>CM021104.1:5805018-6045216 GCA_007115665.2 Sequoiadendron giganteum
AAAACAAACAAATAAAACTTCTATTCTTTTGTCTTATTTTCCTCTATTCTCGTCTTAGATTTTCTTCGCATGTCAAAGAAAATGGCAGATTTTTCAGAAAAACATCATCTGGGTTCGAGTATGTTAGCATCAACAACAATACCCATGTCTTAGATTATTTTGTGAAAATTGCCCTGTTGCCTCTTTTCTAGAGCACTGTGCTTTTTTCCAAAATTCTCTTTGCATGTGGGCCTAAATCACGTTTTTTCGCAAATCTGTTGATCTGGGTTGTTTTAGGATTCATTTCTACACAAAACCCATGTTCCAGATTTTCACAGGAAAAATTGCCCCTAGTGCCCCTAACTGCCAGTTCAGATCTCAACTGAAAACCTTTTGCATGCGGAACTAAATCACACTTTTCCAAATTTCTGACTTCGTGGATCATCTTAGAATTTGATTCTGCACAAAACCCACGTCTGAAAAAATTTCGTGAAAATTGCCCCTTCGACAGGGTATTTTTAACTTTATCTGGAATGGTTTTTGGCTTTCTGGAGAAAGTTGTCAAAACATAGCCGTGTTCACAGTCAACAGGCAAGTTTTTCAGGATACAGTTCACGTAGACCGAATTCAAGACCAAGTCAGTCTTAATTCATGATTTCATCAGAAAAGCTGACATTGATTTGTATCAAGCGCATCTGAAAGGTTGACAAGCGTAGTCACTCAAGTCCGCATGGTTTCATGCCTCGTATAGCTAATTGTCTTCCCAGGCCAGTTTAGAGGGTTGATACTGTTGGGTTTCTACGTATGCAGCAAGTTCATTTGCATTTCTCACAACCAAAGTGTTCGCAGTCAAACTTTGCAATTTCATCATGCAACACTCTTTCATAGATAAAAGCGTCAAAAACGTGAGAAGCGTCAAGCTGCAAAAGAAACAGTGGCCATCACTTCAGTTACAAAGCCACTAGGGTTATCAGTCAGTGAAGTGCCAGTTTAAGTGTGCAGATATTTTCAGGTTTCCTTGAATTGTTGACAAGTAGTGAATTGACAGTTGAGACATGTGACGACCTCTAAATGATGATGCAGTCGACAGCCTCATGGAGGGGATAATTGCCCAAGATCAGGGCTAGTAAACTTCAATTTAAAACGTCCCACCTTTTCCAAGATAGACATTAGACACAGGAGTTATACTCGATGCCTCTTTCTGAGTTAACTCGTTGCCTCTTTCTGAGTTAACTCGTTGTTACACATTGCACGCTATGTCTTTCTTGGAAACATCTTTGTATAGTTGGAGTTATTAGTTAGTTTTCATTTCAATAAGGACGTGCATGTTGCACATGTCCATTTTGTTGAGTCTTGTTTCAGTTAACTGATGGTATCTTTCCAGGTAACAGTGTAGTTTCATTCAATTAGGTTTAGAAAATAAAGATCTCGCATGTTGCGAGACTCTAAGTTGACTCAAGGTGATTTTATGGTTGCCTACACCTTTGATGTCTATAAATAAGAGCTTTCAGCTCATTTGTAATTAACTTTTCCTTGTGATAGAGAATTGTTGCGTTGTCGGCAACATGCCTATTCTCAAGATTGGTTCACCCTTGTAAATTAGAACTTTTGCACGAGAGATTAATATATGTTGTGCCCACCTTGCCTGTAATATTGTTTTTTTGTATCTGTTCATGAGCATTTGTTTTGATAATGAATTGTTATGTCACTCGGGTTCCATGCAATTATTGTGGTGAATGCTTGCCTTAGTTAGATTTAGTGGCTAGTTTGATCGTAGATTGTACGCGTGTCTCGCCTATGCAATTTGTTGTCCTAGTTGGCTATCTTTTGTGTTTTGTTATCAATAAGCCTATTCAAATTGAGCAAATAGTTGTGCCCACCTTGCCTTCATGTTGAGAATTTGTACTTAAAGCTTATCGTATGATGTGTGTGATAATAAGCTTATTCAGCAGAGCAAATAGTTGTACCCACCTTGCCTTCATGTTGTGAATCTGTACCCAGCTTATCGTATAAAACCATTCCTACTCCATTTCCTCACGCTCTGTTTTCTTGAGGAAACTAGATAGATTTAAAAAAGTTAGCTTAGTTGTAGTTAAATGATATGCGAAACCAGAAAATCCTTAGCTGCAACGTTCTAGGTTTTCTTAACCTTGTGCCTCTACCAGCTGAGAACAAAAAGATAGGATTTAGTTTACTTTTCTTTTCCATGCATTCCAACACAACGAGGGAGCTTCCCCTCCTAATTTGAAGAGCACTCATTACGTAGTGTGCATAATTGTCCGTACAAACTTACACTCCAGAGGTGTTAGTTTTTACGCCAACATAATCTATGGGATTATACTGCATTCTGAAAAACTAGATTTTTGATTGTAAAGTCGGGTATGTTCGGACAACTTTGGAAAAGGCTGAAAAAGTTCGAGTATAGAATAAAAATAGCAAATTGAAGTGAATTTTATCGAGAAAATTCTGAGATATGGGTTTTGTGCAAAATCAAATTCTAATGCAACCCAAACCGTCAGAAATGCGAAAAAATGTGATTTAGGCTTGCATGCAAAAGGTTTTCGGTTAAGATTTGAACTGGCAGTTAGGGGCACTGGGGGCAATTTTTCCTGCGAAAATCTGGAACATGGGTTTTGTGTAGAATTGAATCCTAAGACAACCCAGATCGACAAATTTGCAAAAAAAACGTGTTTTAGGCCCACATGCAAAAAAAATTCTGGAAAAAAGCATTGTGCTCTAGAATAGAGGCAACAAAGCAATTTTCACAAAATAATCTAAGAAATGGGTATTGTCGTTGATACTGAAATACTCAAACCCAAACGATGTTTTTCTGAAAAAATTTGCCGTTTTCTTTGACATGCGAAGAATACCTAAGACGAGAATAGAGGAAAATAAGACAAAAGAATAGAAGTTTTTATTTGTTTGTTTTCTCTCTTCTTCTGTAGAAATTCGCCTATGCTTGAAGTAGATCTGATGAAACCTACATGCAAATGGAAAACGAAATCTGAAATATTGTTCTCCCGAACACTCTGAATCTGTAGCTACGAAAAACACTGAAATCTGACACCTGTAGCACCTTCAGATCACTTTTATGCTCAAGAAAAGACGTTTCTTGTCAACTCTGATGAAGAATAATGGACGCCATAAGCAAAATATATAAAAAAATATCTTCTAAGGCGTGTGAAGTGCATGCTATGTCTTGGAAATGGCACTTGAAGTTCAACTGGACCTTGAAAACTCATGCATGGCCTATAATTGGATTCAAAAACAGTTAACTAGTGTTAGAACAAACCCTAATTAGGGCGCTACTTTGAAAAGTTCAGTTAATTGTACATGCAAACTAATCTAAGCCAGTTACAGACTAAAAATAGGTTATAGCAGAAGTTGACTTGAAAAGAGTTTAACTGAAGATCTGAATGTAGTTAACTGAAAACTCTCCTCATCCGTAGTTCTATTTTTGAATCTAAAAGTCAACCTTTGACTTTATGCGTTTTTCCATACTTACACTTTTCTGAAAATTTGAGTTTGAAAACCTTGCCGGAGCTCACGTTTGACCACTGATTCTAATTGACTGCCATGTCGGATCAACTAGCTGACAGCTTCGTTGAAGAGCAGGACCAAATCTGACAAAAAGACTCCCTAAAGCGACAACCCAAAATTCATCAATCTAAGGCCTCAAAAAGATGGGCGCCCCTGGCCTCCAGGGGCGCTTTTTGACCTCACACTTAGAATATTTTCAGGCATTTTCCATCATTTTCACCAAGAATTTGACCTTATTTCACTTAACATTTCCCGAAAATTGGCAAAACTTCAAAACGTGCTGACTGGCTCACTGCAGAGCAGACTGAATTTTGAGCAAGAGCTCCTAGAAGAAACTTCTCATAAAAACATCATTTGACCTTCCTAAAACATGGGCACCCCTAGAGGCCCAACCAGTGTTAGCCATTTTCAAAACTGCCTAAAAACCACTAATCTTTCGACTACAGACTGCTGACACATCCTCTGACCTGACCAAGACAGGCAACGTAAAGCTAGAGCTGACACGAATAGGATGAGCATCTGAAATCATCAAATAGACTGAATCCAAGGCTCCAAAACCTTGGGCACCCCTAGCCTCCAGGGACGCTTTTGACATTTCTAGACAGTTCTAATCAAGTCTGGAACCTCAAGTTTGACCATTGACCACGACAGCATGACAACTCTGATTCACCTGCTAACAGATGCATTACGAAGCTGGATCAAGACAGAAACAAACCTCCTAGGTGTCACTTGATCAGAAAACTTCATCTGAAGCTCCAAAAAGATGGGCGCCCCTGGCTGAGAGGTGCGCTTTTTCACTCCAAACTTAGTCAATTTTCAATTTCCCTCGTTTTGCGCTCAATCTCCAGTTTCAGGTGATATACTGATCCGTCGGACTAGCTGGCTAGCTCATCGTGAAGCTAACAGGAATCCGGAGAAGACATTTTGGAAGAGACAAGTCACAAAAAGTTGATTTAGGCCTCCAGAATGATGGGCGCCCCTAGCTCAGAGTTGCGCTTTTTCACTCCAGAGTTAGCCATTTTCACAACATCCTCACCTCGTCGAAAAACCCCTCCGAGACGAAGTAACTTTTTGGACGAAACTTGCCATAGAAACATCACCAAAGCTTTTTGAGCTTAGCTTTCGACACCAGGCACCTAGCCATCTACCATTGATGAGTTCAGAAAACCTAACTTCTCACTTGAAAAAACAAAAACTACCCACCAGGCTTAAACTGAGTTTTAACTGAATCTGACTTCACCATTGTGATCGTGACGCAAAATAAGCCAATCAAAACAAATTTCAGCCAGTTCTGACAAGTTTCAATTTTTAGGGTTTTGACCTAAAAATAGGGGTCCAGAAACCCTAATTTTCAATTTTTTAAAATTTTGCCAATATCTCCCTATCATAACACTGACTCAAAGCCCATACTTGAATTGCTCAAAAACTGTGTTTTGACATCATTTTTACAAGGTTTAGACCATTTTAAGCAAAATGCCTTAATGAAGCAAAAAAATTGGTTTGGGTACAACAAAGTGCAAAGTGTAGAAAGCAAAAACAAGAGAGACGAAATTTTCCAAAATTGAAGTATCAAGCTTATTATTAATGTGGATTAGATGGATTTTTACAAGAGTATCTTTGCATTGGAAGAATAATACCAAACAATATTCATAGCATCCAACAACTAGGCATGCACACACACTTTATTAGCTCATTAGGACATGTTGCTAAAAAAAATTGTTGGTGTTTTAATTTGCCACTTTTGTGACAACACAAAAGAGAAAAGTGGATGAGGAAATCCTCTCTTCAAATTCACAAGGGAAGCTCCCTAATCTCTTTAGGATGTGGAAGAATGGAGCACCTACCTCATAGCCAAATCAAAAGATTAAAAAATAGGACAAGAAAAAATAAGAATAGAGAAATATAAAAGTATATTATTATATGGTCAAAAATACCAAGAAAACTAGCCACTTCAAAAGGTTTAAAAAGTTATAGTGAAGGCGGACTTGTGGAAGGTGATGAGACCTTCAAAGCACATGCTGCTATTAAGGCCCCATGTAGACCTTAACTACAAAGAATAGTATTCAACTATATATTACAAATTTACAACTATATGAACGCAGCTTGAGACAAGACAAGTGCCAAGGGATACAAACTAGGCCCAAGAATTATTAATGATGTAATCATTCCTAATAATGACATCATGTTGACAACATATTGTATTTCTCATGAATTTCTACTTGAAAATCTCCTATATTTCTTTCTTGACTGACTTGCCAACTAATGGCAGCCTTAATTACGCTAACATGCAAACTAGTGCAATTGGTGCTATGTCAACTTTACAATTTTATTATAAACAGAAATATCAATGAATGATTTGTAGATGTAATGTCCCCTTCTCAGCAGTGCTCATTGCAGTTGGCCGTTAGCCTATTCCAGAGACCCGTAGGCTTCTCGGAAGCAGAAATTAGGGTTTCCTATCATCTAGGGGAATGTTTCAGCTTTTTCAAAAGATTGCATTTTGGCGTTTTGGATTTTGGTTTGCAGATTCTTTCTGGGTTTTCAAAGAGCTTCACAACGGTATTGCATGCACTTTGTTCTGAGCAACTTTCTGAATTTACTATTTTTAGTAAATTCTATTTTTGGTAGTGGTCCCATTGGCATCAGCACAGTGAGCTTTCCTCTTCAGGCAATGCAGTGGTAATGTTGATTTTGGCTTTGTGGTGAAATTTTTGGAGAAATAAGTTATTTTGTGTTATAAATGTTATATTTTCATTTTATAACCTCTTGGCCTAATATTATAACTTTAAGTTGTTTTGAAAAGGGGACTTGGAGGGTGGACGCCTCATCTGGAGGTTATTTAAAATATTTCAAAGGTTGAGATTATAGCCTTGAGGATTTTGGACGCCAACTTTGGTGAGGACATTATTTTAATAAAAGAATTACCTCATTCTCATATGGGACGCCACCATGAAGGAGGGAAAGCAAGTCAACTCAAATTCAAATATCCTCTTGGACCTTGGGTGCACCTTTTAGAAACAGTTGGAGATTCTTTCCAGAGTCTATATAAGGAAGTGTTTGTTCTTCATTTCATCATCTGATGTCTACTATACCGTTATGCTGCAGGAATGATTTCAAGCAAAGTGCTTCAAGGAATGCATACCTCCTAGCAAGGATCAATCTTCGTGTTTGAAAAATAACACCTAGTTGGTTAAAGACTACTTCTCATTCAGGGAAGTCAGATTGAGCTTCAATGGAGTCTTATGAAGTTTTTGGTGGTTTTGAGTTTGTTGGTTATGTCTTGCTGAAAGTCGATTTTGCTCATAAGTCATTGAATAGATTTTATTTTGTTCTGGGTATTTCATAATTGTGTTTCTCTACTAGGGGCGACCCTTCTTGGTGATTTGTAGATTTTAATATCGAACAATGGATTTTTGGCATGAAATCGCCCTTCTTAGAGGGTTGTACCTTTCTAGGGGTTCTCTTGGGAATTGTGCAACATTATATTTATTCCTTTGTTGAGGATTTGTCATTGGATTTTGGGCGCCACCATTGCTAAATGCATTTGCAGCTTATTTCAGTCAATTTGGGGTGTTATGAGGATTTTATGAGCATTTTAGTGGTTTGCATAGTTGTTGGTCTGTCATATCAGATTATAGAAGTTTGTCATTTTGAGTTGGGTTCGTGCGGAGTGAGTCATATGGTGATAGGAGTGATATACTACTTATTTGCAGCATTGAAACATCTCTAATACAATGTTATTTGCAGGATCTCTATATCATTGTAACGCTGCTACAATAGTACTATTCAGCCATCTTTCAATTCTTGCTAAGTGACATTGTAATTCCCACTCCTGGTGGAAGAGGCAGGCTACGCCGCCTATTTTACTTATTTGCAACATCATATTCCCATGATTGTGGAAGAGACAGGCCTCGCCGTCTTCATTGTATTGCATTATTCATACTACTGATCGGCTGAGCCATCATCAATGCATTAGATCTTCAACACCATATCGTAGCACCTCTCCCACCTTGGGACTTGAGTGCACATTCTTGGTGTTGGGTTACTTTCAGCATTGTAATCTTTTTTATTGCTACTGATGATCCTCGGCGCCATATGACAACACCCTTTCCATCTTGGGAATGAGTGTGCATTCTTGGCGTAGAGTTACTTTCCAGCAGTTGATTTGGGTTTGAGCTAACCTTAATGGGTGTTTGTTTTACTGAGTTGCTCATTGGAAAATTTCAAAAAAAATGGTTGGCATATTTCAGGTAAGTAGCAAATCAAAACAAGAGCTAATTATAACTTAGGCATGGGGTACAAGGAGAGGTCCAATATTGAACATTATAACTTAAGTTATAGTATCACCTTTTTGAAGACTCCAGAGATGCTGGATGAATAATATGCCAAAAATATCAAAACTCACCAACTGTGTTGTTCCCAAAATTAAATTTCTTGCTACATTTAGGCATTGAAAAAATGGTAAAAGTCTTGTAAAACTTGCCAAAAATGGAAATTTGCATGTCGCGCATGTTGGTCAAAAACTCAAAATTTTCAAAATCTGACAATTTGGATCTACTCAGAGCTACCTTGTCTACAAAACCCAGATTCTTAGTTTTTCGGCCCTAAATTTTAGGAAATTTTCGAAAAATAGAAAAGTTTCTAAAAATAGACTTTTTCTAGTTTTCTTCTCAAATGGATACAGGCAAAATTTTCTAAAAATAGAATTGTTGCTTCCAAGGCTCAAATTGATTTTGATTGGTTGAAAATACTTTCTCATTAGGCATGTCTAGACAAAATCGTCAAAAGATCATTTTCTCTCTGGTGGGTCTATTCTACTTTTTCAGAAGCTAAAACGGGAGCTCCAAGGTCTTCAATGGAGGATGATCAACTACCAGGTTTCAGATTCAAGGTCTCAAACACTGCACAAATCGAGAAAGGACGAAAGTTGTTCATGAAACGAAGAACGAAAGAGGGGAAGTTGGAAAATCTTGAAAATGGTAAAAATTTGTCTAACACTGGAGATGCTAGGTGCCCCTGTCCAGTCAATGCCTTAGCCATTTTTCAATCTCCGACGTATGGTGAATGCACATCTATCACGTACGGAGTGGAGGATGAAGAACAAAGTGCAAGTTGGAAAAAAAAAACTCTAGCAAGTACATTTAAGGCAGTCAAAAGCTGGAATTAGGGTTTGTGTCTCTAAGACATCTTTCTCAGAATTCTTCTAGCTTCGCTACGGATCCATCAGCAAGTGCACAAGAGCTATCGAATGATCGGAATCTTGGATCGAACAGAAAGGTGGCATCAAAGTAGCAAAATGGAAATCATGAAAAATCTCAAAATTAAACTTTGGGATTCTTGGGGGCCCAGCTAGCTAGGGGCACCTAGGGTTTTAGGGGGTCTAATTTTGGTTTTAGGGCTTGCAAAAATCATCATTCTCCTCAAAATTCTTCAAGCTTTCCAGTGGATATCTTAGTCAGATCATCAGATTCGTCAATTGTCGGCAATTTCATATCAAATGGAGATGAAGATCATGAGGAATAAAAAGGTTAAATTTGCAGGTTGAAAAAGCACAAAAAATGATTGAACTCTGGAGGAGTTGGGCACCCCAACTAGCCAACGGCGCCCAATATTTTGAGGGCTCAAAAGGCTGATTTAGGGTTAGCAGACTCCAGAACATTCCTTCAGATTTGAACAGGCTCTCCAACGGATTCAACAGTGAGCTCAGAAGATTTGTCAATCATCAGATATTGCAGATTCAACGAAGACAGAAACGTGTGAAAATGAAAAAAGATCAAAAGAAAGCTGAAAATGTCAGTAAAATGGTTAAGTCTAGGATGCATGGGCACCCCAGCTAGCTAGGGGCGCCCAAGCTTTTGAACCCCCAAAATCACTTTTTAGAAGTTGCAACCTCCAAAAGATCTTTCTTAGAATTCTTCAAGCTATCTGACAAATCTATCAGCCAATTCACAAGGTCTATCAAATGTCTGAAATCAAAGATCAAACTGAGGTCAAAAAAACAAGCAAAGTTGAAAACCCTGAAAAATATTCAACTCTGAAGAGGAAAGGCGCCCAAGGTTCAATGCCTTAAAAAAATTTCCAACTTTCATCATTCGTCGTTCAAAACAACGTCTACATTCAACATACTTGCCTCCGGATTGGCTTCACAGTTTTTAAAGCATGGGAATAAAATGCTTTTCATCCTCAACATCTATTTAAGAAGGCTTTTGCATCCATTATTCATATATTTTGCAGGTTGGCGTCTAGAGGAAGAAACACAAAATTTTCTTTACATCAAGATTTGGAGGCTCAAATGAAATATCCCAACCAATTTTTTCATTTTGTTACACAGCTAAATTCACCCATTAGCATTAGTGTAAATATAAATCAACTGAATGTAACCCTCTCCTCTGATCAACCCAGATCCCAATGTGGGCAAGGTTGAGAGCATACACGAAAGGGGGTCATTAGTAAACTGAAACTTGTTGAAGTATTGAAAAGAAAGTACAATCACTCAACCACTTATTCAGTGGAAGGACTGAAGTGAAAGAACAATGCTGAAAGTAAAATGCAACTCGACCACTTTTCAGCGGGAGTAGATTGACGGCTCAGCCGATCAGCAAGATGAGATAATGCAATTACACAAAGTAACAGGCGGCAAGCCGGCCTCTTCCACTTTTCAGCGGGTGATACAAGGAATTGAAACTAACTAAGACTGAAACATGCCAGTATCTTCCACAATCGTGGGAATTAGCTTGTAACTGAGAATGCTGGCAATACTACTGCTCAGCTTACAATTTGATAGAACTTCATGTCATTCAGGCAAGTATAGAATGTTGTAATAAAATAGGAGACTTCCCTATTCCTATTTTGACCTCACGAACTCAAACCCATCTCACAAATCCCATTTTTTACCAATCTGATTATGACAGACCTGCACTGAAATTGCAGGACCAGCAACACAGAAATTCACTTAATTAATGATAACTCGCTCAAAACACACTCAAATCCCATGAAACCAAGTGCAAACATTAACAATGTTGTAGGCACCCAAGAAGGAACCAAGAAACCAACCCAAACATAGCATATTTATTTTGCACGCATTCCAATGCAACCCCAAATGGTACGGCCTTCAAGAAGGGGCGAATTTGTCATAATAAAATAAATACTAAATATTAAAATCTGCAATTTGGTGGAAGGGGGCGCCTCAACCAACCAAGAATAAACCTCGAATACCCATAAGCGAATAAAAATCACACAACTACTTATGATTGAAAAACCAGTTCAGCCACAGCTAAAACAGCAACTGTGAAATGGACTGAAAGTACAAAACTCTAACTTAGAATGCAAAATAACTCAATAAGAAACACTCTCTTAACTAGTTGCTATATTTCAAGCAAGAAGCTAAGCCAGTTAGGAGGTATGCATCCCTCGAAGCAAGTCCAATACCATTCTAGCAGCATAACTTTGCATAAAATTTCAAGATGCTAAATGAAGAGCCAAGACCTTCTAATTATAGATTTGCCAAGCACCTCTAGAAGCTTCCAGAAGGTGCGCTCCACCCAAGATTCACCCTAATTCCATGTTGACCTTTTGACCCTCAAGATGGCGTCCCATTTCCCAAGGCATAAACTTCATCTTTTTAAATGTTAAACATTTCCTCATGTTGGCGTCCCATTCTTCTCTCCAAGTCGACTTTAGAAAAATGATAATATTTCACTTAACTTAATATTTTCATCAAATATCGAACTTGACAAAATAAACACCTCAAATGCTGAGGACCGGCTGAATATACTACCCTGCCCAAAATAGCCACTAAATCGAACTTCAGAGACCCTGCTAAAAATAGCACTGCCAAAAATAAAACTTACTAAAAATAGCATACTGCTAAAAATAGTAAGTTGTTCCAAACTTGTTTTAACCACAGTCCGAGCAGCCGTCGTACTTACTAAAAATAGTAAGTCCAGAAAAGTCCTTAGATTCATTTGCATGTCACACTGTCGCGAAGCTCTCTGAAAACCCAAAAGGAATCTAGAATCTGAACTATGAAACTCCAACATGCAGCCATCGTAACTTACTAAAAATAGTAAGTCCGGAAAGGTTCTCTGATCCAGTTGCATGTCATGCCACCACGAAGCTTTCTGAAAACCCAGAAAGAATCCCGCGACCAAACTGCAAGACTCCAACATGCAAACCCCTGAATCTTCAGAGACAACCTCCAAGCAGCTGGGAACCCTAACTCTGCCTCTGACTAGCCTACGAGCATCAGAGAATAGGCTAACAATCACTGGAAAGTGTAGTGCTAAAAATGGGGACATTACATCAAACGAAGTGTTTTTTAGAGCTCTTCGTCGATTCAAGTTTGGGTTGCACAGAAGAACGCTTTTCCATGATCCATTTTCAAGGGCATCACTTTTCAGAAATAGTAGTTCACCGTTTCTAGTTTTCATCGATCTAGGTCTCTATATTTTCCACTCCTCTTCAAGATTGGCAAATTTTTATGCAAGTTTTCTGCCCTATTTCTTAGGGAATCTTGAAGAATCAGTTTTCTCAAAATTTAATAAGCTGGGTTTATTCAGTATGAAATTGGCTTCAAAACCCAAATCTCGGTTTTTCATCTTTTTTCGGCCAAAAATTGAACATCATGCAAGTTCTTGAAAAAATCATTTTTTCTAGTTTTCATCGATCTGGGTCTCTTCAGAACAACATTCTATACAAAACCCAGTTCTCAGCTTTTTCAGGAAAATCCTAAATTTTAGGATTTCTGCTTTTTCGATCAGCCATCAACATTTTCCAAAATCGGACAATTTGGGTCTCTTCACAACGAGATTGGTTACAAAACCCATATCTTAGATTTTTCCTTTTAAAGAAAAAATCAGCAAGCTATTTTTAGCTTTTGTATAGAACTTGTCCGAGCATAGGCGTGTTCACAATCAAAAGTCAAGTTTCTCAACATGCAGTATGTTCCAACAGAAATCAAGACCAAATCAGCATTGTTGCACAATTACTTGAGAACCTTCGAAATCAATTTGCATCATGTGGCTCCAATTCCTAATCTACATGCTTTAGAAGATGCAGGAAATGTTGCAGTGAAGAATCTTCGCCATTCCGGGTTGCTTGCAGCAGCTGCAATTCCCATTTCAGCTCAAAACGTGAGTTCGTAATTGCTTGTATTAAGCATTACAATCCAACCTCAAGAGAAAT
The DNA here is from genome assembly GCA_007115665.2 of Sequoiadendron giganteum. Lineage (NCBI taxonomy): Eukaryota > Viridiplantae > Streptophyta > Pinopsida > Cupressales > Cupressaceae > Sequoiadendron > Sequoiadendron giganteum. The sequence goes on from CM021104.1 coordinate 5,817,721, forward strand.
CCAATCAGCAGATGGATGTGTTGTTTGCAGCCTCAAAGTAGAAGATGTTGAGAAATGCTTTTCAATACCAACATGGACGAAAAACTTAGTCATTTCCATTGAAGAGTGTGGAAAAGTGTGGTACACGCAAAAAGAGAAATAGCGGAAAAGAGTTGCACAAAAGTGGTTAAAAGATGAATCAAGTTGTCGTGATGTCAGCAAGATTTGAAAAAGCAGCTGAAGAGGCCAAGTATTTTCTAAGATCGATTGTAGAAGTCGAGGAAATCCTGGAAAAGCGGAATATGGTTTTAAATAGTATCAATTCTCCCAACAAAGAGGCAGTTTCCAGCTTTTTGGCGGATTTAGTTTCCCAAAATATCCATGGATGAGTTATCTTTTCAGGACAGCAAAGATTTCCAAAGATAGATTTAAAACAGCAGTTAACTCGATGCCTTTTCCAAGTTTTCTTGCTATTTTTGTCTCATGCTTATCTATTCTTTGAGGAATAGGAAATATCAAGTTGTAATAGTTGGAACTTTCCCTGCTTTTTGTTTTAGCAAGTTGTTAGTTAGTTGTCATGTTTTAGTTTTAGAAATAAAGCTTACGAGTTGGCAAGTCTTGTTGTAAAAGCAAGGAGATTTTAGGGTTCCCTATCCTCGCTTGTGTATAAATAAGGGCAGCCTTGCCCATTTTTCTTTAACCGTTGTTGTGATAGAAAATTGTGAGCCTACTTTGCCTTCAAGTTGTTATTCAGCATCTATTCACTTAGTGTAAGAGCAAGCTTGCATGTCTGCCTTTTGCTGCAAGATATTGTTCAATTTATGTGTTTTATGTCAAGTGTATTCTGGTTGATCGCTAAACTGTAAGCCTGTTATTGGTACAAATCTGCTTTCCCAGAAGTGTTATCTTTGTTAATTAAAATTTGAGAAAGGAAATCTTATGCTGCTTTGTTGCTTTGATCTACTATCTCAGGTTTCCGTTTTATGTGTTATGCTTATATAATCTTTATTTCAGCTTGCATCAAAAAGTACAATGAGTCTTTAAGTGTATGTTGGAAGAGAGTTTGTTTAAGTATCTATGTCAAGATCATTCCCTGTTTACTTTTAGCTTGAATTGTTAAAAGCATCATTAGAGTAGGCTTAGTTGTAGTTGCAATTCAAAAAGAGAAAATCTCAGCTATGGCGCTAGAGTTTTATAACCTTGTGCTCTTAGCTGAGAACAAAAAGATTGGCAAATAGTTTAGTTTACTTTCTTTAAGCATCATCAGCAAAGAGGGAGTTTCTCCTCCTAATTCGAAGAGCAGTTAATATGTGCATAGCTATCTATTTCTAATTCGTGTAGCAGAGAGGCGAATTGAAACGCCAACAATTTTTTGGCGCCCACTGTGGGGCACGAAGCATAAAACTTCAAGAAAGCTTACGCTTTATGACACGAGAATTATCATCTAGCATCCTTTTGCTCCTGTCAAGAAGAACTTGTGATTCGACCAGAAGCAATGGGTGATAACAACAATAATGTTGGCAGGAATCGGAGACGTCCACCTCCATTACCTTGGGGTAACAACATTGGACCTTTGGCTTTGCGTGAAAATCATGAGTTACCTAAAGGGTCAAGGAAGCACTTTCCTCGGTTTCATGGCGATGGGAATCAACACCCGGATGAACATTTTTCTACGTTCACAACGGCTTGCACCCTCTTGCACGTGGCACATGAAGACATCGCAGTGCGTCTCTTTGTGGAGACTATTGTTGGGAAAGCTGTCGACTGGTTCAATCACCTCAAGCCAAGCATTATTACAAGCTGGGAAACTATGAGCGAGAAATTTTTGGCAAGATTCAAGCCCGCTAAAGACAGTCATCTGTTGTTTGCCCAACTTGCAAATTCAAAGATCGAGCATGGGAGTTTGTAGCAAGATTTATTCGTCTTGTTACACGACTTTCTTCTACATTTAATCCATCACTGGAGATTCTGATGAGTTGTTTCATAAATGTTCTTCCATCTAAGATAGCCTTCTTCTTGAAGATGGCAAAAGAAACAGATGCGCAAGAACATGCCATCGAGCTAGAAGATAATATGATCATCTCTAACAAGATGAAGAAGGATTCAATCAGACCTCTAGTTCAGAGTTCTACAGATCCACAGCTACAGAAGGTAGCCAATAAGATGCTTGCACTACCACCACCACAATATCAACCTCAAGAACAGTATCAACCTCAGCAACCGTATCAGCCAAAGAGAAATAATTTTCAGCCTTTCAATAATTACAGGCCACAGTTGCCAGCACCTCCACCAAGACCAACGATTGAACTTGCACAAAATGCAGTATTTTGTTCTTTCCATCAGACCAATGCACATACCGCCTACCAGTACGACATGTCCTAAGAACTTAAGAATGAATCAGATTATGGGACACACTAATGCTACACTCAGTTCAAGTTTTGTCTCAACATCAAGTTCTAATGTTGTCTTACCACAGACGGACAACTTCGATGGCAACTCTGCTGTAGGATACTTTCGACCCGTTATTGAAGAAAAAGAAGACCTCTGCCACTACTCTCTTGCAATAAATCACGGAAGACATTCAATGCCTATGTTTACACGTGCTCTGCACTTGAAAGCGCAAAGGAAGAAGAAGAGAGGTCGAGAGCTAAAGAACAAATTAAGAAAGTGGTTGCAAATTCCATTTTTAAAAATTCACAAGAGAATGCTAAAGCGGTTGCTCGGGTTGCTCGAGACCCATCTCTAGCCAATTTTGACACTGTAAACTCCATGATGAAGACCAAGGTTAAGATTTCATAGTTGGAGCACCTTCGTGATGTGACATCTCATGTTTTCGATATAATAGAAATCTCAAATTCCACAATTTCATTTGTCAAGTTTTAATATTTTATTTACTTTTAGTCTTTTAGTAATAGTATTCAAGTATTTAGAATGTTAGTATTTGCAATTCTGCTATTTTACTAATTTGCCAAAGTTTAATTTGAAATGTTATTCTTAAATATCTTTTAATAACTAGTAGTACCATATGTATATCAACACCGCCCCCCTGTCGTCGTCCCCCCGCCGTCCCCAAACTTAGACCCTTTGTCCCCCCGTCCCCAAAACTCGTCCCCGTCGGGAAACTCCGTGGAACACTGATTACATATCAACTTCTAGAGGCAATTGAGATGGTGAAACTTTCATGAGAACAAGAACTCCCAACAATTGATCAGCTGTAGCAATGGACAGAAGAAGTTTATAAATTGCACCTGTCAATTTATACACACTCTACTCCATCTTCTGTCTCCCAGCAACCAGGGACGTCTTTTCACCCAAGCCCTCAACCATAGTCATAACTTGTTTCCTTTCTATTGTCTAAAAGATGACATTTCTTTAAGAGGGGATGACATATATAGATAAATTAAATATTAGTTACTTTTGCTATGTTGTACACTTCACGAGAATAGTTAAGACTCCTCAGTTGGGTTGAGTAGTTGGGTAGTTAATGATAGTTGGGAAATCCTTAGCAACCATCTAAAAGTTTAAATATTTCCTTGTAGTTAAGACAAGGAACTGCATTGTACAAAAAATTCTTGATCCCAAATTTTGTATGAAGTGCATTGATGAATAGAACATACTTGTTTACTCTCTCAATTCATATGTTGTTCAATATGTTCTTATCTAGTTCAACTCTTCATGAATAACTCTGTTTTCTTTACCCTTTTAATTGCTTAACCATAATGCAAGTAAACATGATCTCCACTACCACATCAGTCCCTAAATTTTTGGCTTTGGCCTTGTTGTACCAAACCAATTTTTTTTTGCTTCATTAAGGCATTTTGCTTAAAATGGTCTAAACCTTGTAAAAGTGGGGTCAAAACTCAGTTTTTGGGCAAATGAAGTATGGGCTTTTGGTTAGTGTGATGCTAGGAAGATACTAGCAAAATTTGAAAATTTTGAAAACTAGGCTTTCCGGACCCTGTTTTTAGGTCAAAACCCTAAAAAAAAGGAACTTGTCAGAATTGGCTGAAAATAATTTTGATTGGCTTATTTCACATCACAATCACAATGGTGAAGTCGGTTTCAGTTAAAATTCAGTTTAAGCAGCTGGGTAGTTTTCACTTTTTCAAGAGAAAAGTTAGGACCTCTGAGGTCGTCAATGGCAGTTGGCCAGTATCAAGTGTCAAAATCTAAGCCTAAAACTTAAAGCAGAACATTCTATGATGAAAGATACTGAAAAATATGCTTTTTGACAAAGCGGTTTTTCAAACTGGCAAAAACTACAAAAGTATTCTAAGTCTGGAAACTTTTCACTTTGTAACGTAGTAGACACTTGCGCAACCAACGTGCAAATCAACTTTACAGTGTTCGTATGTATGAGAATGATGAAGTATAGTCATACACACACCTCGGCAGTCGTAGTACTTTGACATGGTCAACCTCAGTAGCTAATACAGTGTTCGCAGAGCACAAAATGTGGAAAATATGAAGTTTAGAGCTAATTTGCGCCCTTGTAGCCCAGGGGCGCCCTTCCATTTGAAGGTCAAGATTCAATCGCTTTGGACTGTAAATACACTCATTCTCTTCTGTTTTCAGTCAGCTTTTTGACTAGCTATGGAGCAAGTTCCTCTGAAATGCGGAACTTCGGCAAACGAAGGTGGAAGCAGAGGTTACAAAGAGTGTATACATCATGGAGACAGTCAAACAATGCAGATCTGCGCCCCTGGAAGGCCAAGATCTGAATGCATGTCCTCACTGTTGGTTTCAGTCTCTTCAGAATTAGTCTAGCTTTCCAAAGAGCTATCAAGCGGAGGCATACATAGTGCAGAACTCCGGTTATCAATGTCGAACGCTGAGACTGCAAGCATGATACATGTCACAAGAAATTGCCAATTGATAGTTTGAGCGCCCCTATAGCCTAGGGGCGCCCTTGAATATGGCTACCCAAATGAATGAAATTGCAATTGAGGTCTTCCTAAGATCTTTTCCTGCTCAATCCAGCTTTGCAGCGCACCCGTTCGCGAGATGATCTAACATTCTGAGTGACCGTGACAGAGGTTCCACCGAGCGCATAAAATAGAGAATGGTGAAACGTAGCTACACACAGCTGCATATCTATAGGCTAGGGGCGCCCAGCCTTTAGGCCTGCCAGATGGGGTTATTTTCTTTCGTAGTCTTCATGAGTCTTGTGTGCAATTACTCCAGCTATTCAACGAGTTCAACCGTCAACCTCTGGGATTTGGCAAACACTCGTATGTGCGAGGTCAAGATGGTGATGCTGAAAAGTGAAAGTAACTGGAGACAACCAAAAAATGGCTAAGGATGGCGAGTACCAATCTCCTTGAAAAAGGCGCCCTTCTCTTTGAGGCCTTAGAAGCAGTTTTCTAGCTTCATCAGCTCCAGAGACATCTCTTGTAAGTTGGCTCAACTGTGCAGAGAGACAAACGGTGCGCAAATCGGAGCATTCCAGCTCCCGGTATCAGGGGTCAAAGTATGGTGTTCAGATGAAAGTCAAACTTTTGTCAAAAAGGTATTTGTGCCTTCACAAGCCAAGGGTGCCCATCTTTTTGGGGTTCCTAATACAGTTTTCAGATACCTTACATACAGTCATTGGATGCAAAGTACTTCCAGTCACGTAATGAATCTACTATTCAGTCAGTAGGGTTCATCATTCACCATCAGCAGTAGTTTGAAGCATCAAAAGAAAAATACGGAGAAATGGCTAAGTCTGGAATCAGTGCATCAATTTAATCAAAGGCGCCTAATTTTTCAAGGTGTCAGAAGTTGATTTTAGCAATTGTAGCTCCCAGCAGACATTTCATCCTTGTCATACAAGCTTCGTAGTGGATATCTCAAATCAATCGCAGGTTCATTCAGTCACCCGGAAATCAAAGCTAAACATGGCCAGATGTAACTTTGCAGTTAGCTATAAAGTAGGAGATACTCAAAAATCTCATAACTCTTGCAAATGGACGCCTAGAATGTCAAATTTGGACTTTCTAGAATCAGTGAAGTTTGCCGAGCACATCCAGACGCTGTTTTTTGCGAGATGATTAAAATAATATTTTTGCATGCAGAAACATTAAAAAGGGCGATTTTCTTCAAAGAGCTGAATATGGCGCCTCTTTTTAATTTGCATGTTTTAAATTAAATACTATTTTTAGTCCAAGACTTAGAGTCGGTGGCAATTCATTTGGTGAGAGGCCAATCAAATTCTTTCAGAATTAGGGTTTCAGCATGCATGCATAATGGTACGACTTTATCTATTTAACACAAGTGTGGCGTCATTCCTCATTCACACAGCTTCCAGAATTCAAATTTCTTCAAGAGATTGGTGAATTTTCATCAAACAAAAGAGTTCGAAGGTGACAGAAACATTCTTTTGTAGGTACAGATTCAGGTTCAGCATCAGATTCAAGGCAGAGTGGCGATTTTGAAAGAGGACAAAAATAATTAAAAAATAATAAAAAACATCTTTTTCTCTTCTAGATTTCTTCCATTTTCTCGTCTAGATTCTCTCACATGTTCGAAGAATAGTCAAATTTTGGCGAAACAGAATAACTGGATTGATTCAGAACGATCTCCTCGGTAAAACCCATGTGCTAGAATTTTTCAGGAAAATTTGTTCCAAAACATCAGTTCTTGAAGCTTTAACTTTCTCAACCGAAATTCCTTTGCATGGCTGAGTAGAGGTCAAATTTTTACATTTTTGACGTTCTGGGTTGTCTTAGAATCACTTTCTGGACAAAACCCATATCTCAGAATTTTCCGTAAAAATTTACTTCTGACGAGCTATTTTTAGCCTCAGTAGGCTATTTTTAGCTTTCCAAAAAAGTTGTCAGAATATAGCCGTGTTCACAGTCAACAGGGGAGTTTTTCAGAATGCAGTTCACACAGCTCGATTTCAATACCAAGTCAGTTTTGACTCATGAATTCATTGGAACAATTGATTTGAATCTACATAAGGTGCTTCCAGAAGTAGTTTTGGATCCACTCAAGATCAGAGATTCGATAATCAAGAACATTCAACAATCTGGGTTGCTTGAGGCCGCTTCCATACCTATTTTAGTTCATTGCGTAGAGTTTGTAATGTCTTGCATTCAGCATTACAATTCTACTGCACAGGAGATACAGTCAATAGATGGGCGTGTCATATGCAGTCTCAAACCCCTTGACATTGAGCGAAGTCTAGGTATTCCTCAACATCTAGATGGGTTGGTCATTTCCATGAATCAAAGCGAGCAAGCATTCAATGCTGAATTGGATAAGTGTCAGAGTAAGATGACGGAGAGGTGGCTAAAACAGAAAAAGACCAAGTTGCCAAACAACGTAGGTCATGGCGAGTTCAAGGATGCGTATGGTATTCTGATTACACTGCTTAATCGTGTCTCAGGTCATGCAGATGCAAACAAATTTCACCCATGGATGTACTATATCATTGGTTGAATCATCTCTGAGCAAGAGCATTATGACTAGGCATCCTTCATCAGCGATGTTATTCACGAGCAAATCACCGGTTTCCTAGTTGCACACCAGTTTCATATGTGTTCCTATCTTGTGTACTTGATCGCTTATTAGGGTCAGTTTAACGGGTTGAACACGGTGGGCATCCTCAGTGTACAGAAGGTTTATCGTTATTATGATCAGCTCGAGTTCACGAAGGCTAAAAGTCATTTCAAACGTGTGCAGGAGGCTTTCTTAATGTATACAGTAAGAAACTTGGACTGGGAGTTGCACATTCGTATCTCAGCAGTTGCTAGAACAGCAATGGAAGGTTGGGCAGACTGGTACATTCAGTTCCCTACATACACCTATATCCGTGTCTATGGATATACAGGAAATCCAACTATGCTACCACATTATCCTTCGGATAAGACAGTGTTCATGGAGTCTCTGAGGCAGTTGTATGAGGTTCACAAACGTTTGCGCCACAAGCGTAAAAAAGCTACCAACTTTCCTTTGCAGTTCAGGATATACTGGTGCAAGACAGCAGTTGATGCTAAAGTTGCAGGACAGGAGTTGGAGAATTGCAAACTGAAGTACCTGGTTGACACACGCACGTATGATCCTTGGGGTCATTACGCAGCACACCTTGGTAGTCGCTCTTATCACAAACCTACATTAGAGGATTATTGGGTGAATTGCGAGGATGACTTCGAGGTACGCAGACGCAGCTATAGCAGGTTCTCTCTTCCACAGATTTATGTCTTCTTGGCAGAAGAGGTGGAAGGATTGTCAGAGGATGAGAGAGATGCACTTCCTCAGTTTTACAGAGAGCAGGTTGATGGACAACCACTACCGTTAGTGAATTGGTATGCCAAAGAATTCTCATCGGTGAAGGAGAGATCGAGCAGGGTCATCCAAAATAGTATGCTTTATCTAGAAAGCAGAAGGATCAGAAAGGTATCCATGCCTAGAGCAGAGCCGCCACCAGTAGGAGTTGTACTACCCTCCTCGTCAAAACCCAAGCAGAAGAAAAGGAATAACCCTCCTAGAAAGAATCCAATGCCTAGTAACTCAAAGGGAAAAGCACCTGTTGCTATTCCACAGGTAGGGCCTGCCAGAGAAGTTGTTCAGAGTTCACCATAGCCTGAGGTTCAGCCACATTTGTCGTCACCGACACCAGAGCAGCCTCCAATTCCAATTCACATTGATTTGGACGAGGATTCACCTCCTCACAGTAACACCTCTACACATTCACTTTCATCAGATCCTCCTATGACCAGTACAGATCATTCCAGTGGGATTAGTCGAGATTCGTCTTGGCTTGAGAGTCAGCTGGGAAGAAAGAGGAGACAGTCATCTTATGTACTTGATCATTTAGATTTCGATCAAGACCATCAAGATGCGCCTGACAAGAGGATCAAGAAACAAGTCCACATTGAGAGGAATGCGGATAAGGAGATCATTGTTGAGACCGCTGCACCTCCAAAGGATAAGAGTCTAGACGAGATGGAAGCTCAAGACTTTGAAGTGATCACAGTCAACTTCGGTAGAAGTACTCGCTAGACAGACATTGACCTCCTACAAGTTGCTATAGATAACGCAAGGGATAGAATGGTGAAGGATGGAGAAGATAAGTCATCCCTCAAGGCTGAAATACAGCAGGTTCGCCAATATATTTCTAGCCTGGTACATAGGACAAGGGATGTTGTTACCGCACTTCCACATATGTCAGAACCACCAACAGAACAGGGTCAGCTTGATCACTTGGTTGCATATGGCAAGCGATTAGATGAGTGGGAGGAGGAATTTGTTGCTAGGGGTCGCCTTGTACTTTAAGAGTTATACCAGTTGTGGTACAATGCACGTGAACATCGTCTAGAACTTCAAGATGAGGAGCGTGACTTGGCTACTAGTAGACCCAGGGATGAGATCCTGATTGCTAACCTGGGGTTGTCATTTGACTCAGTCACAGATGCAGAAGATAAGGAAGATGTCTACGTTTAGAGAACACAGTTAATCTTCAAGGCTAAGATAGAAGAAACGATAGCATCAGAGTTGGCTGAGAGCAGAGAACATGTTACCAGTGCACTCCGCTATGTGAGAAACTTTGTGTCTCAATTACCATGCCAATATCAGCATGTGGGTGGTGACTATGTCGAGCTTGCTGATGTTCAGTCAGAGCTCCAAGCACTTATTCACAGTATTTTCAGTGGTGAGACCATTGGTTGTAAGATGAATTAGCTTACAATCATGTCAGCATCGTTTGACAAGGCAATCAGGAGTAAAGGCGAGTTTCAATATCAGATAACTAATGGAGAGGACATGCTGCATAGACATGGTATTCTTCACCAAAGCTACAATTCCCCAGAAGGTGATGCAGTTAATAACCTCGTGGATGGGTTGATTGCTCGAGATCAGGGCCAATAAACTTCAGTTCCAACTTTCCGGGATAGACTTCATGCACGGCAGTTAACTTGATGCTTCTTTCCAAGTTAACTCGTTGTTTCACATCTCACGCAGGTCTATCTTGGAAACATCTACATTCACTTGGAGTTTCTTTTCTAGGATTTTACGTTAACTGATGGTAGTATTCCAGTTAACTTGTTTTCAATAAGGACGTGCATGCTTGCACATTGTCCATTTAAATTAGATGTTTCGGTTAACTGATGGTAGCTTGCCAGTTAACTGTACAGTTCCATTATTAGGGTTTAGAAATAAAATCATGCATGCACTACAGGACTGTAGTTGACTCAAGGTGATTTTAGGGTTGCCTACACCTTGATGTCTATAAATAAGAGCTGTCAACTCATTTGTAATGAACTTTTGCACGCGATAGCAATATATGTTCAGCTTACCTTGCCTGTAATATTGTTGTTATGTATCTGTTCATGAGTGATTGCTGTTATAATAAATAGATGAGCCCACCTTGCCTTCATGTTATTATCATGGTGTTTATTCAATCTTAGTTAAATGGGGTTGCCGGTTTGATCGTTATTGCATGCGTGTTTCATCTATACAATACACCGTCCCAATTGCTTACCCTTATGTTTTGTTTATAATAAGCCTATTCAAAAGAGCAGATAGTTGAGCCCACCTTGCCTTCATGCTGTGAATCTGTACTAAAAGCTTATCATTTGATGTGTGTGATAGTAAACACATTCAGCCAAGCAGATAGTTGAGCCTACCTTGCCTTCATGTTGTGAAGTTGTACCCGGTTTACCATATATTCGTTTGTTTTAATAAGCTTCTTCCCGGATAAAAAAATAGTTGAGCCCATCTTGCCTTCATGTTGTGAACCCGCACCTAAGGTTTATCGTCTAACACATTCTTGCACCATTTCCTCACGCTCTGTTTTCTTGAGGCAACTGGATAGATTTAAAGAAGTAAGCTTAGTTGTAGTTAAATGATCTACGAAACCAGAAAATCCTTAGCTGCAACGTTCTAGGTTTTCTTAACCTTGTGCCTCTTCCAGCTGAGAACAAAAAAGATATGATTTAGTTTACTTTTCTTTTCCATCCATTCCAGCACAACAAGCGAGCTTCCCCTCCTAATTTGAAGAGCACTCATTACGCATTGTGCATAGCTGTTTGTAAAAACTTGCACTCCAAAGGTGTTAGTTCTTACGCCAACAGGCCTGCACTCAATGCAATGATTAAACAGGAAAATAAAAGGCAGACCATACATCTACAAAGATTTGAAACATCACCAAACTGCCTCTGGACCATTGGACCCTCTATTGTCTTTGTAGTTGCAATGTTTTGACTAACAAATTGCTCTTGGACTATTCAGTTTACTATTTCAATAAGAAAACCTTCAGAAGGTTCACTAAAATAACTTCAAATGACTGTTGTACTTAAATATCATCATTATAATTGATGTTGATTATGATAGTAGTGTTTTTAACAATAAGTTGATGCATTATATGAGAATTTGTTGTATACGTTTTTTTTTTTTTCTGAATGAGATTATCGATCGTGAAGTGTATAACTATTTCTATTATTGGGGTATGTAACTTATCCTCTGGAAATTCTATTGAGATTGATGATATATACAAACCGCTTCCTTTGAGTGGGAGAAATATGTCAAGGATGTCTATAAATCCTCTTTTTAGTGAGGTTATGTAAGTTTTATAGAAGATACATATCAAAAGAGAATAGTGGCACTTGTTAATCAATCGCTGCAAGCATTGCATGAATTCATCATGAGAAATCTTGTCCATAGAAAGAGCCTTGTAATTGCCCCTTCTGTGGGAGCAATATGGTGCTACTTTCATTTGTGTTGTGTTATTAGTTTTGTTAGAATCTTAGCAATGCTCTACCCATGATGAGATAAAAGAGATTCTTCTCCAAATGTGGTTTAATGTAGGTTATCCGTCCCCACAGATAAGTTTTAGCGATTCTCTTTCCCTATCACTAACCCAATTGGATTTTCTTTTCTAGTGATGATTAAATGCAAGTATAAGTGTGGCCACTGCTATAATGTCTCCTTCTCAACAGTGATCTAGCAATTGGCCATTAGCCTATTCCGGAGACCCGTACGCTACTCAGAGGTGGAAATTAGGGTTTCCTATCTTCTTGGAGGTTGTTTCAGCTTTTTTTCAGGCTTGCCCTTGGAATTATGGAGTTTTGATCATTGTTTCTTTCTGGGTTTTCAGAGAGCTTCGTAACGGTATAGCTTGCATGTTGATCTAAGCAGCTTCCTGAATTTACTATTTTTAGTAAATTCTATTTCTGACAGTGGTCCTATTGGTTTCAGTACAGTTGGCTCCTCTCTTCAGTCAGTTCAGTTGGTATGGTTATTTTTGGCCTTTTGATGCATTTTCTGGAGAAATATGTTGTTTCAATTAAATAATGTTATATTTTAATGTTATAACCCCTTGGCCTAGCTTCATGACTTTAAATTGTTCTAAAAGGGGGGACCTCATGGGTGGATGCCTCATTAGGGGGTGGTTTATTATTTCTTAGGCCAAAAATTACTCTTGGAGGTGGGACGCCAACTTTGAAGAGGAGATTATTTTAAATTAAAGATAAATCTTTGCCTTCATGAAGTGGACGCCACTTTGGAGGGATAAGGAGTCAACTTCAAATTTGAATATGCTTCGACTCTGGTTTGGGCGCCCTTCTAGATGCTTTTCAAGTCTATATAAGGAGGCCTCTTCTCTTCATTTCAGCATCTCATGTCTTAAGTATTGTTATGCTGCCAGAATGGTGTTAGAGTTGCTTTGAGGAATGCATACCTCCTAGCTTGGCTTAACTTCTTGCTTGAAAGATAGCAACTAGTTGAGAATTGGTTGTAGTGAAGTTATCTTGCATTTTGTAGTTGCGTCTCTAGCATTTTAGTCAGTTTTGCAATTGTTGGTCTAGTGTAGCCGATTGATGTTTTTGCTCATAAGTTTTGAAATAAAAATCATCTTGTTTTGGGTATTGACTCTTTGAGTTTCTTTGCTAAGGGCGACCCTTTGTGTTGAGTTGCAGATTTTTTTAAAGAAGAAACAGATTTTATATTGCAAAATCGCCCCTCCTTGAGGGCCGTACCTTTTGGGGCTGCATTGGGATTCGTGCATAAAACATTTGGGGGCTGTTTAAAATGGTTTCACCCTTGGGGATTGGGCGCCATATCTCTATAAGTCTTTAGCATCTGATTTCATGACATTTGGTGAAGGTTTGAGTATTTTATGAGCATTTTAGTGTAGTTACAGGTTGCTGGTCTATGCATTTTCAGTCATTGTTCAGTCATATCAGATTGTAGGAATTTGTCTTATGAGTGGGATTGAGTCTAAGAAGTCAAGTTGAGCATTGAGGAGATATTAAACAATATTGCAGCATTGAAGAACTACTAACTTGTGCTCTTGGCAGGCATTCTATTTCATTGTAAAGTTGAACAGTAGTACTATCAACTATCTTATTTCTTGCTAAGCAATTGTAATTCCCACGATTGTGGAAGAGACTGGCCTTGCCTCAATCTTTTCATTTCAGTATTCATTTTCTTGTATCACCCACTAAAAAAGTGGAAGAGGCTGGCATGCCGCCTAGTTATTTACTGCAATGCTTTGTAACATCAATTTGTTGATCGACTGAGTTGTCACAAAAATCATGGATCCTCTGACCATATGCTCGCCCCTCCTCCCACATCGGGTCTTAGGGTGCATTCTTCGTTAGAGTTAAATTATTGTAGTTTCAAGTTCTTGCTAACGATCCCCTTTCGAGTATGCTCTCACCTTGCCCATACTGAGATCTAGGTTGATCAGAAGAGAAAGGGTTCCCTTCAGTTGGTTTATGATTTCACTAATGTTAACGGGTGAAATTAGTTGTGAAAAATTGAAAAAAAATTGCCCAGCATATTTCAGTGGTATCAGAGCCATGATTCTGCCAACCCATGTTCAGCAGAGTTCAGTTAACAGATGACTGACAAAGCCCACAGATACTACACCAGAAGTCAGGCCAGAAATCCGCAGTTTCAGTTTCCATCTACACGAGAGGCAGATACTTTTTCAGAGACCCTCAAAGAAACAGGGAAAGTAGTTGACAGTGGTAAAGCAGTTGAAGAGATGACAGACAATCTTAAGCAGGTCATGGATGAGAGAGATGATAGAATGGAGAAGAAGTTTGACGGGATGATTGACTTGATGTCTTGTTTTCTTGCAAGAATGGATCAGCAGGCTGCTAATAATCTGCCTCATAACCAAAACAACACTAATGGTGAAAACAGTGGAGTTAATGGGAACAATGGCAGTGGGAGAGACAAAACTATTGGCCAACATGAGGCCACTTCTAGAGGATCAGCCTCTAGGCCACTTTTTCCCACATTCACACAAAGAGAAGAACCACAAGTTGAAGCTGCAACACATTTTGCAGATGATGCAAGACAGGCTTACTTGGAGTATCCCTCCTTCCCTCCTGATCTTAGGGAACAGTGGACCTTTGATCAATTCATAAACCAAAGAAACCAGAGAAATGGTGGAAGAGTTGAATACCAAGCTCCTATGGGTCCTATAACGGATTACCAACAAGCTCTCGTTAAGGTGTCCTTGGCTCACTTTGATGGAAGTGATGCCTGTATAGCCAGGGCGTGGGTACAGAAGCTAGATAAGTACCTCTCCTTGAGACCTATGCCGGAGTAGGATGCAATAAAATGCGTCACCCTACATTTGGAAGGAGCTGCCCATGAGTGGTGATACCATGGTTTGGTCACCCTTGGCCACAACCTAATTAGAACTTATGAAGAATTCACCAACAAGTTGATCGAGAGATCTGACACTAAGGATCCCGAGGTGAAGTTTAGGGAGCTTGCACAGCTGAAACAACATAGTTCATTGGAATCATACATTGGAGATTTCCAAAGGCTTTTTGTGATGGTGCCCAACATCACCGAAAGAAGACTAGTAGTGCTATTCTCAGAAGGAATGATGGAACCATTGAAGGGTTGGGTGAAGGCTTTTGACCTACCAAGCCTTGAGGAAGCCATTAAGAAAGCAAGAAGCATGGAGTTGTCCACACCTAGGCCAAAGTTTCCATCCAAGCCTTTTCCCCACAAGCATGATAAAAGGCATTCTTCAAACCAACGCATGAGATTTCCTTCTAAGATGGATGATGAAGTTCGTGAGAAGCTTAGGAAGGAAGGAAAATATTACACGTGCAAAGAGCCTTGGTCAAAGGGGCATAGATGCTATGGACGAGGCCATTCTAACCACATGAAGGCCTATTCTGATTTTCAATCAGAATCTATCACACGGACCAGCAATCTGATTTTGCTGAAAGTGAAGAAGAAAGGGACTCAGAAGAAGCTGAAGATGAGCAAGGGGGTGGGGGCACATTTGCCCAATTCTCTAGTTTGCAAAAGAATGAGTCTTTCAAGGTTCGTGGCCTAATTGGGAAGCATCGCATAGTTGCGTTGATTGACACTAGAGCTACGCAGAACTTTATTGATGAAGGAGTTGTTGCAAAAAGGGGACTCAAGACTGAAGAATTTGAAGGTTTCAAAGTCATGGTAGCTGATGGATTCCACATTTCATGCACTCACAAAGTTTCCAACATGTCCTTGCAGTTGGGTAACTATGAAGTCAAAGATGACTTCTATGTTGTTAGCATTGGAGACACAGATGTCATTCGTGGCATTCAATGGTTGCGTTCCCTTGGAGAGATCTCTCTAAATCTGCAAACAATGGAACTCAAGTTTCAATCCGATGGGAAGAAGGTGGTGTTAAGAGGTATGTCAAACGAAGGCCATCGGATTGTCTCTTTCAAAAGAATGGAGAAGTTGATTCGGCATGATCAAGTTGAATGGGCTGCAGAGTGCATGATTCTTCCAGCTAGTCTGGTTGAAACAAAGAGGGATTACCCACCTGATATTATATCCTTGCTCACCAAAAAGAGTAAGGTGTTTGCTGATCTACCTCCCATGCCACCTCCAAATAGGGGGTTTGAGCATATCATTGAACAAAAAAAAGGGGCCAAACCAGTTATTACAACACCTTATCGGTATCCTAAAAAACAGAAGGATGAAATTGAGAAGAATATAAAGGAACTCTTGGAGATGGGCTTCATTCGTCCAAGCAAGAGCCTCTTTGCTTCGGCAGTTGTTCTGGTAAGGAAGAAGGATGGCACCATTCGCATGTGTGTGCATTATCGTGCCTTGAATCAAAGCACAATCAAAAACCGATACCCCATTCCCCGAATAGATGAGCTCATTGATGAGCTACATGGTGCCAAGTTCTTTTCAAAGATTGATTTGAGATCGGGATACTATCAGATTCAGATGAGGGGGCCAGATGTTGAGAAGACGGAATTCAGATGCCACTATGGTCATTTCGAGTTTTTAGTCATGTCATTTGGGTTGACTAATGCTCCTGCCACCTTCGAGTCTTGTATGAACAGTCTTTCAAAAGCAGTTGAGGAAGTTTGTGTTGATCTTTTTTGATGATATCCTCATCTATAGCAACACGTGGGAAGAACATCTCAAGCACTTGGAGGAAGTGCTTAGCATCCTAGAATCAAAAAGATTTTTTGCCAAAGAATCCAAATGTGAATTTGGAATGAAGGAGTTGTTCTATCTCGGTCACATAATCAATGCTGATGGGGTGAAGGCTGATCCAGAAAAGATCAAGGCGATAGTTGATTGGCCACCTCCAGAGAACTTGACTCATTTGAGAGGTTTCTTGGGTCTATGTGGATTTTATAGAAGGTTTGTGAAGGGCTATTCTCAAAGTGTTGCTCCTCTTACTGACCTCACTAAAAAGGGAGCTTTATTTTGGTCAGAAAAGGCACAAGTTGCCTTTGATAAGTTCAAAAAGATCATGAGTTCTTGTCCAATTTTGGTCATACCGGATTTTTCCAAGCCTTTCGAGCTGCAATGTGATGCATCAGGAGAGGGTGTCAATGCTGTTTTGATGCAAGATGAGCATCCCATTGTGTTTGAAAGCAGGAAATTAAGAGGTGTTGAAAGGTCATACTCCATCTATGACAAAGAAATGCTTGCAATCATGCATGCATTAGCCAAGTTCAGACAATATTTGGTGGGAAGCAAGTTTGTTGTCAAGAATAATCACAATAGTCTCAAGCACTTCATGCACCAAAAGGATTTGAACGAAAGACAACAAAAGTGGGTAAGTAAGCTTCAAGCTTACGATTTTGGCATTGAGTATTTCAAAGCGAAGAACAACATTGTGGCCGATGCTCTATCTTGTAGGCCTCATTTAAGCTCATTATGTGAGCTTACTGTTAATTGGAAGGAGATGTTGCTTGTTGATTATACCAAAAATCAGCTTGCAACCAACATTGTTGAAGGTACTTTTCATGATGAAAGGTACAAGGTGTTTGACGGATTGATACACTACAAGGGAAGGATCTTCTTGGTGGCTTATTCTAAGCTTAGAAAGAAGATTTTGCAGACTTTCCATGACATTCCACTTGCTGGTCATCAAGGATACTTTAAAACCTATAGGCAGATCCATGAAAGGTTTTCTTGGAAGGGGTTGAAGAATGAGGTTTCAAATTACATCAAGGAGTGTCCTACTTGCCAAATGAATAAGAATGAGTATACACATCCAGTTGGTTTGTTGCAGC
The DNA here is from genome assembly GCA_007115665.2 of Sequoiadendron giganteum. NCBI lineage: Eukaryota > Viridiplantae > Streptophyta > Pinopsida > Cupressales > Cupressaceae > Sequoiadendron > Sequoiadendron giganteum. Next base: position 5,835,186 of record CM021104.1, read on the forward strand.
CCTTACCCATTCCCAATCAAAAATGGGAAAGCATCTCAATGGATTTCATCACAAGGTTGCCTAAAACTCAAGGGAAAGATTGTATCTACGTAGTGGTGGATAGATTAACGAAGTTTGCTCACTTTTTTGCCATCAATAGTTCTTTTTCAGCAGCCCAAGTTGCGGAGTTGTTTTTTCATGAGGTGTTTAGGTTGCATGGATTACCAAAGAACATTGTGAGTGATAGGGACAGGAAGTTCCTAAGCACTTTTTGGCAAGAAATTTTCAGGTTGAGTGATACAGTGCTCACTCCAAGCACTAGTTATCACCCGCAAACCGATGGGCAAACAAAGATAGTGAAAAATAATCACTCAATTTTTTCCCTTGATTTCAATATTAATTACAATGCAACACGCACCCGTTAAGGTTAGCTCCAAAACCAAAACGATGCAGAATAGTAACTCTAACCAAGAATGCGCCATAAGACCCGATGAGGGAGGAGGGGCGGGCATATGGTCAGAGGATCCCTAGGATCTAAATAACTCAATAACTGTAACTGATTACAACTTGAAGAAACTCAACGCCAAGAATGCACACACAATCCTAAGGAAGGAGAGGTGTTGTCATATGGCGGAGAAAACTAAGCAAATACTAAAATGAAATTATAGTTGAAAGTGGAAAGATAAAACTCAACGCCAAGAATGTTCACCAAGATCCTTAGAAGGCGAGGTGATAGCATATGGCGGAATACTAATTACAAAACTGGAATGTAGATAGACGGTGAACCAGCCATGAACAATTTCCACACTTCCACTAATTCAGTGGGGGGAAGAAAGAAACAAAGCAAACTAATTCATCCGCTGTGGCAGGCATCCACTTGTGAGTGGGAATTCACCACTTTCCAGTGAGTACAAATGAAGGATTATTAAGTTATTTTTCCACACTGGCGGTAAACCATCCAGGGGTTACAAATATGAGAAATTAAGCACAAGTAAGCAGTAAAGAATGACTAAAACAGAACTACAATTAACAATCTTACAATGTAAAGAACTACTGCAAATTACAAGTGATTACAATAGAATTGAAGCACAAGAAATAGAAGATCTCCTACTCTAGAATTCTCTCAATTATTGAAGGAATAAACTGAATTTAAAGACTGAAATAATTCTAATATAAAATCAGTAAACTGAAAGTTTGAACCAGCAAACATCAACTCACCAAAAAATGTCAAATCTCTTACCACACTCCACGGACTTGAACCAAACTGAAAGTGTGTCTCTTCTATAGTTAGGCGACCACGAAACCACCACTTTCCAACCTTCAAACTTAGCAAAGACAACCAGCACACATTCCAAAGCAATAAATGAATGGTACAGCCCTAGGAGACGGTCGACCTCACTTATAAAATCAGCCACTTCATATTAAATTTTGTCTTTGCACCAAAAGGGGCGCCTCTAGGATATAGATGGATAGAAACAATACCCATAAGCAAACAAAAATCATACCAAAAGCTATATATGAAAATCTCCTTCAGCCAAACAATAACCAGCAACATGAAAACTGGAAATATCTCACCAAAAGTCCACAATAATGCTCAATATGTACTTCTGGATGAAGCACACTCTCAGATCACCATTTAGGGAACCATAGTTTCAAGCCCGAAGAATAGAGTAAACTTGCTAAGCTTTCCCTTAGCCGGATTCTGGATTTCAAACCAACAGCATAACTTTACAATATTTTCCAAAGATGCGAATGAATGAACAATGCATCAATAAATAGACTCTTCAGCTGGAAAATGAATCAACTTGAAACTCCCCCAAGAAACTCTTCAATTTCCTCCAAGGGATGCCACCTCTCAAGCATTTACTTTATTAGAATTAATAAAACATTACTTATCATCCTCTAGGCGTCCACCTTTAAATTGCACAATAAAACATTTAATATAAATATTAAATGCTCAAATCAACCCCTTTATGTCCCCTTTTTAAAAACAACTTGAAGTCATCAAACCTAAGCATGGGGTACAACTTCAGAACATAAAATTGACCAAGTATAGAACTTAGTCTAAAGAGGTAGCTAAGAGCAACGCCCAAGCTGCAACTGACAAACTGCTAAAATTAGCAAACTGACGTTTGCCAAGCTGAACCAAACTGATGATGATGCCACTGCCATAAATGGACTTGCTCAAAATAGCGAATGCCAAAAATAGTAAGTTAACTTCAAAACCATCAGAAAGCCAAATTGATCAACTACATTAAACTGCAAATGATTGAGTTGCTGCTAGAATGATACCGCTAAAAGATAGACTTACCAAAAATAACAAACTGCTATAACTAGTAAGTTTGCAAAACTTCCTCTGAACACGAACTGAGCAGTATCATGACTTACTATAAATAGTAAGTGTTTTCAAACGCCTTCTAAACACAAACTGGGAAGCCAACATGACTTACTATAAATAGTAAGTGCCTGAAAAGGTTGTCAGATGGAGATGCATGTTACATCATTCTGAAGCTCTCCAAAAACCCAAAAAGCTCCACCAGACATGCATCAAAAACTTTCACATGCAAGCCCTCAAAACTGCATCTGAAACCTCCTAAAAAATAGGAAACCCTAATTTCCAATTCTGCTTAGCCTACGAGTTTTCGAAAATAGGCTAAAACCAATTGAATAGCATGGGGCTAAATCGGGGACATTACAGATTGTGAACAAGTGGTTGGAAGGCTATCTCAGGAACTATGTTTCGGAGCAGCAAAAGGCTTGGATAAAATGGCTTCACTTAGGGGAGTACTGCTATAACTCATCCTATCACATGTCTATTAAGATGTCCCCATTCATGGCTCTCTATGGTTATGAGGCTACTAGCTTTGCAGATTTGGTGTTTGGTGATAGCAAAGCACCCCAAGCCAAAGATATGTTGCAGTAAAGTCAAGATATTTTGAAATCCTTGAAGAACAACATCCAGATAGCCCAGAATCAGCAGAAGTTGTATGTTGATCAGCAGCGTGTTGAGCGTTCCTTTGAGGTTGAAGACATGGTATATCTTCATCTTTAGCCATACAAACAGTCTACTCTCAAGAAGAGTGGAGCTGAGAAGCTCAAACCCCGTTTCTATGGGCCATTCAGGGTAATCAGAAAGGTTTGAGCAGTGGCATATGAGTTGGAGTTACCAGCTAGCAGCAAGGTTCACAATGTCTTTCATGTGTCTCGCCTCAAGAAGGCACTTGGGCACAACGTTGTTGCTTCATCCGATTTACCTCCCTTGGATGAGGAGGGACAATTGGTTCTTGTTCCAAAAGGTATCATTGATTCCAGAGAACATTCTTTAAGGAGGAGGTCAATCAAAGAATACTTGGTGAAATGGAAAAACTTACTTTTGGAGGATGCCACGTGGGAGAATGGGGAGATTTTGCAGCATCCAAACTTGATATTGCTTGAGGGAAAGCAATTTTGGGGAGGGAGGATTGTAATATCCCCTTCTCGACAGTGATCTAGTAGTTGGCCGTTAGCCTATTTTGGACACCCGTAGGCTACTCAGAGGTGGAAATTTGGGTTTCCTATCTTCTTGAAGGTTGTTTAAGCTTTTTCTGAGGCTTGCCCTTGGAATTCTGGATTTTTGATAGTTGTTTCTTTCTGGGTTTTCAGAGAGCTTCGCAACGGTATAGCTTGCATGTTCATCTGAGCAGCTTCCTGAATTTACTATTTTTAGTAAATTCCTATGCTCCACGGGGTTTCGGGGACGGCGAGAACCCGGTACGCCGGGACGAGTTTCTGGTACAAGGGTACTTTTGTGTCATTTTTTAGGGGACGGCAAGGGACGGCTGATAAAAAAATAGGGAAATTTTTAAAAATATAGAGAAATTTCAAATGTTCATAGCATAACATTGATAAAGCATTCATTCTAGACATTGTATAAGCTTATTATATATCATTAGACTTGAATTGAGATTTCACATGAGAATCAACAAACAAATGAACAAAATTCAAATGCTTTTCATTATCAATATGCATACATATCATATAAGAGTCTGATAATTATAACCAAAATGCCCAAAGGCTCCAAGTCTCAACTATGAAATGATATGATAAACATAAAACTAAGAAAATATATCACTGTCCAATGTCCCTAATCAGCCAAAGGTAGGTCTAAATCAGCATCGCCATCGGAGCTCAAGTCTAAGTCAGTGTCAGTGTCCATGTCAATAGAAGGATCTACCTCAGCCAATGGAACCTCAACCAATCCCTCCTGTGCATCCTCATCCTCAATTTGCATAGCATCTTCGGGATTAACATCCCATCATAAGGCTAGAGTCTGACGATACTCACTAGACTGGCAATCCTGTAGCTGCAAAGCACTCTGTACTGCCACCAACTTCTCCAACCTCTAATATGCTGAAATGATGCCCTAAGCTCCTCTCCAACCTGCTGTTTTCTCCTTCACTCAGCTGCTCCTCTTTTGCTTTCCTTCACTTCACAATGGAAAAGTAAAAATGAGTTACTTTTTTCTCATTTTGGAGCTTAAATGTCACTTACATTAGGTCAAGTGTGATGGGGCATCCCTTGTGGGCCCGCCCATAGCTTTATTTTTATAAAAAAACTCATACTTTTTTTTTAAAAAAGCATTTTTTTTTTTGTTGGGCCGTAGGGTACTACTAGAAATACCCGGTACGGTTGGGGTACGGCCAGGCAGTACCGGGTACTTCTAGCAGTACCCAAGTCCCCTAGAAGTACCCGAGTCCCCTTTTTTTGGGAAACCATCCCCTAGAAGTACCGGGTACTTGGAGGGCAAAGGGGTACTGCCAGGGTATGTTTCCTAGCCGTACCCGCATCCCCGTTTCGTACCCAATACGGGAAACGGGTAAAAACCATAGGGGACGCGTCCCCGTGCAGCATAGGTAAATTCTATTTCTGGCAGTGGTCCTATTGGTTTCAGTACAGTTGGCTCCTCTCTTCAGTCAGTTCAGTTGGTATGGTTACTTTTGGCCTTTTGATGCATTTTCTGGAGAGATATGTTGTTTTAATTAAATAATGTTATATTTTAATGTTATAACCCCTTGGCCTAGCTTCATGACTTTAAGTTGTTCTAAAAAGGGGGACCTCACGGGTGGACGCCTCATCAGAGGGTGGTTTAATATTTCTTAGGTCAAAAATTACTCTTGGAGGTGGGACGCCAACTTTGAAGAGGAGATTATTTTAAATTAAAGATAAATCTTTGCCTTCATGAAGTGGACGCCACTTTGGAGGGATAAGGAGTCAACTTCAAATTTGAATATGCTTCGACTCTGGTTTGGGCGCCCTTCTAGATGCTTTTCAAGTCTATATAAGGAGGCCTCTTCTCTTCATTTCAGCATCTCATGTCTTAAGTATTGTTATGCTGCCAGAATGGTGTTAGAGTTGCTTTGAGGAATGCATACCTCCTAGCTTGGCTTAACTTCTTGCTTGAAAGATAGCAACTAGTTGAGAATTGGTTGTAGTGAAGTTATCTTGCATTTTGTAGTTGCGTCTCTAGCATTTTAGTCAGTTTTGCAATTGTTGGTCTAGTGTAGCCGATTGATGTTTTTGCTCATAAGTTTTGAAATAAAAATCATCTTGTTCTAGGTATTGACTCTTTGAGTTTCTTTGCTAAGGGCGACCCTTTGTGTTGAGTTGCAGATTTTTTTAAAGAAGAAACAGATTTTATATTGCAAAATCGCCCCTCCTTGAGGGCCGTACCTTTTGGGGCTGCATTGGGATTTGTGCATAAAACATTTGGGGGCTGTTTAAAATGGTTTCACCCTTGGGGATTGGGCGCCATATCTCTATAAGTCTTTAGCATCTGATTTCATGACATTTGGTGAAGGTTTGAGTATTTTATGAGCATTTTAGTGTAGTTACAGGTTGCTGGTCTGTGCATTTTCAGTCATTGTTCAGTCATATCAGATTGTAGGAGAGTGGGATTGAGTCTAAGAAGTCAAGTTGAGCATTGAGGAGATATTAAACAATATTGCAACATTGAAGAACTACTAACTTGTGCTCATGGCAAGCATTCTATTTCATTGTAAAGTTGAACAGCAGTATTGTCAACTATCTTATTTCTTGCTAAGCACTTGTAATTCCCACGATTGTGGAAGAGACTGGCCTTGCCTCAGTCTTTTCATTTCAGTATTCATTTTCTTGTATCACCCGCTGAAAAAGTGGAAGAGGCTGGCATGCCGCCTAGTTATTTACTGCAATGCATTGTAACATCAATTTGCTGATCGGCTCAGCCGTCACAAGAATCATGGATAGTCTGACCATATGCTTGCCGCTCCTCCCACATCGGGTCTTAAGGCGCATTCTTGGTTAGTGTTAAATTATTGTAGTTTCAAGTTCTTGCTAACGATCCCCTTTCGAGTATGCTCTCACCTTGCCAATACTGGGATCTGGGTTGATCAGAAGAAAAAGGGTTCCCTTCAACTGGTTTATGATTTCACTAATGTTGACGGGTGAAATTAGTTGTGAAAAATTGAAAAAAAATTGCCTAGCATATTTCAACTGTTGTCTTGTATTTTACTGTTGGATGAAAGTATCCTGGTGGGATGTTCTTCACAAATTTAAATCTAGTTTACATTAAACAAAATCACATTATAAAATATTCAAATTCTACTTTAGTAAGAAAACATAAATACCTTGAGACAGAAAGAACACCTAACCCAAAAGCACAAAAAAAGCCATTGCGTTGCCCATTTTCGGAATCTGCCATAAATGTAAAGTGAGTGCAATGATGTCAATAAGTAAAGTTCATTCAAACATGAGAGTCAAGATAATTAATATATAAATATACATAAATTTACTTTTAATGCAAAAAAAATCTCAAGACACAAATATTTTCTTTATAGGGTAAAAAATGCAAGCTCATCTTTCAATGTAAAATATTGAAGGTGCTATTTTCTTGAGCTAAAAGAAGTTTGTTTCTATTATAAAGCATCCCATAATCTTCCTCCATCTTATGCAATTAAATATGTATTAATATATTTATAATAAATGGGACCATTGTCTTTACATGTTTAGGTTTTACCCATTTTTATTGACTTATTTCAGTCATCTGTGGACACAAATAATCTCTCTCTCTCGACACAAATAATCTCTCTCTCTAATGTGGGATCTTACAGCCTTTGAATCTAATCATAGATCTTGCAGTCCAAACTTCTGAATCAACAAGGTAGTGACTTAAGAAAACAAATTGACTCTAAAGATACAGAAAAAGAACTAACAAAATGTAAAATAATCCAATAGATATGCCACCAAGTTTTGTGTAGAAACAGAAAGATTTTGATTTGGCATATTGTCATTTTGTCAAATAGATGGCATAACAACTGTACTGAACATTTCTTCAATGACATAAAGGTTTGCAATAGTGATTCCAATACATAGATTTCATTATATGACAAGTTTCAGATTTGTCTTACATTCATTGCATTTGAAGGGGTATTAAAGCACTAACATATACAGGTCTGAGTTACATCAATAACAGCAGCAATTAAAATTACATTCATTACAACCTAGCAAGATTTAGGACTTCCATCTTTCGTTTTGGGTAAATAGTTGCAGCAATATATATGCACACAGTACAGATTTCAGAGTATCTAATGTGCTGATTCAAGACTCTGTTACAAACTTTCCTGAGCAATATCCTCGAGACAATGAACTTACTCAGTAATACAAATGATATGCAAATGATATACTAAAGCATTAAATACCAGTTAATAGCTCCCAAAGGATGATTCTTGGCTGGCAGAAGTGTTCCATGTTGGCTGTAGCATAAGATTAACGACTGCAGCAGCAGCCTGCACCAAATATTAACACCCAGCTCTTCATATAACTGCCCAGCTATCACCCAAATGTCTGCAACAATGAATGGAGGCGGCTGAGTGAATAAATCTGCATCTTTTCAAGCTCTCATGGCACCTAGAGGATAGGTCACAACCCCCTTAACTCACTGAAATTGCATCTACAGGGATGGCACTAGGGTATGATGTCACACGCCCCTCATGATCAGACCACGACCCCCCTTGAATGCCAGCGCCCCACTCACACACTGATAAAATATATCTTCCCCAGACTCCATGACCTGCTTGCTGTAGAAACTCATGCCAGCTAGGTATGATATCAAATATTGGTGTCCCCACTCCTATGCAAATATGCAGCGCTCAGACTGAGTCAAAGGAATATGGCAACCAACTTGTAAACTTCAGACCATGGGGTCCATGAGATTAGACTAGCAATCACCCTCAATTTCGAATAATAATATCAAACCTTGAACTTGGCATCCAATCCTTCCTGGTTTCTTCACACAAGCAAATTAACTCGAATAATCCTCCATAATTCTCTGTTAAGGCCTTGCTCTGAAAATGACACCCAATATACTTGCAAATTCCTGATATATCATTCAAACCCTGAATATGAACTCTCCTGCAAATTGTAATATCCCTTGCTCAAAATGACCTCAACTTACTGAAGATATGCTCAAGGAATATTGTCAAACACTTTGCAAACAATCCTCTTCAACGCTGTGTCTGTGTTTCAGACTGATTATACTTGTTTGGAATGTGTTTTGAATGCTTCTAATGATGCAAGATTGATCAACAAAGTCTCAGCAATGCTATGCCAACCCTTTTCTACCTTTACATGCATATAAGTGATTGAAAATGTGCATCTACAGCAACTAGGAATTATGACAAACACTTGGCATGCATTCTCATATAATAATCTAGAGCTCAAACAATATAAGCATTATATCAAACAATTGGCATGCAACTTATCCCTCCTTTATTGAATTCAATCATCAAATACAATGCTGATATGAATAGCCAAGACTCTTGGCTTACAATGAATGTTCAATACAATGCCAAATCTGATATAAATGATTACCTACAGCAGCAAGACTAGATAACAATGCAAATCAACTCCAAAATCATGAAGAACCTGGTTATAGCAGCACCTATGATGATGAAGATGTAGCAATCAACAACCAAGCCAAAATGAACTCCTCTTAGGCCCAATCGATGTTTTCACCCAGCCGCCCCTGTTCTTGCCTCGCAATACTTTAGATAAATAAATGCAGCAATTAAACTCCACCTCTTGGCACTTGAAATGATCAGTAGGACCAAAGGATCAAAATGCAATAATGCCCAGAACCATAGGATGCTTCGATGATGAGAAATGAACAAAAATGTCTTGCCAATGGTGCCCTTGTTGTAGTATATTAGACGACTGAAATCATTTATCAGCAACCTGATAGCTACCCCAAAATACTCCAAAACGATTGCCAAGCCCTCCCAAGATGAATGCTCAAATACCCACAAAGAAACAATGCACGAATGAGGCCATAAAAGCAAAAATCTGAATATGATATGCAAGATCGACCTCCATAAAAATCTGATATGAATCCTCAATATGCTCAAGTTGAACTTTTCAATGAAGCCCACAACTAGCAATAATTCAGCTGATATCTCACAACCTCAAAATTGCTTAACCAATGAGAGTTTTTGTTCCCAATGGCTAGAAATGGGAGAAACCCTAGCTGGCTCCTTCACCAAACAATCTCAACAAACAAATATCAAATGTCAATTCCTGGATGATTAGAAGCAAGCCCACCCCCTCTTGATATACTTTTCTCCTCTTGAGGTCGGCCCAATCTAGAAGCTTCTAATAATTCATTAATAATTTTTATTTGCACTTTATAATAATATCAAAATACAACTTATAATTCATAAAGTGCAAACATAATAGCAAAATAGTGTGTTTTCAAACAATCCGGATAACACATTGTGTTATCAAACATTCGGCATAACACAACATTGTGTTTTCCAACATTAGGTTTTCCAACATCCGAATAATACAATATGTTTTCCAACACATTGTGTTAACCAACATTCAGCATACATAGGAAACCCCCTTATAACTACCGAATCCAAGAGAAGAAGCCAACAACTGACTAGGTAACTACCTCCAAAAGACTCTAACCAAGCTTCTTAGCCTACGAGAGTCGGGAATAGGCTAAACCCTCTGAAAACTGATGCTCATGAAAATGGGGACATTACACAAATCTATGAAGCATAAGCACACTCCCTGAAATGGAATTTGACTGCAAGCTGGCTTGGGAGATCTTTCACTCCTCCACCGAGCTATTTCCTCACGAGGGTTTTCATCCTTGATGAAGCTGAGTATATAATATGCAGCTCTGCTTTGTCTGTCTTTATTTGTTTTGATGAATGTTTTGTGATATATTTGCAATGTTTGATACAACAATATAATGCAGCAAAATAGAAGATATTGCAATAATAATTTTCAACTCAAAAATTGAACATTACATAGGAAATACACAGCTGAAAATTCCAGATTTTTATATCAGCTTAGATACTTAGTATTTTCACAAAATATTGACAACCCAGTTCATAAAATATCCCCTATTAACTAAAACAACAATACTGAAAAAATCTAGGAGTTACAAATCATGAACTCGCAGGTAAGATATGCCTTGAAAGTTTGAAACCCTCTGAAAATGGATGCCATCTGCAATAACACCTCCAATAGACGAAAAGATGCCAACATAGTGCTCTCCAGCCCTATCTTGCCATGATAGAAGAGGTATTTGCAGCAATAGCAGTCTAAACCTCCACATCAACGCAGCTATAGGAAACCCTTCAATTTCAATATTTGCATTATTAACAATCTCCAAATCCCATGTCTAGATCAACAAGGATTGACTTATACATCAGCAAGTAAATCCTCCCAATTCAATCAATATATCTTCCAACCTCTCTTGTAATTTGAACCTTGAACATTAAATCTCTCCTGTAATTCGGTGAAACACAAGCACAACCTCTAAATGAAGTTGTCTGCAAGCTAGCTTGGGAGATCTTTGTTAGAATATTATATTCTGACATTGTATAATGGTCAATTATTGCTACAGTAGTTAGTAGTTGAGGTAGTTAGACATCTTAAATGTCTACAGTCATCTACCTCCTCTTTATATTGTAATCTACTCTCTTTGTTAATTCAAGCAATGTTTAGCCAACATTGTTTCATGGTATTAGAGCAGGTCTGAGTCTCCCTCACGAGAGGGCTCGGGATTCTGGGAGGGTTTCAGAAATTTTGTGAGAAGAATTTTGTGAGCTTTTTGAAGTTCTAATTCGAAAAAATTTCAGACCTATTCTCAAGAAAAAACGAAAAAAAAATTCGTGTGATTTTAAGACTCCTGTTGGGCGTTTTGAAGTGGTCACGGTTTTCTGTGTTGAAGTTGTGTTTTTTTCCAAGCGCTATTTTTGCTTGATCATGGGTTTTTGCCCTACAAATCGCGGGATTTCCTAGCGATTCTAGCATCATTCTCATCTCTGGTGGTCGCGTTTTGTTTTGTGGGCGCGTGTTTCAGAAGCTCCTGGTCGCACATGTCTTTCCTAGCTTTGAGATGCGAAAACGCGTTTTCTTTGTCTCAGACGTTTGGACGCCTCTGACAAACTTGTTTTTCTGATCGCGTTTTTTTCTTGGGCCCGCGTTTTAGAAGCTGCAAGCTCACGCGTTTTCTGAAGATTTTCAGATGTTTTTTTAAGGCGTTTTCGAGCTCGTTTTTGGTGTCTTTTGTGCTCGAACATGGTCAATTTTGCCTGCAACAAAGACGCCTAGGGTTCCACCTTCTGTTTTACTCGATTTCGTGCAGATTCGAGCTATTTTCTGCAATTTTTTCAAGCTCTCATGGCGGCTAGGATTTCTGCTAGATCATCTAGGGTTTTGACCCTCTGTTTCAAGGCGAAATTTTTTTTCGATTGCAAATTCTTTCTAGGTTTTTCGAGATCTCAAATGGGTTGGTCTCCGTTTTTCTGGGTGTCTCAAAGTTCGTGCCTCAAAATCTGTGCAAATGGCTGCTGACAGAATTTTATGGGTATTCAGAAAGTTTTTTGGGTTTTCAGCAACATTTTCTGGGTACTCTTCAAATTTTTGGGTTTTTAAATATTCTTTGTCCCAAAAAGAAAAAAAAATCTGGTTTTATGGGTTTTAATTATTTTTTCCCTTAAAAAAAAACAAAAATCAATGTATTATGGGTTTTAAAATTTTTTCCCTTAAAAAATCTATATGGGTTTTCATAATTTTTTCCCTTAAAAAATTCCAGGAGGGTTTATAATTTTCTCCTCAAAAATTAAGAGTTTTTCCTATATAATTGTTGTGACCTTTTTCACACATCGCCCCATTCAAATGGGGACCCCCCAATTTTTGCTCCATTTTCGTCTTTTGGCTTTTGTTTTGCGTCTCTCTCTCTCTCTCTCTGATTTCTCTGTTCTTCTGGGGATGTTTCTGTATTTGACCTAATTTGAAATTTTGGCTAAGACTGCAATGAATCTGTGAAATTAGGGTTTTGTTCTTCAGGCTGGATTGAGATTAAATCAAGTCGATAAATGGACAACTGAGTGCAGCTGGGCAGTCAGAGGGCCTCTAGCAAATTCCCATCAGATTTTCGTTAAGATCTGACAACTTACTATTTTTAGTAAGTACCTAATTTGGGGTCTTTTCCTCAGGATTTTGGAATTCCAACTGCTCCAACACATCCAGAGAACTTCAAAGTATGTGCACGCAAAATTGGAGCAGATCCAGACAACATTCTATTTTTAGCAGTTCCAGCTTCGGAGGTAGTTTTCAGGGCTTAAACATACAATTCTCCAATGAATGACAGGAGAATTGATCTGGGTTTTTCAAGACCTTCGCGATGGTGTAACATGCAAACCGAGATGGTGACTTTCAACGGTATAGCCTTCCGAGGCTATTTTTAGGGTTTACATGCAGAGATTTTCGATGCATGTCCGGATATTCCATGTGGGTTTTGCGAGAGCTTCGCAATGGTATGACATGCAAACGGAATGGATCAGTTTTCAGGGACTTACTATTTTTAGCCAGTACCAAAACTTTGACCAGTTTTCTGGGTTTTTTTGGGTTTTTTGAGATCCCACGAGCACTGTGACATGCAAACTCGTCCGACATCCGGATGACCACTTTCCAGACACTTACTATAAATAGCAGTATCATCCCAGCAGCTACCCACCACTCCAGTCCAACGATCAGGTACAATCAGGCACGATCAAGGACAGTCAGGAACAAATCAGAGCACATGCAGATCAGATTAGGGTTTCCCCTGCCACGTCTAAAAATAGATGAAGCAAAATGCAGAAATGACAGAACGAAGGTATCCCACTGCGAACAGCATCCTTCAGGCAATCTACTGGTAAAATTTGGGCATAATCCGGGCACTTACTATTTATAGTAAGTCGTCTCCAGAACAGGGCTATAAATAGCAGGTCAACACAAGGGGCAGGTGTGAACAGGTTCATCAAGTGATGAGGACCACTTGGCGAAAACTTCAAGTCAAATGGAGCAGTGGAAGTCAGAAAGTCAAGGGCTTACTATGAATAGCAGGTGGCTATAAATAGCAAGTTGGCATGTAGGACAGGCGAAAACGAGTCCACCAAGCAAAGGAGGTCACATGGTGTAAAATGCATGACAGACGGAGCTGTGGAGGTCAAAATAGCAGAGACTTACTAAAAATAGAATGTGAAGGCAGGCTAAAGAGGTCAAAATATTCTAAGTATAAAACAAAAGCTCCACCATCAGAAGGCGCCCTCAACTCAAAATGGAAGCATGCTAGTGGAAATGCGCCCACATCAAGGATGATAGCCTGAAAATTTTCTAAGTATGAAACAGAAGTAGCCACCCCTAAATGCGCCCTCAAGCAAGGATATCAAGCAAGAAAATATCTAAGGCATGGCAAATTCCTGGAGACCCCCCCAAATGCGCCCTGTCTTGAAGAGATGGTGATAAAAAAATTCTAAGGGATTGAAAACTGGAAGTTGACCCTCTCAAATGCGCCCAAGGTAAGCATGAGTCTTAGAAAATTTTCTAAGTCTTGAAGAATGGAAGTGCATGGGTCAAAATGCGCCCAAGATGAGAAGCAAGAAGTTTGAAAAAGTTTCTAAGTTTAAAATGGAAGCTTGACCCTCCAAATGCGCCCAAGGTAAGTTGAGGTGTTTGAAAAAGTTTCTAAGGCACAAATGAAAGCTCCCTAGGCAAAATGCGCCCACTTCAAGCAGCCTATATGGAGACTTCAAAGAAATTTGTCTAAGGCAAGAAAACAAAAGCATGGAGTAGGAAATGCGCCCATGAAGTGAAGTGGTGTTATGAAAATCGCTAAGTGGTGAAAATTCCTCCCCACCCCTTCAAATGCGCCCACATATGGAAGTAGACATGGCAAAATGCGCCCAAGATTGGAAGTCTACAAGGTAAAATGCGCCCTCAAGCCCACATGTGGAAGAAGCCTAGATAAAACGCGCCAAGGTAAGGAAGGGAAATGTTAGAAGTTTCTAAGTGTTGGCGGGTTTCCCCACCACACATGTAATGCGTCCTCATGTGGAAGTAGACATGGTGATATGCGCCCAAGGCTACAAGGTAAAAAAAAAAATGTGGAGAAGGCAAGGATAAAATTGCCTAAGGCAAAATTGCTAGGACATGAAAAGATGAAGAAAATAGAAGTGGAAGACCTCAAATGCGCCCAAGGTAGAGTCAAGGAATTTAAAATTTTCCTAAGGCATTTCTTCTAAGGCAAAATGTGAAACACGCCTGGAGGAGGTAATTTTTCTAAGTGCAAGGTGAGTTGTGCCCGTAAGCATAAGGGAATTTTTTCAGGAAAATCAAGAAAATACTAAGGCGGGAAAAAAGGAGATTACAGGCATGGAATTCCTCCAGAATGAAAATGGAACAAACCTTAGTAATTTTTATTATTTTTCAAAAATAATAAAAATTAAACTTACCTCTTCGTCTAGATACACATGGAAATTATAATTTCTGAGGGGAAATTTATTCTGGGTATTGGATATTTCTCCCTGGGAGATGATTTGAGGTTCTTCCACACCTTGCTCGTGTTGTTTCGGCAGAGATTTCGGCCTGGCACCCGTTTAACAAATTTCCTAAGGCTCTGAGGGAGAAATTTTCTAAGGCATGGAAAAGGGAAAGCAGAGTGGGTCAAGTGCATTCAAGCTCAAGACGAGTGGAATTATATCTAAGTCACCAAGCTCCTAAAATGAAGGTGGGCGAGGCAAGTGAATGAAATTGCTAAGACAGGAGGATGAAAACAACAAGATGGCATGTGCCCTAGCACAATGGGCCCATGATAAAAGTTTGCTAGAAAATGATGAATTTTATCAGACATCAAGTAGACCTTGGAAGTCAAAACGTGGGAATGAGGTAAGTAAAGTGAATTTAAATTATAAAGTGTTCTGATGCTCTTCTTTTTGCAGGATAAACGTTGAAGCCAAGGCATGAGGACTTGATGGAGCTAGACAACGTTGCAACTTGGGAAAGAAGAAATGACAGTGAAGATTTGGCTAAGACACTAAGAACGTGATGCAAAAGAGGCAAATGAGCCCAAGGCAATGGGCTAAAGAAATATGAAAGTTGCAAGGAAGAGGTGCGTCCTGGAGTCAAAGCAACAGGGGGGCTGAACGTCAAATCCTTTCAATTTTATTATCTGCGGAGACGATCTTAGAAACTCTTTCACTCTCCTCCTAACGCAACAGAATTGGCAGAGAAGAGCAGTGGGAACACATTTCTGGACGAGAATCTTCTAGAGGAAGAAAGTGGGCATTAATTGCAGATAATGGTTCCTGCAGAGGAGTGGAGAATATTCTGTGCATTCATTGCCCCACTCCTCTTTGTGGCGGTTTTTAGGGCAAGAACCCTAATTAGGGCATATGTGGCTCGATCTGAGCCCTTTATTGTAATTCAATCTAAGCCGTCCGTTGGACTGGGCCAACTATAAAAGGGGCATCCCCCCTCATTTGTAACTCAGTAGATATTAGATTGAGAGTAGAGAGAATAGAAGTTAGAATAGATAGAGTTAGCTTAGAAGATAGCTTAGTTTGAAAAGGAAGGAAAACTTTCCCTTTGAAAGTTTTGTAAGAGGTTGTTGTGGAAAACTCTCATAATACAAAAGTTTATCATTGCATGGTGGTTCTATCTTTTGTTGTGAATAGCTAGCAAGGCCTTTTCGTCTTTCCAATTCAAATTGATAGAGTAGAATAGACTTTATTTTATGCAAGTAGTTGTTAATAGTGGAGTGTGGCGTCGTGGTTTGAGCATATCTTCTTTCATCCATACCACTAGCGGGCTTGCTGATGGTAAGTTCGCCTTGTGTTGTCCACTGGAATATCAGTACCTAACTTCGGTTGTGATTCGTGTGTTCATTTGCATCGTTGAGACGAAGTGCACATTTTGAATCACAATTTGAACATCTTATTCATCCTTTGAAGATTGCATCAGCTTTGTCAGAGTTGTCCGAAGGGAGACGAAGCGAAGTCTGGTTCGAAGATTGTTTAAGTTGATCCTCGTCCTCCACCCTTTAGGAGTAGATGGTAGCATCTCTGATCCTTATATCCTTTTACATTCAGCATTATCCGGTTAGTTTAAGAACCCGAGTGTCATGGACAAATCTCCTGAAATTTGAGAATCCTTTCTTCTGAATGAGCAACTCACGTAAGTCCCCTTGAAATAACCAGCATATACACATCAATCAACTGAGCCTATTCGCAACAAAAGGAACCTTGGAGTTGCACGCATGATCTTTCATGCAATCTTAAGCATGCGGAATACTTTGATCAAGAGAGAATAGGGTGACCGTTGGACATTTTATTCTGTGTTGGTGTGGTCATAAAAAACACGTCAACAATACCCTAGTTAGGGTTTCTGTTGTTCGGGAGGGCTCTCTGGTATTTGGTTTTTACCGTTTTTTCCGAAAAAAAACAATGACTTGTAATTTGGGTTTGGCGATTTTTCCTTAAAAATCATGGTTTGTTGCAGTCTGTTTTGGTCGCACTTTGAGTTGCTCGAGCGAACATCTGCACATCTGTCTTCTTGCAATCTGTTTTGGGGCGTCGTGCTCATCTGCAAAAGTTTCAACGGTTTGCCGATTTATCCTCAAAATCGTGGCAGCTGTTCTCGGTGTGTCTCTGGTTTCAAGGAGGGACAACTTTGTTACCCAACATCAGGTTAGGTGTTTTGTGATTACTTCTGGTTAGCAGTTCTACAGTTTCTAGGGGGGTTGGTGGCCGACTCATCTCGGTGGCAGAGTCAGTGGCAGGCTCTTGTCTCTTGTTGCAGAGCATTCTAAAGAAGGGGGCAGCCTTTTCTGTTTTTTTCTGAACGGTTTTTAGTACTTTTGGTCATTCACATTCTGCAGATCCAGGGAGGGTCTCCGTAGCAGCAGAGTGTTCTGAAGAATTTGTGACCAAACGACCTGCAGATTGTTTTTTTTAGGCTAGTTAGTAGATTGACCATTAAGGGAGGGTGTTAGAATATTATATTCTAACATTGTATAATGGTCAATTATTGCTACAGTAGTTAGTAGTTGAGATAGTTAGACATCTTAAATGCCTACAGTCATCTACCTCCTCTTTATATTGTAATCTACTCTCTTTGTTAATTCAAGCAATGTTTAGCCAACATTGTTTCAATCTTTAACTCCTGCACCAAGTTGTTCTTCCTGAGGGAATTCGTCCTCAAAGTGTTTCCAGACTCTCCAATCTCCTGAATAAACCTTAATCAAAATAATCTTCTTCAACATGAATGAATGAATGTGAAAATGAGCTCCAAATGCCTTTTTATAATTCCCAAACTCCACGCCCTAATTTGAATTTGAATTACATTTCATTTACTTTTCTTGCCTTATAACTCCCTTTAATATTTTATTTAATCGGGCACAATACTTTATATTATTATAAAATAAAGTATTCTTTTAAATCATTTAAAGCCCTTTTTAATAGCCTTTTTTTATAATATTAATAATGCATAAAGTTAATTAATTTAAATTCACTTTATATTAACGTTATTAAAATAAAATACATAGGACCATAGTTTACATACTCGAACTCGGAGAGCCCAAAATTTTTGACTCGGCCAATACTCAACAACTTAAAAAGTAGTAAAATTTCTTATCAAAACACTTTTTTTTTTGCAAAATTCAATTACAAAATGCATCAAATGAGTCTAAAAACCATGAGGGAGTGTTTTATATTAAATTTCATTGTTGAATACAAATGGATTACAAAATGGCATCATTATACGAAGCCGCACAGTGAAACTGGATACAATAGCTAGCTACTAACTAATAACTATAATGAATTTATGATGATTGTATTTGAAAATTAATCATAAATTTCATATCTAGGCAATTATAATTTCCTCTTCCCCAACCTAGTGAAAAATTGGGAGGTAGAGGGTAAGGTCCTTGCACTCAATTTTGGCTCCCTGCTTGCCATAGAAGATTGTGGCAATGGCTCCACCATGCTTGTAGGTGGCAGTGGCTCATCCTCCACCACATCAATGTCATCCAATCCAATCTCCCCTGCTTCTGCTGCAGGCAAATCCTCCATAGCTTCCTCTTGAAATCATCAATCTCATCCTCTATAAACAAGGAGGCCTCATCATCCTGCACGGTCCATTCAGTGTATGGATCAATGTCATCCAAATCAATGAGCTTGTTTGATTGGTCCTGCACCTTTCTTGTGCAAAGCTAAAGGTTATATTGTACAAAAACAAGATCATTGAGACGTTGTTGAGTCAACTTATTACGCTTCTTTGTGTGAATGGCATCAAACAAACTCCAGTTCCATTCACAGCCAGAAGCACTATAAGGTCGAGACAAAATTTGAAGGGCTAGCCTTTGCAAATTTGGGGTTTTTCCACCCCAATCTTCCCACCAAGAACCTGCAAATAAGATAAGTGCTTGCATATAAGCTGAAACTTTATTTTCTTTATTCCAGGCTACTAACTTGCCTCCTCACCTGTCTTGACCATTTTCTAAATTGTAATAAACATTTTTTTTAATTCTTAGTGGAGTTCCCAAATTCAAATCTCTTTAACTATAGTAAAATTAAGTCTACCATACTGCTTGACATATGTTGCAAGAATACATAGCTTAGAGGGCAACTTCAATCAACCATCTAATGTCTTAGCTATGGTGGTCTATCTGCATTCTGTATCTGCTTCTTTGGAATGCCTATACCTTCTCCTTTAAACGACTGCACCCAGCATATTCTTCTCTCTTCTATTACCAATACGATGCACTCAAAGATTACTTACCTTGTGGAAGGCTCTCTGCCTTATGTTTTTTCCTTTAGATTTTTCTACATCCCATAACACTTATTCAATAATTTCTTCCACTATCCTATCTAGGATACCAACTCTTTAACTTCTATGAAGACTTGATTATGTTCATAGTATTTCAAGCTAGTATTAGAGCGTTATGTATGTAGTGCTTTGGCACTCCACGGAAGCCTGAATGTACTGATTTAATCTGATACTATCCATTGGCTGCGCTCAGATAAATTATTCTTCTTGTGTCCTTGTGTATCTTCAAAGGAGTCTTCTTTTCTAGATCCTCTTCAAATGTATAATATTGTACATGGAAATACAATAGAACATACACAACTTTCCAAAGCATGGTTCAACAGGCTTATACATTTTTTAACAATGGTTTGGTGTCTATGCTATTTTCTTTATCTTAAGCTCTCAACGTATTTAGATGTTAATGGATTCTGCATGCATAGTATGTGATCAATGTTTTAATTTTTTTCCCATGCAATAATCACATACCTTAGGTATAGAATATAAATCCTATAAATAACCTACTCATACAGTCTTAAGACTTCATATGCAAAATGATATAACTATTTCAACTTTTAGCAATATAGCATTTATATAAAATGGAGAATGAATAGGTAAATAACCAGAGGTAAAATTTGGCATATAAACAATTAACCGTTGAGAATATGATAAGCAAGCCAGTTTCTTTTAAAAATATCACAGAAGATCTCTGCCTGAAAAGAGCTGTACCTTGTTGAAGAGTATGGATTAGAGCATTTAATAACAAAGGTCCCATAAAACCAAGGGCATCATTTATAGCCTGCATACAGTTTATAAATTGTATTTGTCACTTGCAAACTAAAACAGGAACAAACATTAACAATACATTCCAATCTTTCCTTGTTTCTGTTCCGAATTATGAGACTATAGTAAATTCACTCAACCTAGAACATATATAATTGAAAGACCATTTCAGAATACTTTTATACAATGAGTAATTGCTAGCCAAATCGCACCAGGGAAAAGTAACATGGAGGCATTCTATGATAAAGTAATAAATATACTTCTGAGTTTTTTCCTACTAGACTGAAGAAGACCACATAAAAAACCATAGACCTAAAAGAATCCAGAAAACGTCTTATAGGAACAAGAAAGTGACCTTAGACCCATAAAATTTCCATTAGTGTAAATCTACAAAGTGATAAGAACTGTTGATTTAAGATAGCATCGGTCAGATATAAATGATGATTGCATTTATGCATCATCATCATTTATATTTAATCGACCTACTCTTGAAATATAAAACCTTCAAATAAGTTATTCAAATTTCTGGTAATGATGATTGAAATTCGCAATTGAATCAAATCAGAATGCATCTTATATAATCGCTGCTTTTTAAAGCATGCATTGGTGTTTATGAGAAACATTGTATGATTACGGGTTGTTAAGGGAGGTTGCACGCCCAAGGGACACGTCCTCTCATGAGACGCGTCTCTCCTTGAGGCGTGTCTCCCTCATACAAAAGGTAGTTCATTCCTTATTTGCAAAACATTGAAATTAATAAATGTTCTGCAATCAACACATTCGAAATACAAGAAGTAAAATCTGACTTAGAATTCTTACACAGAATTTCAGACTTAGAATTTCCATAGGTCTTTTAGGATCCAAATTTGATAAGATTTGATTACATTTACATGGTATCAGAGCCAAGTTGAGTGAATCAAAATCAAATCTAGATATCAGATTACTTAGAAAAAATTCGTATTTTTGAGAAATCGAATTTACATCACATTATTCATAATGTCGAGTGTGATCAGATTTGAAGATCGCCTTGAAGGAGCAAACAACTTCACATTATGGAAATTCAGAATCATGATGATTCTTAAAGAAAATAAGTTAGACTCATTTGTGAGAGAAAACAAGAGGGAACCTGAGGATGATCCAGAGAAAACTCAATGGATTGAGAACAATGAAAAGGCCATGAAAATCTTAGTAGATGCAGTTAGGGATCATATAGTACCCATTCTAGCAAAACATGAAACTGCATATCTAATGTTCAAATCCCTTGAGAGCACGTATGAGATAAACAACACCAGTAGGACTCTTGCATTAAAGAGGCAAATCAACAATGTCCAAATAAACAAAAGAGAAACCATTAATGCATACTTCATGAGGATCATTGAACTAAGGGATCAATTATCTACAATTGGATATCAAATTGATAGCAAAGAGTTAACTCTAATTGCACTAGGAGGCCTACCAAGCTCATGGGAGTCATTTGTTCAGGGAATAAGTGTGAGATCTAAACTCCCCAAGTTTGATAGGCTCAGAACAGACTGCCTACAAGAGGAAACAAGACTCTCAACAAAAGAAAACAAACAAAAGAACATAGATGAAGACATTCATGTGCTCAATGCAACATCTAATAAAAGGAGTACGAAAATCTCCTATGGGAAAGGATCATTTAAGAGAAAGAGAAATTCCTATGGAAAAGAATCATCCAAGAACAGGAAAGACATCTCTCAAGTACAATGTTTTAGATGTGATCAATATGGCCAATATGCAATAAAGTGTCCCGACAGATGAAAACAACAAGCATCCTTTGCTAAAGTAGGAAAGTCAAATTCAGACCATGAATCTGAGAAATTTGTATTCTATTCAGCCTTATCAAGTCAAGTATCTAACAATACCAACAACTGGGTAATTGATAGTGGTTCTTCAAGGCACATCACAGGGTTCAGAGAACACTTAGACACTATGACTGAAGAGATTGATGAAGAAGTAACCATTGGGAATGATTCTGCACACCCTGTAAAGTGGGTTGGAACTTGCTCCATCAAATTGAAATCTGGTCTCTCCCTTCAACTCACTGGAGTTCTATTTGTACTTAGAATAAAGAGGAATCTAATATCCATCTTTGCTCTTGAAGACAATGGATATAGGGCTACCTTTATGGATGGGAAAGTTCTGGCATGGCCTAAGAACTCAACTATAAAGAAAGCCCAAACCATAGGTATAAGACAAGGTTATCTTTATAAACTATGCACTGAAATCAAGCAAGCCCTTACCCTTGATACTTCTGATTCAAATGAAATTTGGCATAGAAGATTAAGAAACCTTCATTTCCGTGCCCTACCTTCTGTAGAAAAACTTGTAATAGGATTACCTAAGTTAAAACCAACTCATGAAGGAACTTGCAAAGGTTGTGCCCTAGGAAAGAATACAAAGGGATCCTTTCACAATAGCTTGAGTAAAAGCCAAAATGTATTAGAACTAGTTCACTCTCATTTATGTGGACCCATGTCTGTACCCTCCAAGGCAGGCTTCCTATACTATGTCATATTTATAGATGACTTCTCTAGGAAGACCTGGATTTATTTTCTTAAGTGTAAAGAGTCAATAGAAATCCTTAAAAGGTTCAAGGAGTTCAAAGCTCTTACTGAAAACTTCTCTGGGAAGAAAATAAAAATCTTAAGGACAGACAATGGGAAAGAATACACCTCTGAAATCTTTAAGGAATTTTGCATGAATGCTGGGATTAAGAGGGAGTTTACAGTAGCATACAACCCTCAACAAAATAGGGTTGCTAAAAGGAAAAATAGAACCATTGTAGAAGCTGCAAAAGCAATCTTGCTTGACCAGAACATTGAAACCTCATTCTAGGCAGAAGCCTCTAGACAAGTTGTCTACATCCAAAATAGATGTCCACATTCTCATCTAGATAACAAAACTCCTGAAGAAGCATTTACTGGCCTAAAACCTGATATTAGTCACTTTAGGATTTTTGGTTGCCCTGTCTATATTCATGTGCCCAAAGAGAAGAGATTCAAACTAGAACCTTCTGGAAAGAAAGGGGTATTTGTGGGATACAGTGAAACCTCCAAAGCCTACAGGATATTCATACCCAAGCAGAAACAAATTGAATTGAGCAGAGATGTCATCTTTGAAGAAGACATTGCATTCAAAAGGGCAAGAAGTTCAAATGAGATAGAAACTTATTCACCTACAGTCTTAGAAGAGGATCCTACCCTTCAGATTCAGAGGGAGTATCATGAGGAAATACCAAATGAACTTTTATCTACTTCAGATGAGAATACAAATGACAATGGTAAGAAGAGGCCACTTTGGGCTAGAAAGATGATCAAAGAAGCTGAGAATCATGCAGCACCCAAAGGAACATTTAGGGAAAGTAAGAGACCCAAACGATTCTCAAGCTATGTTGCTCTAATGAATGACATCATAAATTCAGAACCCACCAGTGTTCCAAAAGCCTTCAGACATCAAGTATGGAAGGACGCTATGACGGAAGAGTATCAATCCATTCTAAAAAATGATGTATGGGATATAGTGCCTAGACCAAAAAAGAAATCTGTTGTCTCTTCTAAATGGCTCTTCAAAATCAAACATGCTACTGATGGCAGTATAGAAAAACATAAGGCACGTTTTGTGGCCAGAGGTTTTTCACAAAATGAAGGCATTGATTATGAAGAAACATTTGCACCTGTTGCCCGTTACACGTCTGTGAAAGCAGTGATAGCCATTGCAGCAACTAAAGGCTAGAAGATTCATCAGATGGATGTGAAAATTGCCTTCCTAAATGGGACCATTGAAGAGGAAGTCTATCTAGAACAGCCTGAAGGTTTTGTGATACATAAACTTGACTCACATGTATGCAGACTAAAGAAAGCACTGTATGGGCTTAAACAGGCTCCCTGGGCCTAGTATGAAAGAATTGACAGCTACCTCTTGGGACTAGGATTTTCCAAGAATGATGCAGACCCAAATCTTTACTTTAAGGTAATTAAAGGTGAGATGTTAATAATTATTTTATATGTTGATGACCCGTGATAACAGGAGAAGATCACCTAATTGCTCAAGGGAAGAAGGATCTAACTTCAGAATTTGACATTAAAGACTTGGGCATTTTACACTACTTCCTAGGTTTGGAAGTCTGGCAGAAATCAGATAGCATCATACCAAATCAAGGAAAGTATACTATTGATATTCTGAAGAGATTTGGAATGTTGGATTGTAGACCCATGTCTACACCTATGGAAACCAACCTTCACAAACTAAAAGAAGCAGTAGCAGAATCTAAGTGTGCAGATTCAACCCTATATAGACAAATGATTGGATCATTGATGTACCTGGTTAACACCAGACCTGATATTTGCTATGCAGTAAATGCTCTAAGCCAGTTCATGTGTGAGCCAAAGGAAATTCACCTTATGGCTGTGAAACATATATTGAGATATCTTCAAGGCACTATTGGATATGGTCTTCTTTACAGAAATGACCAACTAGATCTACATGGATACTCTGATTCAGATTGGGCTGGAAGTGTGATCGGTCGGAAAAGCAAATCTGGATGTTGCTTCAGTTTAGGATCGGCTATGATCTCTTGGATCTGCAGAAAACAGTCTTCAGCAGCACAAAGCTCAATAGAAGTTGAATACATTGCAGCCTCTATGGGGGCAAGAGAAGCAGTTTGGCTCCAAAAATTGCTTGTGGGACTCTTTGGTGAACCCTTGAATCCTACTATCATTCATTGTGATAATTAGAGTTGCATTAAGCTCTCTGTAAATCCAGTATTCCATGATAGATCTAAGCATATTGAGATCCCCTACCATTATGTAAGAGATATGGTAGAAAGGAATGTAATCCAATTGGAGTATATTAGTACAAATGATCAAAATGCAGACATTCTCACCAAACCTCTCTCCAGAGTCAAGGTTGAACACTTCAGGAAGAAACTTGGTATGGTTGAAATGTAATTTGATATTATATTTGAAATTGAAATTGTTTAGAAGTTGTACTAATATATTTAAAGATGTTTAATGTGTAAACTCTTTTGTCATGTATGTAACTCCATGACCTTATGGGCTCGCTCCCCCTGTGTACATTATTGAAAGGTGACGATCTTTCTAATAATGAACACTTGTATGTGACATTGTAAAGTAATGACTCTACAATGATGAGTTGAACTATCATGATAGATATCATGTGTCTTGATATCTGTGGACATGTCATGATAGTATCTCTTGGACACTTTGATGGATATCATGGGACTTGATGTCATTTGAAGATCATTGTGATCCTTAAGAGATGATCATGGTGGATAATTATATATCCGTGGATATGCCATGAATTATTATGGTAGACATCATGTGACTTGATGTCAGTGCACATACCATAATGAAGATGTGTTATGAAGAATGTCATGTGACTTGAAAATATTGAGAAAACATATCATATCTTCGATATCACGTGTGAAGGTGATATCCCCACTTATTTGTTTTGGAATATCTTCCCTAGCTAAGAGGGAGTGTTGATTTAAGATAGCATCGGTCAGATATAAATGATGATTGCATTTATGCATCATCATCATTTATATTTAATCGACCTACTCTTAAAATATAAAACCTTCAAATAAGTTATTCAAATTTTTGGTAATGATGATCGAAATTTGCAATTGAATCAAATCGGAATGCATCTTATATAATTGCTGCTTGTTAAAGCACACATTGGTGTTTATGAGAAACATTGTATGATTACGGGTTGTTAAGGGAGGTTGCACGCCCAAGCGACACGTCCTCTCATGAGACGCGTCTCTCCTTGAGGCGTGTCTCCCTCATACAAAAGGTAGTTCATTCCTTATTTGCAAAACATCGAAATTAATAAATGTTCTGCAATCAGCACATTCGAAATACAAGAAGTAAAATCTGACTTAGAATTCTTACACAGAATTTCAGACTTAGAATTTCCATAGGTCTTTTAGGATCCAAATTTGATAAGATTTTATTACATTTACAAGAACTAACAGCATGAACAAAGATTACCAACAAAAGACCCCATTGGATAAGGATTGAACCTGCCAAGAGATAAATCCACAATAAAATAATTTAAAAGTTGATGGCTTTGGGGGATGTCCAAATATGCATACATCCTGATCCATGGACTTGACTCCATATTTATCCCAATGTCTGCATATGTATAAAATTTATAAATTGCATCTCACTTTGTGGACATGGCTCCATAACTATAAGTAGAAATCAGAAGTCCTCTCTACTTTCCCCAGTCCCCTCTCCAAAAGTATTTTACCCTCAGTGCTTCAAAAGCTTAGATAATTTAGTTTAAGATGTTTCTTTTCTCACTGCATTCACAGGCCATCCCCATGAAGATTCTTCTTCTTCAACTTCAACATTTGCATTAAACTTTTAAACCAATGGTGCTTTATAAGTCTTAATGCAAGGCTAGTTTAGCTCCTAAGAGAAAACACTATATTATAGACTCATAAACTAAGTTACCTGGTCCTTCATATTTGACCCGAGTACGCGCGTGGGTATGATTCGGGTTCATCCTTGGATACAGTCTATTGGGATTAGGTGCCATCTACCTTGTAAAACCTATGTCATGGTTCCAACATCCTTGAAAAGTGTCTCTAGGCACTTAGGGTGTATTGGGAAAATATTTTGTAATATTAATTCTCACCATTGTTTGAAATATATTCATAAGGGGTGATGGGTCCACTAGAAGTGATAAAGGTGACTTGTGAAAATAAATATTTAATATTGCTTTCCCCACATGTGGACGCCTAAAATGGAATAATGAAAGATAAGGGTAAATGAGTGACTATTGGGATTCTCCAAGTGGGAGCTTGGAATGAGGCAACAGGAGTCTCTTGGTATTCCATCATTTATTGCATTTAATGTAATGTTTATCTCTCATGTTTGGGTGCCCAAGTTGGACGGAAAATATTGGAACCAAAACCGATGTCCTTTCCCATTCTGAGGTGGTGTTCCAAGGGTTGGAGATGTTTGGAATGAAGGTTCATCTTTGGGAGCCTTTCTTGGGGTTTAAGATGTCTTCTCACATCTATAAAATCAGCCTCTTGGATGTAGAAAATATGAGCCACAATTGGATGTAGAGTTCCATTGCAGGTACAAGGACAGGTTGAGCCATAAGGTGCACAGGTTTTGAGCAGAAATAAAAATCAGAATTTTAGGAAAGATCCCATTGGAGATAGTACAGGTTAGTATATTTTAATGTTATCTCATTGAACCTGTAGTGAATATTAAAACACTTCTGAATGTAATTTGTATCATCTGAAAATATATTTTCATATAAATTAAGTGTGCCAGCTGTTATAAATCATTTTTAAATTTATGGCTCCGTATGTTGCACTGCAAGAATCGTATATCCTATAAACTGTATGCAAACATTCATCTTCCAGTAAAACAATCTATAAACACAGTCAGAACAGCTGCAGTATAAATGTTTGACAAAATGCCTATTTGCATAAATTAGTGTAAGTGAAAATATTTTGCACAGAAAATTGCCTTGGGTTATTTCAGAAGGGTTATTCCAACAAGTTGGTGAGTTGGGAAAAGGCACATGCATGGCCTCTAGGAGGACTAAACAAGATTTTCATGATGGGAATAATTTTGAAGTGCCTAAAGTACTCTCTAGGCTCGTTGATCAACTTGGTGAAGCATTTTCAAAGTCCAGTACACATTCCAACTTGCTTGTTTGTTTGTTTGGTCCTTCAACAAAACTCATTAAATTATATGGCCATTGGTGACTACATTTCCCATACAACACCTTGCCTTCTAGATGTGTTAATGATCACAAAATATTTCATAAGTTCTCTAGTCTACTTCCAAATCAAAACCCCACTACTGATTTTCAATCAACTAATTCAGAAGCTCAACAATTCTAAGATCTTCATCCATATTTTTCCATAGGACATTCATTGATTGTGGAACATTCGGGATATGATCAAGTTGTTTTTGCTGCACGAGGGAAGCATTAATTCAAAGGTCCTTCTTCTATAGTGCCATCACAAGTTTGGAAAACTTTTACCTAATATTACTTCATCTATTCTTGTTCTCTGCTTGTTGGCTAGGAATCTGACTTTCCTTTTTTCATTTGTCTTAAAACAAACACACTGTAGGCACTCCTATTACTAGTACTATAACTAGTATTTTTCAATCTACTGCCTCCCTCAGTACTAACAAAATGTACATAATAAAGTAGACTTAGGTTGTGTAAACATAAAGAACAGCTAAAAATTAAATTTTTGTTTTAAATTGTTTGATAGAATTAGGAACAGAATACTGAAGAAACTCAAAATTAGCACCTTCAAAATGCCTATCCGTAAGTATGGCCAGCCATATGTGTGATAAATAGCTCTAAACAGAGATGGTTGGTCAGCAGATTTTCTTTCTTCATCAGTCCAACACTTCTTCAATGCACCATGACAAGCAAGAGGATCCAATTCATGGGGTAATTGGAACAAATCATCAAAGTTAAGTTGTTTCTTTAAACCAAGATCCATCAAAGGACTAACCCAACGAAATGTTAAAGAGTTCCATATGCTTGAAATGTTTGTATCCTGAACAACAAGAAGCAAAATGAATGAGTTTGACTAGAATATCTCTGATGAATAGTGAAATTGAGAAGAGAGCATAAATTGAAAACAACAATCTAATTAAAAAATAATGTACAAATTAGAAACAAAAAAAAGACAAAATTAAACATGTTTATATGAGGTGTAATTACAGAGTCAACTCAGAATCATGAAAAATGATAAGAATTAGAGAAAACCTTCCATCCAGTTCTTCTATTCTTATCCTTCTTAATCAACATAGCATGCTTTCAAACATAAAAAACTTACAATCTACCATTTTGGCAATAGAATAAAGCAGTTCAATTTTCTATTCAAGAGATTTTTGTGGGGGATTAAAAACAGAATTGTTATAAAATAAAGAGGCTACTTTTTACAAAATGCTATAAACAAGGAAAAACAAGTAAGTCCATGGCAGAAGGGGTAGTCACAACCAAAACAAGGAAAAACAAGACAGCACTACAAATAAAAAGCAGTATTATCATGAAAGCATTAGATTCTTGACTGCAGTACAACTAATAGTCACTTTTTAAGAGCTGAAGCACATATGGATGCAGAATTTGAAATAAAGCATAGCAAGAAGTAGAAAGAATGGCACAGCAGAAAGCAGTGGATATCTTCCATATTTTCTGCCATCCTCTTGTTGGAGACATAGAGTAACAATTATATGCTAAAAGAAACAAGAATGTGCAAAAGTATATTGCAAAACAAATTCAAAATGCATCATTTCTTGTTTATCGTTGAAAATCGACGTCCCCAAATTACCCAAGTTGACTAGTGGACACCTAAATGCTTTAATAAAATGCATCAAGGAAAGGAAGAAGCTTCAAAGGCTAAAGCTAATGGCAAAGTCAGAAGGTCTCGTATAGAAGGCTGACAAGCAAATATAGAGACACAATTATTCTTCCCCACATCATATGAGTTTCTGAGTTTCCTCTCATATATTCAACCTATATATGAGTAGTTTTTGAAGAAGATAGGATCAAAATGATATTTAAGTATTGATATTATTTCTTAAATAAGCAAATATACAATGCAGAAACAATTTGAATATTCAAAAATGTATATTACTAACAGAACATACTGATGAGAATTTCCATAAAATCATCACATCACGAGGAAACATGAAAGAATTTCTAAACAATAATGTATTAATAAGGCCTATTTGTTTTGAGGCCCTTATAGTACCCATTGTATCAAGATTATATTATGACGGTACATTGATCATTTTTTATGACACTTTGTAATGTCCCCTTCCAGTTGACATCTCTCAATGTTTGAGATTAGCCTATTATGTGACCCTCGTAGGCTGATAGGGTGGATAGAGGGTCTGGTTGAAGCTTGGCTTGACTTCTGTTGGCAGAATCTTTTAGTTGGCTTTCGTTCGAGGTCGTTCGGACACCATTTGCTTGACTTACTATTTTTAGTAAGTGGAGACACTCAGCAAAGCACCCCTGGTATTTTTAGCAGTATGTTTTGGTCGTGTGCGGATTCAGTCACTTATCATCTGGCTTCAGACGGTTCATCATTTGGACCTGTTTTGAGAGAGATATTAATATTTGTTTGCTAAAATAAATATTAATTAATTAAAGGCTATATTATAAAGTTATAATATAATTAAATATTATAACTTAAGTGACTTAAAGGAAGGGGTCGACCTACATGAAGAAGGGCCCACTTTTCAATTATATTTTACAATTAAAAGTGCGTGCAAACTATGGAAATATTAAAAAAAGAATTCGGCTTTTATTTAAATGATGTCTTTTTGAGAAAAGTCGACCCTCTTGTGAGAATATAAGGGTTTTCCATTGTGAGAGAGAGTATTATGTTATGAAAATCGACTTTGATCAATTATTCTTCCAGAGAACGGAGCCAAGGGTTTCAGTTGTTTTTTGCATTCGAGAACGAGCCATCTTCAGTGTCTGCAGTTCAAAGGCTGTGAAATATCAATTGATTTATTGCTTATCAGAGAGGTAGCTTCATTCAGAAGTTATTATAGAGCTTATTCAGAGATTACATCTTCAAGGGTTTGAAGAGCAGATTTTAATTTGTTGAAATAATCATCATTGCAGAAGAAAAATCAGAATTATTGATCTGCTGCTACAGTGACGTGAATAGTGCCTGTGCTACAGTGACGTGAATAGTACCCGCGCTACAGTGATTTATATTTGGCATCTTCTTGGCTGAGGAAAAGGTTGCATTTCATGTTTTTAATCAGCAAATCAGGTTTTTTAATTAATGCAATCAGCTTTGCCTTTTAATTTGCATGTTAGGGTTTGAATTTTGTAAACACCGTGAAAGCATAATAAAACTTTTGGCTATCGAATTGAAGATTCATATTTGTCAATTTCCAACTTATAGAATTTATTATAGATTTTTGAAGCAATTTCTTTCAAAATCGCATTTCTTCTGTTATTGCAAAAAAACACAAAAAAAATCAAAACACTCAAAAACAAGCAAAAACAAGCAATTTCAGAAACAGTGAGAACAGGGGTTTCTACAGTCGTACAGTTTCCTGCCATCCTTGTGGGGTTTGAAAACCGTTTTGTTCATGCACCAGAGTGATAGAGAGAAGAGATAATATCAGAGGGAAAACAGAAAAACTTGGCAGCCACCACTTATTCCAGCAGGTAAGACGGCTACAGGTTTGATTGGTGTTCAGTCTAGTTCTTTTGGAGCGTCTATACAGGATACAGGTATGGGTGACAGAACAGAAATTCCTCGAGATCCTCGGGAGGAAGATGCAGAGGTTAGACAGACTCTTAGAGATTTGCGGACTGGTCAGCAACAGGTAACTGATGTATTACAGCAGTTGACCGTGGTTATACAAAGGATAGGTACGCCAAGGAGACCATCACCACGTCGTGATGAAGACAGGAGTGATGCAGGTTCACAGAGGGTACCCAGGACTGTTTCACGAACAACAAATAGGCCTACTCGACCCACTTTCCTGAGGGGAGAACAGGTTGAGGAGAATGTTGAAGAAGTTGGGAACATATTATATGCTGATGCAGTTATGGCAGCCAACGAGGAGTGGGATATATTGACACCACAAGTGCGCGAGCGCATGCATTTTGATCGATTTGTGAATTCGAGAGTTGAATATTATAGGTCTCGACAGGGAATAAGCCCCGAAACCAAAATAGAGACTTGAAGCATGCCACCGGCAAGATCAACCTACCCTATTTTGATGGCAATGGCAAGGTAACAGCACAGTCTTGGATTCACAGGCTAGACACTTTCTTGACACTTCGACCTATGTCTGAGGAAGAGGCAATCAAGTTTGCCACGTTACATTTAGAAGGAGCAGCCCATGATTGGTGGTATCAGGGAATGGTGACACTGCAGCACGATCGTATTACCACTTATCAGGAGTTCGTGGACAGATTCGTGGATCGCTTTGATAAAAAGGACCCAGAAGTTTATTTTAGAGATTTGGCCCAGCTTAGGCAGATTGGCAGCCTGGAGAGTTATATTAGTGAATTTCAAAAATTGTCCGTGATGGTTTCCGACATATCAGAGAGGCGTATAGTTGTGCTTTTCGTTGAAGGATTGTTGGAACCCTTGAGAGGTTGGATCAAGGCATTTGATCCGGTTTCGCTACAGGAAGCTATGAGGAAGGCACGCAGTATGGAACTTGCAGCACCATCCAGCAAATTCAACTCCAAAAATACTTCTTCATTTAGGGACAATAAGGGATTCAATAGAAATAAGGAGAAATCTGATTTTAAGAGTGACTCAAAGGGAAAATCAGCAGCACCCTTGAATCGTGAGACTCTTAATGATTTGCGCAGGAAGAAGCTTTGCTTCTACTGCAAGGGTCCCTATGACGCGAACCATGATTGTCCTTTGCGGCCTAAGGGTAAGACCAATAGAGTTATGTGGGCTTATTATGAGGATTCGGAATCTGAGAATTCCGAAAAGCAGGAGAGTTCTGAGGAGTCAGAATCAGAGGCTTCAGAGCCTAAGGCAGAGGCAGAGTCAGAGCTCCAAATCCAAGAGGCACGGTTGTCGAGTATTCAGCAGGAGGGATCTTTCAGACTTCGTGGAGTCTTGGCTGGTCAAAAAGTTATTACCCTTCTAGATACAGGAGCCACCCACAATTTCATTGATGCTAGATTTGTGGAGAAGCGTGGACTCATAACCGAGGAGTTTGAGGGCATTCGGGTCAAGGTAGCTAATGGTTACACTCTCAGGTGTGATCGTATGATCAAGGATCTTCCTTTGTGCTTGAACAATTATGAATTCAAGGCTGATTACTACGTAGTGAATATGGGAGATATTAATTTAGTCTTGGGCATGAAGTGGCTTCATTCCCTTGAGGAAGTTACACTTCGCCTCAAAGACATGGAGATCCGATTTGAGGTGAATGGGAAGACTCATATACTGAAGGCTATCCGTGACAGTAATGTCAAGACCATTTCCTTCCAACGGATGGAGAGACTCATGCGACATGATATGGTTGAGTGGGCTGCCGAGTGCACTTTGACACCTATACAGGAGGGGCAACATAAGACCGAGTATCATCCTGACATTCAACGGTTGAGAGTTAAGCATGAGAAGGTTTTCCGTGACATTCCACCAGGGAGACCTCCAGACAGGGGTATTGAGCACATCATAGAGCTTGAGGAGGGCGCTAAGCCCGTCATGATTACTCCTTACAGGCATCCAAAGCGGCTTAAGGATGAGATAGAGAAGACTATCAAGGAGCTGCTTGCTATGGGTCACATTCGGCCAAGTAAATCACCGTTTGCTTCTTCAGTTGTCCTGGTGAAGAAGAATGATGGTACCCTTTGTATGTGCATCGATTACAGAGTCCTGAATAAGAGGACCTCAAAAACAGGTACCCCATACCTCGTATAGATGAGCTTATTGACGAGCTCCATGGTGCTTGTTATTTCACGAAGATAGACTTGAGATCGGGATATCACCAGATTAGAGTCCGTGAGCAGGATGTTGAGAAGACTGCTTTCCGTTGTCATTGTGGACACTTCGAGTTTGTGGTGATGCCGTTTGGGCTAACCAATGCTCCAGCGACATTTCAGTCCACCATGAACAGGGTCTTCCACTCACATCTGAGGAGATATGTACTTGTCTTCTTCGATGATATTTTGATCTACAGCAGGACTTGGCAAGAGCATCTGGCTCATCTGGATACAGTACTCAGCATTTTGGAGAGGGAGTCCTTGTACGCCAAGGAGTCCAAGTGTGATTTGGGGATGACTGAGTTGCTCTACTTAGGTCATATCATCAGTGCAGAGGGAGTGCGGATGGATCCTGAGAAGATCCGCGCTATTATAGATTGCCCTACTCCGACGAACCTTACACAACTGCGAGGATTTCTTGGCTTGTGTGGTTTTTATCGCAGATTTGTGAATGGTTATTCACGCCATGCAGCACCTATGATGGATTTGTTGAAAAAAGGTGCATTATGTTGGACTCCTAAGGCACAGGAGTGTTTTGTGAGGTTCAAGGAGCTAATGACTACGTGTCCAGTGTTCGCACTGCCAGATTTTTCGAAGCCTTTTGAGCTTCAGTGCGATGCTTTTGGTGAGGGCATTGGAGCGGTGCTTATGCAGGACAAGCACCCTATTGTTTATGAGAGCCGAAAACTCAAAGGACCAGAGAGGCTCTACAGTATTTATGATAAGGAGATGCTGGCCATAATGCATGCCTTGGCCAAATTTAGGCAGTATCTCGTGGGCAGTAAGTTTTGCATTAAAACTGACCACAACAGTTTGAGGCATTTCCTGGGGCAGCGAGACTTGAATGACCGTCAGCAGAAGTGGGTGAGTAAGTTACAAGCATATGACTTTGATATCACCTACATCAAGGGCACCCAGAATGTAGTGGCTGACGCTCTCTCACGCCGGCCTTATCTGAGTTCTATGGTACACATTGCAGAGGACTGGAGGCACTTGATTGTGGCAGAGTATGCCAAGGATACTTGGGCATCCAGTATTGTTGAGGGAACTATGATTGACACCAGGTATACACTTGTGAATGACTTGATCATTTACAAAAACAGGATTTTATTGATCCCAAGATCAGAGATGAAGAACACTATCATGCGAGTCTTTCATGATGTACCTACAGCAGGGCATCCCGAGTACTTCAAAACGTACAGACAGATTCGGGAGAGATTTACATGGAAGGGTCTTAAGGCAGATGTTCTTCAGTATGTGCGTGAGTGCCCTGTTTGTCAGCAGAACAAGCAAGAGAACATGTATCCGGCAAGATTATTGCAGCCACTTCCGATTCCTGATGGGAAGTGGGAATGCCTGTCGATGGATTTTATTACGGGCTTGCCTAAAGCCCTGTTGGCGTAAGAACTAACACCTCTGGAATGTGAGTTTGTACGTACAGCTATGCACACTATGTAATGAGTGCTCTTCAAATTAGGAGGGGAAGTTCCCTCGTTGTGCTGGAATGCATGAAATAGAAAACTAAACTAATGTCCTATCTTTTTGTTCTCAGCTGGTAGAGGCACAAGGTTAAGAAAACCTAGAACGTTGCAGCTAAGAATTTTCTGGTTTCACAGAGCATGAGGAAATGAAGCGGGAATGGTTTTGTACGATAAACTCCAGGTGCGGGCTCACAACATGAAGGCAAGGGAGGCGCAACTATCTGCTAATCAGGGAAGAAGTTTATTAAAACAAACAAATGAACGGTAAACCTGGTACGGCTTCACAACATGAAGGCAAGGTAGGCGCAACTATCTGCTTGGCTGAATGAGTCTACTATAACACACATCATACGATAAGCTTTGAGTACAGTTTCGCAACATGAAGGCAAGGTAGGCACAACTATTTGCTCTTCTGAATAGGCTTATAATAAACAAAACAAAAGGTAAGCAACTAGGACAGTATATTGTATAGACGCAATACGCATGCAATAACGATCAAACCAGCAACCCCATTTAACTAAGATCGAATAAACACCATCACAATAACATGAAGGCAAGGTAGGCGCAACAATTTATTATATCAGCAATTACTCTTTGAACAGATACAATAATAGCAATACTACAAGCAAGGTAGGCGTAGCATGTATGCTATCAAGCAAAGGTTAAATTACAAATGAGCTTAAAGCTCTTATTTATAGACTTCAAGGTGTAGGCAACCCTAAAATCACCTTGAGTCAACTAAAGTCTTGCAATGCATGCAAGATCTTATTCCTAAACCCTAATTGAATGAAACTATACAGTTAACTGGGAAACTATCATCAGTTAACTGAAACATCTAATCTAAATGGACAAGGTGCAACATGCACGTCCTTATTGAAAGCAAGTCAACTGGAATGCTATCATCAGTTGACTGAAAGATCTAATCTAAACTCCAAGTGCATGTAGATGTTTCCAAGAAAGACATTCCATGCAATGTGTAACAAGAAGTTAACTCGGAAAGAGGCCTCGAGTTTAACTCCTGTGTCTAATGTCTATCTTGGAAAAAGGTGGGACGCCTTTAACTGAAGTCTACTGGCCCTGATCTTGAGAAATTAACCCATCTACGAGGTCGTTGACTGCATCTCCATCTGGGGAACTGAAGCTCTGGCGAAGAATCCTATGTCTGTGCAGCATGTCTTCTCCATTAGTCATCTGACACTGGAACTCACCCTTTCTCCTGATTGCCTCATCAAACAATGTTGACATGGCTGTAAGCTGATTCATCTTACAGCCAACAGTCTCACCACTGAAAATACCGTGAATAAGTGCTTGGAGCTCTAACTGGATGTCAGCAAGCTCAACATAGTCACCACCCACACGCTGATATACACATGGTAATTGAGACACAAAGTCTCTTATATAGCGGAGTGCACTAGTAACATGCTCTCTGCTCTCAGCCACCTCAGATGCTATCTTTCCTTCTATCTCTGCCTTGAAGATCAACTGTGTTCTCCAAACGTAGACCTCTTCTTTATCTTCTGCCTCTGTGACTAAATCAAATGACATTCCCAAGTTGGCAATCAGAATCTCATCCCTGGGTCTACTAATGGCCAAATCACGTTCCTCATCTTGAAGTCGTAGACGAAGCTCACGTGCATTATACCGCAATTGATACAATTCTGTAAGTACAAGGCGGCCTCTAGCAACAAACTCCTCTTCCCATTCCTCCAATTGCTTACCATATGCAACCAAGAGATCAATCTGACCCTGCTCTGCTGGTGGTTCTAACATATGTGGAAGCGCGGTGACAACATCCCCTGTCCTGTGTACAAGGCTAGAAATGTACTGGCGAAGCTGCTGTATTTCAGCCTTGAGAGCTGATTTATCTTCACCATCTTTCACCATCCTATCCTTGGCGCTATCTGTAGCAACCTGTAGGAGATCAATATCTGTCTGACGAGTACTCTTACCGAAATGAACTGTGATAACTTCGAAGTCTTGAGCTTCCATCTCGTCTAGACTCTTATCTTCTGGAGGTGCAGCAGTCTCAACAATGAATTCCTTATCTGCACTTCTCCCAATATGTATCTGTTTCTTGATCCTCTTTTCAGGCACATCTTGATGGTCATGATTGAAATCTGAATGATCAAGTACGTAAGATGGTTGTCTCCTTTTTCTTCCCAGTTGACTCTCAAGCCAAGATGAATCCCGACTAATCCCACTGGAATGATCTGTACTAGTCGCAAGAAGATCTGATGAATGTGAATGTGTAAAAGAATCGCTGCGAGGAGGTGAATCTACGTCCAAATCAATGTGAATTGGAACGGGAGGCTGCTCTAATGGTGTCGGTGACGGCATACGGGGCTGAACCTCAAGCTGTGGAGAAGTCTGAATAACTTCTCTGACTAGCTCTACATGTGGAATCGCAACAGATGCTTTTCCCTTCGAGTTACTAGGTGCTGGATTCTTTTTAGGAGGATTACTCCTCTTCTTCTGCTTAGGTTTTGAAGAAGAAGGCAATACAAGTCCTTCTAGTGGCAACTCTGCTCTAGGCATGGATGCCTTTCTCAACCTTCTGCTTTCTAAATAAAGCGTACTATTTTGGATGACCCTGCTCGATCTCTCCTTTATTGATGTGAACTCTTTGGCATACCAATTCACTAACGGCAGTGGTTGTCCATCAACCTACTCTCTGTAAAATTGAGGAAGTGTATCTCCCTCATCCTCTATCAATCCTTCCACATCTTCTGCCAAGAAAACAGAAACCTGCGAAAGAGAGAACCTGCTATAGCTACGTCTGCGAACCTCGAAATCATCCTCACAATTCACCCAGTAATCTTCCATCATAGGTTTGTGATAAGAGAGATTACCCAGGCGAGCTGCGTAATGACCCCAAGGATCATATGTGCGTGTATCCACCAGGCACTTGAGTTTGCAATTTTCTAACTCTTGACCTGCAGTCTTAGCATCAACTGCCGTCTTACACCAATACATCCCGAATTGCAAAGGAAACTCGGCAGCTGGTTTACACTTGATGCGCAAACGTTTGTGAACTTCATACAGCTGCCTCAGGAACTCCATGAATATTGTTTTATCCGAAGGATAACGTGGTAACATAGCTGGTTTTCCTGTGTATCCATAGACACGGATATAGGTGTATGTAGGTGTAATGTCCCCTTTTCAAGCCTGACATTTCCTGTGACCGTTAGCCTTTCTTTGGGAACCCGAAGGCTAGTCGGAAGTTAAAATTAGGGTTTCCTAATTTTGAGGAGGTCATTGCTCTGAGATGGTGGATTAAATGGCGGATTCCTTCTGGGTTTTCAGAGGGCTTCGCAGTGATATGATCATCTCGGCTTTCAGAGCACTTTTTGGAATTTACTATTTTTAGTAAATTCTATTTTTGGCAGTTTTCCAGATGAGCTCGGGTTGGTTGACTTCCGGCTTCAGAATGATCAATTGACTTCTTCAGTATTGGCTTCAGGGCACTGTCGGAGAAATAAGTTAAGTCATTTAAATTAAAAAGTCACGTTTTAATTATTATAATTTAACGTTGACCCTTGGCTTAGAATTAATGACTTAAGGTTGTTTTAAAAAGTGGGCCCTTGAGGGTGGCGCCCTCATTAAGAGATGATTTGATTATTCCCTAAGTCAAAGCAAGGGTATGAGGGGCGCATATTTCAAGAATGATATTTAATTAAAATGTCAAACTAAAGCCTTGAAGGAAAAGTACGCCCATCCTTGAGGGGATTGGGTTTTGACCTAAAAGCTCATTTTAGGGTTTTGTGAAGTCAACGGAAGAATTATAAAAGGGAGTCTTGGTGCATCATTTCGGCATCTTTGGTCTAATATATTGTTATGCTGCCGGATTGGCTCTGGAACTGCTTCGAGGAATGAAGGCCTCCTAGCTTGGGCATCGCTTCGTGTTTGCAAGACAACATCTAGTGGTGATTCAATCAATTTGGGAGTTGCATTTAGTTTGTGCTTCGTATTTAGCTTGCTGCATTCGTAGATCTGTTTTAGCAATTAGTGGTCTCAGCATATTTCATTGTTTTAGACAGCAGATTTCATGTTTTTATTCATATTTCAAAAAATACAAAAATACTGGTTCTGGGTATTGTCTCAATCCAATTGTTTGAAAAGGGCGAATCTATTCTCCAAGTTGTAGAATTTTTAGTTGAGTCTGCAATTTTTAAAAGGAAATCGATTTTCTCAGCTGGGCCGTACCTTTTCTTGCATTGGGATTTGTGCATTAATTCATTAGATGCATTTAGAGTCTGTTTCCTGATCTTAGCTTGAGCGCCATCTTGCTGGGAGTATTGTGCTTCAGAAATCGTGTCATTTGAGCAAGTCACTCGGGAGTTGTGAGCATTTGAATACTTTCATAGGCTGCTGGTTTTAAGTGCAAAATACAGATTTGTGGAAAACAAAGAAAAACAGAATTATTATTGTTTGTAATGGTGAATATTTCCAGTTCTAATCTCTTGACAGGCGTATAATCTTCACTCTGTAAACTGACAGTAGTACTGGCAGTGATTCTTAAACTTGTTCAATTCTGTTAGTAATGCTCAATTCCATTTGAAGCTTGTAATAGATAAACCTCCGCCCTATGGTAGCTACTTTCCCATCTTGGGTCAGCAAGCACATTCTGGGTGTCGAGTATTTCCAGTTTCAGCATTTATTCCAAGCATTGAATTTTGTAATCACTCCGTCAAATGGTCGCCCCTCACTCCGCATTGGATTGGGTAGCACATACTTGACGTTGAGTTCCTTTCTGTATTTAGAGAAGAAGATCCTCTGACCATATGCTCGCCATCATCGGCACCATCCTTGGTTAGAGTTGCTTTTTGCATAAGCAGTTTAATTCAGATCCTCTGACCAATGCTCACACCTTGCCCACATCGGGATCCTGGTGTACATTCTGGTTAGAGTTGCTTTCTGCACGTTTTGGTTTATCTTCTAACCTTAACGGGTGCATTGTTTGAAATCTGTTAATTGAAAAAACAAAAAAAAATTGGCTCAGAATATTTCAGTAGGGAACTGAATGTACCAATCTGCCCAATTCTTCATTGTTGCTCTGGCAACTGTCGAGATGCGAATATGCAACTCCCGGTCCAAGTTTCTCACTGTATAAGTCAAGAAAGCCTCTTGTACACGTTTAAAATGACTTTCAGCCTTCGTGAACTCAAGCTGGTCATAGTAACGATACACTTTCTGTACACTGAGTATGCCCACCGTATTCAAACCGTTAAACTGATTCTGATAAGCAATCATGTACACCAGGTAAGAACACATATGAAATTGATGCGCAGCTAGGAAACCGGTGATTTGCTCGTGAATAGCATCGCTGATGAAGGATGCCCAATCATAATGCTCTTGCCCAGAGATGATTCTACCGATGACATAATACATCCACGGGTGAAATTTGTTTGCATCTGCATGACCTGAGACACGATTAAGCAGTGTAATCAAAATATTGTATTCATCCTTACACTCGCCACGACCCAAGTTGTTTGGCAACTTGCTCTTCTTTTGTTTCAGCCACCTCTCTATCATCTTGTTCTGACACTTATCCAGTCCAGCATTGAATGCCTGCTCGCTCTGCCTCATGGAAATGACCATCCCATCCGAATGTTGAGGAATATCCAGACTTCGCTCGATATCAAGGGGTTTGAGACTGCATATGACACGTCCATCGATTGACCGTATCTCTCGTGTAGCGGAATTGTAATGCTTGATGCAAGATATTACAAACTCCACGCAATGCACTAAAATAGGTATGGAAGCGGCCTCAAGTAACCCGGATTGCTGAATATTCTTGATAACTGAATCCCTGATTTTGAGTGGATCCAAAATTACCTCCGGCAACACCTTATGTAGATCTGTATCAACTGTTCCGATGAAGTCGTGGGTTAAGACCGATTTGGTCTTGAATTCGAGCTGAGTGAACTGCACTCTGAAAAACTTGCCTATTGACTGTGCACACGGCTATATTCTGACAACTTTTCTGGAAAGCCAAAAATAGCCTGCTGAGGCTAAAAATAGCTCGTCGGATGAGAATTTTTACGAAAAAATCTGAGATATGGGTTTTGTCCAGAAAATTATTCTAAGACAACCCAGAACGTCAAAAATGCAAAAATTTACCCTTTACTCAGCCATGCAAAAGAATTTTGGTTGAGAAAATTAAAGCTTCAAGAACAGATGTTCTCGAACAAATTTTCTTGAAAAATTATGGCACATGGGTTTTGCTGAGAAAGCTCTTCTGAATCAACCCAGATATTTTGTTTTGCCAAAATCTGCCAACACTTCGAACATGCAAGAGAATTTAAGACGAGAAGATGGAAGAAATATAGAAGAGAAAAAGACTTTTTTATTATTTTGATTGTTTTGTTTTTCTCTCGTTCTTTCAAAATCGCCACTTTGCCTTGAATCTGATGCTGAATCTGAACTCGTACCTGCAAAATAATATTTTATCACCTTCGAACTTGATCCTTTGATGAAAATTCGCCAATCTCTTTGAAGAAATTCGAACTTTCAAAGTTGTGTGAATAATGAAAGGCGCCATGCTTGGTTAAATAAACAATTCATACCATCATGCATGCATAATGCAACCCTAATTTAGAAAAAAGAATTCGATTGGCTTCTCTCTAGTTGAACTGCCACTGTCTCTGAGTCTTTAGACTAAAAATAATATCTTAATTTTAAAACATGCAAAAACTAAAAAATGGCGCCAATATCTATCTTTGAAGAAATTCGTCACTTTTCAATGCTCTGCATGCAAAATATTTTTTTTTTATCATTTTGCCAAAAATAGCATCTTGTTGTGCTCAACACACTTCCCTGATTCTAAAAAGTCAAATTTTGATCTTTTAGGCTTCCATTTGCAAGAGTTACGAGATTTTTGAGAATCTCCTATTTTGTAGCTGACTGCAAAGTTACAACTGACTCTGTTCAACTTTGATTTCCGAATGATTGAATGATCCTGCGACTGTGCTGAGATATCCACTGCGAAGCCTGCATGACAAGGATGAAATGTCTGTTGGGAGCAACAACTGCTAAAATCATCATCTGATACCTTAGAAAATTAGGCGCCTCTGATTAAGTTGATGTTTTGACTCCAGACTTAGCCATTTCTCTGTTTTTGCCTTCTGATGCTTCAAACTGCCGTTGACGGTGAATAATGAACCCCACTGACTGAATAATGGATTCATTGCGTGACTAGAAGTACTCTGCATCCAATGACTGTATGTGAGGGATCTAAAAATTGTATTAGGAACCCCAAAAGAATGAGCGCCCCTATTCTGTGATAGCTCAAACACTATTTTGACAAAAGTGTGATTTTCATCTAAACACCATACTTTGACCCTTGATACCGGGAACTGGAATGTTCCGATACGCGTGCCACCTATCTTGCTGTACAGTTTGGTCAACTTGCAAGAGATGTTCTTGGAGACGACGAAGCCAGAAAATTGCTTTTGAGGCCTCTAAAAGAAAATCGCCTTTTTCAAAGAAAATTATATTCTTATACTTAAGTCATTTTTTGAACTGCCTTCAATCAGCTCTTCTTCACAGCATTATCATCTTGACCTCACACGTACGAGCATTCGCCAAATCCCGGAGGCCGTCGGCTAGACTCGTTGGATAGCTTGAGTAATTGCACACAAGTCTTGTGAAGACTGTAATTGCAAATAACCCCGTCTGGCAGGCCTAAAGGAGAATCGCCCCTAGCCTACAGTTGTGCAGCTTTGTGTAGCTACACTTCACCATCCTCTGTTTTACGTGCTCGGTAGGACCTCTGTCACAGTTACTCAGAACATCGGATCGTCTTGTGAATGGGTACACTGCAAAACTGAACTGAGCTGGAAGAGATCTCAGGAAGACTTCAATTGCAAATTCATTCATCAAACAGGTCTTATTCAGGATCGCCCCTGGGCTACAGGGGAGTGGATTTGCATTCTGAAAAACCTCTTCTGACATGTATCCTGCCTACAATTTCCACTTCAAACGCTGATAACTGGATTTCTGTACTGGATACGCTTCCGCTTGATAGCTCGTTGAAAAGCCAAACTAATTCTGCAAAGTCTGAAACCATCAAAACACACATGCATCTAGATCTGGGCCTTCAAAAAGAAAATCGCCCTTGGGCTAGAAGGGAGCGGATTTGCATTTCTAGACTGCCTCCTTGTGAGAAAACACTCTTTGCAACCTTTGCTTCTGTCTTCGTTTGCCGGAGTTCTGTAACTCGGATAATCTTGCTTCATGGCTAATCAGAAAGCTGACTGAAAACCGAACATAATGAATGTATCCTTTATCCAAAACACTCAAATCTTGACCTTCAAATGGAAGGGCGCCCTTGGGCTACAGGGGAGCGGATTTGTTTTGAATTCATTGATTTTCACCATTTTATGCTTTGCAAACGCTGTATCCATCACTGCGGTTGACCATGTCGAAGCGTTGTGACTGTTGAGGTGTGTGGATGACTATACTTCATCATTTTCACATGTACGGACACTATAAAGTTGATTTGCACGTTGATTGCACAAGTGTCTACTATGTTACATAGTGAAAAGTTCCCAGACTTAGAATATTTTAGCACTTTTTGCCAATCTGAAAATCCTCTCCATCAAAAAGCATTATTTCCAACATCTTTTATCGTAGAGCGTTCTTCTTTGAGTTTCAGGCTTAGATATTGATACCTGGTACTGGCCAGCTGCCATTGACGACCCCAAAGATCCTAACTTTTCTCCTGAAAAAGTGAAAACTACCCACCAGCCTTAAACTGACTTTTAACTGAAACTGACTTCACCCCTATGATTGTGATGTGAAATAAGCCAATCAAAATTAATTTCAGCGAATTCTGACAAGTTCCTATTTTTTAGGGTTTCGAGCTAAAAATAGATTTCAGAAACCCTAATTTTCAAAATTTTCAAATTTTGCCAGTATCTTCCTGGCATCACACTGACTAAAAGCCCATACTTTATTTGCCCAAAAACCGAGTTTTGACCCCACTTTTACAAGGTTTAGACCATTTTAAGCAAAATGCCTTAATGAAGCAAAAATTTCGGTTTGGGTACAACAAGCCCAAGGACGAGATTGTATATATGTTGTTGTGGATCGACTGACGAAGTATGCCCACTTCTTTCCGATCACCACAACCTACACAGCTACACAGGTAGCAGAGGTC
The DNA here is from genome assembly GCA_007115665.2 of Sequoiadendron giganteum. Taxonomy (NCBI): domain Eukaryota; kingdom Viridiplantae; phylum Streptophyta; class Pinopsida; order Cupressales; family Cupressaceae; genus Sequoiadendron; species Sequoiadendron giganteum. The sequence goes on from CM021104.1 coordinate 5,879,271, forward strand.
TTCTTCCGTGAGGTTTTCAGATTACATGGGTTGCCTTGGAGCATAGTTAGCGACAGGGATAGTCGGTTCTTGAGTCACTTCTGGCAGGAGGTGTTCAGACTTTGTGGGACCGAGCTTACACCAAGCACCAGTTATCACCCGCAGACTGATGGTCAGACGGAGATAGTGAACAAGTGGGTGGAAGGTTACCTCAAGAATTACATTGCAGGGCAGCAAAAGGCTTGGGTCAAGTGGATTTATTTGTGTGAGTATTGCTACAATACTACGTTTCACATGACCATTCAGATGTCCCCTTTCATGGCGTTGTACGGTTATGAGGCGCCGAGCTTTCTGGATTTGCTACTGACTGACAGTAGAGTGCCGAGTGCTGGAGATTTGTTGCAGGAGAGTCAGGACACTATGAGGGCTCTCAAGGAAAACATTGCGAAGGCACATAATCAGCAGAAGCAGTACGCAAATCAGAAGAGGACAGAGAGATCCTTTGAGGTGGGAGACATGGTTTATCTCATGCTGCAGCCCTACCGTCAGTCTACTCTTAGGAAGAGTGGTTCGGAGAAGCTTAAGCCGCGGTATTATTGTCCTTTTAGGATTCTGAGGCGTGTTGGAGAGGTGGCTTATGAGCTAGAGCTTCCAGCGGATAGTAAGGTCCACAATGTTTTTCATGTGTCACGTCTCAAGAAGGCGTTAGGACATCGTGTGGTGCCTTCGGCAGTATTACCTCCCTTAGATGATGAGGGAAAGTTGATCTTAGTACCTGAGTCGATCCTGGAGTACAGAGAGAGACAGCTGCGTAGGAGGACTATAAGGGAATATTTGGTGAAATAGAGAGATTTACCAGTAAAGGATGCTACATGGGAGAGTGAGGATATTTTGCAGCATCCGGAGTTGAGATTGCTTGAGGACAAGCAATTTCGGGAGGGGCAGACTGTAATGTCCCCTTCCAGTTGACATCTCTCAGTGTTTGAGATTAGCCTATTATGTGACCCTCGTAGACTAATAGGGTGGATAGAGGGTCTGGTTGAAGCTTGGCTTGGCTTCTGTTGGCAGAATCTTTTAGTTGGCTTTCATTCGGGGTCGTTCGAACACCATTTGCTTGACTTACTATTTTTAGTAAGTGGAGACACTCAGTAGAGCACCCCTGCTATTTTTAGCAGTATGTTTTGGTCGTGTGTGGATTCAGTCACTTATCATCTGGCTTCAGACGGTTCGTCATTTGGACCTGTTTTGAGAGAGATATTAATATTTGTTTGCTAAAATAAATATTAATTAATTAAAGACTATATTATAAAGTTATAATATAATTAAATATTATAACTTAAGTGACTTAAAGGAAGGGGTCGACCTACATGAAGAAGGGGCCACTTTTCAATTATATTTTATAATTAAAAGTGCGTGCAAACTATGGAAATATTAAAAGAAGAATTCGGCTTTTATTTAAATGATGTCTTTTTGAGAAAAGTCGACCCTCTTGAGAATATAAGGGTTTTCCATTGTGAGAGAGAGTATTATGTTATGAAAATCGACTTTGATCAATTATTCTTCCAGAGAACGGAGCCAAGGGTTTCAGTTGTCTTTTGCATTGGAGAACGAGCCATCTTCAGTGTCTGCAGTTCAAAGGCTGTGAAATATCAGCTGATTTATTGTTTATCAGAGAGGTAGCTTCATTCAGAAGTTATTACAGAGCTTATTCATTGATTACATCTTCAAGGGTTTGAAGAGCAGATTTTAATTTGTTGAAATAATCATCATTGCAGAAGAAAAATCAGAATTATTGATCTACTGCTACAGTGACGTGAATAGTGCCTGTGCTACAGTGACGTGAATAGTACCCGCGCTACAGTGATTTATATTTGGCATCTTCTTGGCTGAGGAAAAGGTTGCATTTCATGTTTTTAATCAGCAAATCAGCAAATCAGGTTTTTTAATTAATGCAATCAGCTTTGCCTTTTAATTTGCATGTTAGGGTTTGAATTTTGTAAACACCGTGAAAGCATAATAAAACTTTTGGCTATCGAATTGAAGATTCATATTTGTCAATTTCCAGCTTATAGAATTTATTATAGATTTTTGAAGCAATTTCTTTCAAAATCGCATTTCTTCTGTTATTGCAAAAAAACACAAAAAAAATCAAAACACTCAAAAACAAGCAAAAACAAGCAGTTTCAGAAACAGTGAGAACAGGGGTTTCTACACACTTGTATATATATTTGATTTTACGATATTTGACATTATACATATATTATAACTGGATCATAAGTTTGATTACTGTTGCTCCATATGATGTCAATTATGTTATTTATTGATTTAGATTAGCATGACTAATCCTGATTATGTGTTTATGATGAACTCTGAAAGTATAGATCCATTCATAGACTACAGTTGTGTTATATTATCATTTCGAGTTTATTGAGATGCCTAATTATCTGATGTATTAATTATCACATGGATTAAAGAATCAATTATTTTATTTGGTTTATGTGTCGTAGTGTGTCTTGTTGGCTCTAAAAGTTTTGAAACCCCGATTTCCTAAAGACAAATTGTTCTCCAAATGCTAGGGATGCCAACTTAAGATAGGTAGCTTGCGGCTTATGATTGCACAAGGGCAACAATTGGCGAAGTAATAAGGATGGGTAACTCCTCCTACTACTTTAGGCTCTACTAGGCCAAGGTGAGTTTTCTTTGAGGTCTTTATGATAGGATAATTAAAAAAAAATGAATCAATAAACTCAAGGTCCTAAGAACCATACCTTGGCCCCATCCTTCTGGGGTCGATTGTGGAATGTGAAGCTGCTGCCTAAGGTCAATATTTTATTTTGGCTTCGGTGTCAAGACAAGATTTTAACTCTCAATAATCTTGTGAAGAGGGGTAAATCTCTGCCAAACAGGTGTTTCCTATGTAAAGAAGCGGATGAGGATTGTTTTCATCTTGTGGTTGGCTGTAGTTATACTTGGGATGTGTGGGCTCATATTCTTCAGCGGTGTGATTTATCTTGGGTGTTTCCTACCTCTTTCTCTGAATTATGGTCTCAGTGGGTGGCTCCTACCCTTAATCCGGCTTTATCTATGTTGTGGTCTATCATCCTGCCACATTTGGCTTGGGGAGTTTGGAAGGAACGTAACAATCGTGTTTTTCATCAGCTGGAACTGTCACCTTCTAGACCGGCCTTTAAAATTTCTGATGCTATTAAGGAAAATTTCCTTTCTGAGTTCTTGGAGCTCCCCTCTGGTGATCTTAAGGTGGTTGTTTCTTCTTATGATGTGGTGGTGGGTAAAAGATGGAATCTCTCTTGTGACCTCTCTACTCCGGTGAAGAAGATTAAACCTTCTAGGGAGGGGGTTCGGTGGATGGCTCCCTCTTGTGGATGGTATAAAGTCAATTTTCATGGAGCTTCTAAGGGGAATCCGGGTCCTGCTGGTTGTGGGGGAGTGTTATATGATGAGAATGGTAGGTTTGTCTCTACGGTGGCGCTCCCTTTGGGAACCTAGACTAACCACTACGCAGAGGCTGCAACAGCCTATCATGGCCTTGTTTTGGCAAAAAAATTTGGGGTCTCCAAACTTTGGCTTGAAGGGGACTCCATTAATATCATTAATTGCCTTTTGTTGACTAGTTCACCTTCCTGGTCGATTGCCCTTCTTATTAATGATTCGTTGTCTATCATCAATTCTTTTGATGAGATCAAAATCTCTCATGTGTTTAGGGAAGCTAACTCGTTGGCTGATGGGTTGGCTAACTTGGGCATAGTGTCTCGTAATAATTGGGATGATTTTGAATCCTTGCCTCTTAATCTTAAGTTTATCTTTAATAATGACCAGGTGTCCTGTCATTAAGCTTATTAAGTTGGGGGAAAGGCTCTTTTATTTTGTTATGAGTTGGTTCTTGCACGTCGTGTTTTGGACCTTCTCTTCTCATTATTTCCTCCTTGTTATCCGTGATATTATGGTCTGGCAGCTTAGGTGTGGTGGTACTTTGTATGGCAGGCTTACACGCTTTGTGGGTCTCTATTGCATTGTTTTGTGTTATGTTTCCTTAATCCTTTATGTGCAGAAAATTAAGGTGTTGGTGGAGTATTGTTCGCTGCATGCCACCATGGGTGGTGCTCATTGCAAAGTGGAGCCGAGCTCTTGTGAGGAGTTTCGAACTAATGATACTGTGTGGGAGCACCTAGAAAAGGGTGGGGTTAGCCCTTATTTGCTTAAGCTCCAAGGGCCAAATCCTGAGGCAGTGGAGGTCTTTGTTAAGGGATGGAGCGGTAGGATTCTGCGTTTTAAACGTGTGGAATTTGATATCAATGAGGATTTTGTTGCGGAGGTGACAGGTCTTCCTACCTCTGAAAGGAAATTCTACAGAGACAGAGGTGCGGCTAAGACCCTGGCTAATTTTTTTAAGTATGATGAGAAGAAGAAGCTCAGGTCGGTTGGGAGTGGTAGGTATTCCCGTAATTCTCTCAAGCCGTTATGGACGGATATTGCTCTGGCCATAATGCATTACTTCACTTTGGAGGGTAGGTTTTCTATGATTTATAGCTATCATTTCATGTTGTTGAGTCATTTTCGGCATAATGCTCTGGTTTCATTCCTTTTTATCTTTTGTTGTCTATGGAGCATAGTATTGAGGATCATCGCAGCAACCCCAGGAAGGCCATCCTCCATGAAGGCCTTCTGAATTTAATGGTCGAACACATTAAGCTTAAGCTAATCCCTGTTTCTCCTAAGTCTCATGCCTGTAAGAAGGTTGGTAAAAATTCTGGCTATGAGACTGGTGATTCGGTGACAGAGTGGGAAGGAAATTCTAATGATGATGATTCGGACTTTGAGGAGTTGTTGGAGGAAATCAGTGACTCTATGGAAGGTTCTGAGGATTCTGAATCTTGGTCGAAGGGATATGAAACGGATATTGAGGTTAAAAAAGTAATTGTGCCCCCTAGAAATAAGAGTGTGAAAGGGAAGAAAAAATGTATCAGGAAAGAGAAGAAGTTTGTTAAGAAGAAGGTGGAGGTTTCTAATGTGGTGGAGGAAGCCCCTACTTCTGATATTAATCTCACCCTGGATGCAAGTAAAGTGGGTGCTTTGGAGTCCCCTGTTCAGAAGGATGGTCTAGGTGGTGGTAATGGCATCTCTAGGTCTATGCAGCTGATGGAGGGTGTTGTGCAGGGGAGTCAGGGTTTGAAATGTTCCAAGGAGGTTCACCCTATTCAGGTTACCCATGTTTCTCCTCTCGGCTCTGAGCAGGTTAAAGGGAGTGTTGTGAAGGCGGAGCGGCTGCAAATTTTGGCTGACCTAGCAAACTTGTCGGATAAGAGTCGTTTAAAGTTGATGTGATTGACGTGGAGGACTCCCCTGTGAAGGATGAAATGAAGGATAAGGAGAACGATCGGGAAGTCCCTGTTGATAATGTGGGTTCTCAAGCTCTGCCACCTGTTAATTGGGACGAGGTTAATATGGATATGTTTTGTAGGATGGATGAGGATGGTACTCGTAACATGTTGTCTCTGGTTAAATGGCTCTTCTCAGAGGTTAAGGAGCTCAATGTGCAGGTTAAGAATTGGCAGGATGTGTGTGTGGCTTTGGTGCATAGTAATCAAAAGGAATGTGCGATTAAAGGTGAGGTTAAAACCATGAATGTTATGCTTGATAAACTGGTTGTGAATTATGATCGTCTTGGCACTTCTCATCAGGAGAGGATTACTTCCTTGGAAGTGGCAGTCCAAAAGACTTTCGAAGAGAAATTTGTTAACATTGAGGATAGAATTTCTAAGTTGTCTGATGATCTGAAGACTGTGGTTAATATTAGCAATAATTCTCTGAACTCAACTGCTAAGGGCCTCTCTTTTTTGAATGAGATTGCCTTGAAATGGACTAGTAATCCTCTGGAGCTGGGTGATATTGAGATGGCCATGGAGGAGGTTTGTCCCAAGAACCTAATGGTGAAGAATGATGCTCTGGCTCCTACTGTGCAGAAGGTTGTTGATGTTGGCCCATGTTTGAGAACAAGGAGTAAAACTAAGAAACGGGCTGCTATCTCGTTTGAGGAGCTCAAGGATGTGATGGAAATGCACGAGGGGGTCATTTAGGAGAATTTGGCCTTGGCTAATGATCTGGAAAAAATGTTGTAGCTTTGCTGTGTTTTTTGCTCGGTCAGCTTTTTTGCTTATGTTTTGCCTCTAGGTTGCTGACGGGTTTCCTGGTTAATTTATGTTCTCAGCTTTTTGGTCTCTTTGTGCTGCGGGTTCTTATGGTTTCGTCTTTCTTGCAGCTTTTTGCCTTTGTAAAGGGTTTCGGGGTCCCTTCAAAACGTGTTTTTCCGTATCAAAAACTATTTTCAAAATTTTGCAATAAAAAACCGTCCTCCAAACTGAGTTTGATGACTGAAAATAAGCTCATAAATTTCAATGGCTCCTTTCAATAAAATCGAACCATTAAGCTTCTCAAATTCTTCTTAAAATCGATCCCTTCAAATTTGTGAAGGACTTTCAGAATCGAATCCCTTTTGAGGCTGGAAATGACTTCAAAATCTACAATTATTTCTTTCAAATCAAAATATCTAATATCCTCCAAATTTTGGTCAAGGACCATGAAAAATTGGGTGTATCGAACCAACAGAAATATCTTCCTCAAATGCAACAATACCTCAGTTGTTGCAAACCTGTAACTAATTGCAATAATAAACCAACTATTGCAATTGTGTAAACTCCTCAAATAAATGCAATAATAAACCAGCTATTGCATTCAACCACTTCTTATTCAGTAGGGCAACAATACATCAACTATTGCACCTGTCAAAATACTCCAATGAAGCACCTGTAGAAACCCTGGATGGATTCCTCCACAATCTCCAGCTAGGGTTGATCTTTCACAACTGAACCTGGTATCCTAGAGTCTTCAAACCCTCAGACATGCAAAGCATTCAAGCTTCTTACCAAACTGGTATGAGTTGAATGATCCAAGTCATAAGCATCCTCAAATGCTAGGCCAACAGCTCCTTATAAATATTTCTCAATGACTTTCCAAGAAGCTTCTAGAAATATTATTATTTTATTCCGTAAGTGACTTTTATAATTTATTGTTTTATTTTAAGTCACTTTATTAAATTAATTAAATATAAAGTTATCTTATGATTTTAATTTATTGAAATAACTTTATAAATAATTAATTTAATACTTCCTTATTTCTCCTGTTTAGCCTTCGGGAATAAATAAAGGCTAAACGATCTTTGGAGTGGCTACTGCGAAGGGGACATTACACGGCTACAATTTGTAGAGAATAAAAAACACAATACCATTAATCCTGCACAGTATGACAAACTCAAGGTACCAATCAGCAATAGGATAGTACGGGCTAGGCAAGATAACTACTGGAGAATATGGCGGCACATTAGTGGAGTGAATAAATACAGTTGTTGTAACGGTCTCGGGGAGACACATTGTTCATTTTTATCGAGAGTGGCAATACTTCGTTCAAGAGATATGGCAGTCGCTAGCAGCAGTAAAGGGAAGAGGACGCCACCATTTTGTCTCCAGATAGCAACAGGAAAGATGGAAAAGTGCAATGATGATGTAGTGACAACAAACAATATCACCTAGGAAAGTCTCAGCGGCACGGAGTGCCATTCCTGGTGGTTGGCGACTTAGGGTGATCACATCCTAACATGGTCATTAGAGAAGGCACAAATAGACAACGCAGCATAGCTGTCGTTCTTCAATTCTCGAGATTTCGAACCATACCTGAGGCAGATGATCATATATTATGACAAGCATGGCCACAAGTCAGTCATCAATTATAGAGGCTACCAGGTAACCATTTCATATGCATCGCTTGACTTTACCAGGGTATTCAGGATACCCTCTCGAGGGGCTTCAGTTGCTAAGCCCTCGAGAAAGATGTCACAGCAAAGGAAGGAGAATCTTGTGGTGAGGATTTGTACATCCGACCTCACGTAGCAGGAGAGAGAAAACATCTGGAGCACCGGCAACAGAGGTCTACAAAAGAACTTCCTCAGCAGTGCCGAATGGAGGTGCTTACTAGATTTGATGAAGTATTGGCTAGCTGGTGCAAGTAGACATCATCGTGTGGATGATTACCTTGATGACGGGGTTGTACTCAAGCAAGGTGTACAATTGGGCAACCTTGCCCTCGGAACTGATTCGTGAATTCTTGTGCTTAAGGCACAAAGCCTTTTATATGACACAACACACCATTGGGTTGGTGTTAGATGCCATTTACACATAGGTACCAGCAGACAATTGGGGAAGACTACAGCCAGTCGGCCAACTAGATGCAGGGTGGCCGACTGTGTGGAGATGACTGTGAGCTGAGCGGAGATGATCGTACACACAGTGCACAAGAGGCCATAGAGTTGTCCTCTTTGGAGGAGATGCGCATGGAGGAGGTCTCTCTGGTAGGAGACATGGGCTTACGGGAGGTCGAGGAAGCAATCCCTGTACAAGTGTTAATGGAGTCACAGCCTGCCATACCGATAGCCGCACCAATACCCATACCAGTTGCAGCGGAAGAGGGTACGGAGAAGGATGCAGAGCTTGATGCATGGTTGGGAGAGATGGGTGCACCAGCAGAGACCACTCCACCATTGCCAAAGCCACCTCAAGCGCCACCCGTGAGTCAACCGAGATGGAGGTCACTCACCAACCAGCTTCTTACGCAAAGCCAACATCACGGCCAGAGCAACTAGCACCGCTAACCCCACGACCAGAGCAATCAAGTACATAGCCACCAACCCCACAGTTAGCTCGGCTCATTGGGAAGCTAGCCCAGCCACCTCCACGACCAACTTCACAGTCAACCTAACCGGCCTCACGGCTAGTTTCACCGATAGTTCAGCCACCTGCACAACCAGCTTCACGGCCAACCCACAAAGTACCTTCACAGCTAACACAGAGAGAAGAAGCACATCCAAAGGATGCAGATTAGCCAGCGAAACGCCCACGACCCTTTTGGTACAGTACAAAGATATTTGAGTGAGTTGCAGGGGATGGCAAGGGTCATGTACGAAGTGGGAGAGATAGGATAGCACCTACTCATAGGGCTCGATCCTCTAGTGGCGCAGGAGGCTAAGAGGATCTTGGCCTTTTCGCAGCACGGGTGTGAGATTGAACTTTCCAATGCTTCATTTTGCGAGGATGACCAAAGGTGGAGACGACGGAGATGTTGGCCACCTGGCAAGAAACCCGACCCACTACAGTTGGGAGGCACGACCGACTACTCACGACACTCCATGGGATGGAGAAGAGCTATAGGGATGTATTTCTTCAATGGCGATGTCAAACACTTTCCATTGAGGAAGCCACTGAGGTGAGGGATAGAGCACTGGCACAGGCGGAGAGCAACAGAGAAAAGTTGGTAGATCAAATCTGCAAGTCACAAGAGCAACTGGCTCAAGTGACTGCAACCAAGCATACAAGAGTCACAACTCTCGAGCAGGCAATGGCCGAGAAGGAGAGAGTGTTGGCGGAGCGTGATGCATACTTGGCTGAGAAGGAGAGATTGTTCGCCAAGCATGAGACACAGATGGCCGAGAAAGATAGACTTTTGGCTAAGAGGGAGGACCAACAAAAGAAGGACAAGGAGTTAGAGGGAAGGAGCCAAGAGTTGGAGAGGATGAAGGCGAAACTCTCAGAGGCCATGTAGATGGTGAAGACAGCGAGAGAGAGGCAACTCGCAGCAAATCAGAAACTTTAGCATCTGCAACAGCAACAGTCGGCAACCACTACCCCTACCTCATTAGTACATCTAGGGGCACCCTCTCACCCTCCTTCTCATTGATACTTTCCTTTTTGTAGTCCCCATTTTGGTGTTTTGTCATCTGGAAGATGACATTCTTTTGTGGCAAGGATGATGAAGTCAGCTGAGAGTGATTAGATTGTTTTAGTCCACCAATTAAAGTAAATAGATAAATTCTAATGTATATAGTAAATATTTTATGTAATAAGTGTTATCGAAAATTAAGTCTCTGACTATTGTGATTAGTTGTAACGAGTAGTTCCTGACAGTTGGTGTTCTCAACCACCATCGGCAACTATATAGATGTTTTGTTTCATTGTAGTCAGGGACACGATATAGCACAGATGATTGTAAACTGTACCTATTGCATTAATGAATGAAAGTACCATTGTTCTGTGCATATTATGTGTTCATGAGTATTGACTATGTATGTTATACTTATGTAAGTTACATTCTCGTTTTCTCTATTACTTTGTCAAGTCATTCTTGTGAGAAAACACTAGAAATCTAAAAACTTCAAAAAATCCTTAACTCAACACCCAGGAAACATCTTCCAGCCTCGAAGGTGTTATTCTTAATGGAGGTTTTCATCTCCAAAAAGTTTTGTATTCCAACTGTAAAATTCTCCTCCAATAAATTTCCAGCATATCCCCAAAATGAAAACTCCCCCACTTGTTTTTCTTTCTTTTCCAGAAATAACTACCCCACTCTTCTTGAAAATTCACCTTTTTAATTCATTTGATTAAAAGTTCCATTTCATTTAAGTCCACATTAAAAATATTTTATTTACCTATTTTTTAAAACCCCCTTATAACTCCCTTAATGCAATATTTAATTTAACGCCAAGAGGGGGCATTACAGCATTCAAAGAAAACAGGAATACTAATCCCCAGTAAGTGAATCCACTTAGCTCCACATACACATGCAAGAAAAGCAACATACTTGTATGATACTTAAATGATTTATCAACTCTAGGATTGGATAGGATACAATATGAGTTGCATAACTAGATCATACAAGCATGGTTAGACCTAACTCTATTCCAAAGCTAATGATGTCATGTCCCCTTCTCGAGGTTGATGATTTTGGTTATATGTTGAGGCCCAATTATTGCTTCATTTGGAGACCATCTAAATGAAGCCTTGTGGCCTATGTAATTGTTTACTTAAAAAGTACTTTTTTAATTTATTTATTTTTGGAGGGAAAAACATTAAGGGAAATGCCTATAAAAGTAAAGCTAGCGCCCTCTTTTGGTTACCCATGATTATCATTTTGCAAATTCAAAATTTCTCATTAGAGCAATCAAGGGTGAAACCTCATGGCTGCACAAAAGATGTATCACCTAAAATGAAACACTCAAAGTGAATCATGGACATGTAAACATTAATCATGGGCCATGAATGAATGAATAATTTTGACATGTTAAGAGTTAATAAGAAGACATTTTATATCTATGGGTACTAAATCTATATGAAAATCTTTCAACTTGTCTACCAATGCAATCTGATGGCCATCTTATTTACTTCAATACATTACTAAGAATCACAAATGTTATCATCACTATCAATAAAACCAAACATTAGAATTGAGAGGGGAAAACTCTACTTGAGAGACTTGGTTATTTAGTCATTGTTACATATTTATGTGTATCATTTATACATACATTTAACTACTTAATACTATTTGAATAAGTTCAGGCTGACTAATTCATTGTGGTTTATCTACTAGCTAGAATCCACAACTATTTTTTTGTTTCTATACTTTTGATACGTTTTCTTATGCACTCCCTTTGATGTATTTCAGATGAGGCATCCATTCCAATTAATTCACAGAGTAACTGGTAACATATTGTCCGTCCTTCTTTATCAGTGAATAAAATTATAAATATTTAGAAACAACTATTTTGTGCAATTATGTTAGAATAAAACACTATATTGCATAATTGTTTGTTTGTTAATAATAAGTTATTATTAACATAATTGGTTGGGTACTTGGTCAAGTATGCTTGGCCTGATCAATTAATAACTGATAACTGACTTGTCTTTGTATATATTTCAATCATATCAATAATACAATTGCTCATTGCCACTTTAAGATTCAATTTGGTATTAGAGTCAAGCTAGGAGTCCCAAGCACCCACAACGTGGCTCAAGAAGGGTGTTGGAGAAATGAGCTGCACAGTCACAAAGTGGGTCACTACAGCAAATAGGAGGCCGTAGGTTTGAGCCCTGCCTAGTCCATGGAATTCAACAAATTATATAGGCAACTCATAAAGTATTCTAGCTTGAAAATGGCTCCACATAATTGTCTCTTAAATGACAACTCTCAACACAATAAAATCTTATTTCTTGAGGTATGACCTATAAATACAAATTTAATAACACAAAATAATATGAAACAAGATAGAAATCACATACAATATGCTATATTATAAATCACACATCAAATTTTAGTTTTTGATTTACTTTCTAGTTTCACATAGGAAAAAGGAACAAGAAAAATGATTAAAAAGAAACAATTTTAAGCAGTATTTGGTACATACATGAGAATTGAACTTTGAAATTTCCTCTCCATCACATGCTATAAGACAATCTTTCAGCGAATGTGATTCCCTATAAAAATAACACATGAATAATCAAGAATCTGTTGCCTAAGCAAGAAAGTTCTTGATCTCAAGCAGAAAATCAACTTTTGAAAAGCAACCTCCTTAACTATTTTGTAACTACACATATAGCATGATTAAGGAGGTTGTCATTAAAAATAAACTATAGGGAAAAACAACAATAAAGCTTCAATTGATTAAAACTAATAACGCATGCACTTAGTATTCAATCTGGTGTTTATCTTTGTCATATGCCTGCACTTCAGTTAATCAAGATGTATGTATATTGATTGTAAGTTATAATTCAAATTAAAGAAATTGGTTTTAACTTTCAATAAAATTACACTTAACACATGCATAATAGGATGTGGATTAAATGTGTTTATGATAACTGTGGCAATTATGCATTTATGGTCAAAGTCAACATCTAAACCAATTTCCTCCATAGTTGGGGCCTACACGATCTTGCATCTATTGTTGCACCAACATTTCCATTGGCACACATGTTGTGTAATGTCCCCATTTTCAGGTTCCTTTGTATTGCAGTTGGCATTGACCTTGTGGATGTGTGTCAAAGTGATCAAAGGAGTTATTTGATGGTTCCAATGAGCTCAGGAGGTCTAGAGGACTCATATGCCACTTTTCGTGATTTTCGGCTTCTGGTGTGCTCTCCAAGATTCTTGCAAAGGGCATCTATTTATAATAAGTCATCCAACTGGCTCCGATTATCATTATTCTACATCGGATCACTCCAATGCAGTTAGTTTTTTATTTCAATGCATTTCGACAATTTTCGTAAAATGGGTGCATTAATGGCTTTATTTTAATTATTTTACTAAGGTCACCAATATTATTTAAAATATTTTAAAAGTACCTTAGTGTTATAGCTCATCGGAACCGGGATGAAATGATTTAAATCATGGATGCATAAAACAAGGGCCTTGCGTGTCAAATTATGATTATTTTAATTAAAAAGTCCTTTTCAGAGCTCAAATGGAGTTAATTAAAAGTGACTTTATAATTAAGGAGTTATAAGGGGGTTTTAAATGATATTTTTATATCATAAAGTTGGCTGCCCAACTTATGGGAGATATAAGGGGTTAAAAAGTAAATTAAATAATATTAAATAAAGAGACCAATTTGGGGCGGGAAATTGAGAAGGAATATATAAAGCTTATTGGAGCTCATTCATTCATTCATCTTGGAAGAAAAAAATTGTTAAGGGTTTGCAGGTAGACTAGCGAGTCTGAAAATCTCAACTTCATTGAAGACAAAAACCCTCATGAGGAACAGCATGCTACAGTAGTGAAAGATCCCCCAAGGTTGCTAGTTGACAACTTCGTACAAGGGTTATGCATTGTGCTTTAAAGATTGTTTAGAATCTACAGGAAGAGCTTCATTATTCAGGGTTTGAAGGATTTATTGGATATTTTGCAGATATATATATTGATCACATTTTTGAATGACAAATTGCAGGAAGGATTTCGGAATTATCAGGTTATAAATACATTTTAAAGATTTATCCTATGTTGGATGTTTGCAATTATTCCTACTGTGCTCGCCGATTCAGATTGTAGAGTTCAGGTTATTGGTTGACATCATCCTTGGCGTCCATATTTCTGATTTAGTTTATGCCTTCAAAGGAGCCCTAACATTTTACATAGCCATCCGCCAATCATAATATAGCTCAGCAGGTAGCGTGGTACTTGCTAATGGTCTGTAGGGTCAACGTGGGAAATCTGAAGCTGTATTTAATACCTAAGGAGCCGCCACCCTTGTGTATTTTCTCTGTCCAGCATGTGAAAGACAAATATAGTGCTGCCTTCTTGGAGTGCCTTTGGTGTTGGCGAGAGGCGTCTAGGTTTGGGAAGTCTTTCCTATGCAATTTGGATGTGAACCTACACTTGTATACTTCTTTGGGAGGCCGTGCAGGTGCACAGTACATCCTGAAACAGTCAAATCAGACCAGCTGAAGTGCTCAGAAGTTTATATCAGGTTATTTCAGATTTATGATAAATTGCTATACTGCTGTTGTATTTTCTGATTGCTGCAAATAACTTGTGTGTATAAAGTTTATTCATTATCCTTGCTGTTATGTCAATAATCTGATTTCAAAATATTGGATGGAGTTATCTATTTGCTGGTATAATTATATGTGATTTGTTCAAACTCAAATTCATTGGGAAACACTCAGTATAATCCGTATACCATATGTTTGACAAAGTGTTCCATATGTCAAACTGAAATAATCGAGCTAAATCACAAAGGGTTTGTTCCAATTGGTGTGGGACATTACATGTTGACATAGATGCTAAATACCAAGGCTCAAATTTGGCCCCTTGCCTTATGGAGCAGAAAACCCCATGGGAATGTTGAAACAAAAAGCCCATGGGCTAGCACTGACCCTTATTGATGTAGCTTCTTTGCAGCCAATGGAAGAAGAGGTCACATGTGCAAGAGCAGCTACTAAGCTTTTGCAATAGTTATTTTCATTCTAAATCACCAATTACATATTGCAAATATTATTTGAGACCTGAGTTAGATTAATAAAATTTTGTAACTTTTTTTCCTTTTTCTGACTTCTTATTTATAGTTGTTTTCGAATATAATGAATCCAGATTCTAGCAATTTATAATACAATTTAAAGTTCTGTCCATGTTTACAAGATCAAACAAGGTGATCTAGGGCCCAAAGGTACCTAAAGGACAACACTTCAATGGATTTAAATCAATGAGAAAAACTCACCTAAGTGCTCAATTTGATATTTTCCCTTCAGAGCACTTTGGTACCAAAACTCACAAAGAAATGGAAAAAACTCACCTACCAACACATAATGACAGTCGTCTGCCAAAAAACCATCAAAACCCATTATTTTTCACAATTTCTTCTTCCAACTCCCACCCCTTCAACATGTTGACAACAATTAATGCATTTGCAGGTGACTTCAACAGATTTTGTGACCTTGGACTGATTTGATGAATTTTTTGGCAGCATTTTAAAGGTATGCAACATTGTCCCTCCTTGTGTTATATTTTCAGATTTTATTGTTTTTCCCTCTCATTTTAGGATTTTATTACTTTGTGTTTTTTTTCTATTATTTAGCTAGTTGCTAGGGTTTATGTTTTCTCATCTTTTCTTTTTGTTTATGCTAGGGTTTCAAATTCAGTTTTTTGTTTGAGCCATGGCATTGGGCAGTATGGATTCATACTCATAGCAAACCTAGTGACCTTGCTGTAATAACCACCCTAAATTTATTTATTTTTGAAAATATTGCAACTGGAAATGAGATTAAAAAGCAATATCCATTCCACTTTCTGATCACCCAGTTCTCTAGATGGGCAAGGTGAGAGCATACGGTAAAAGGATCAATATAACAAGTAAATTCAAGAAGCTGGAAATGAAGCACTAGGTGGCAAGCCAGCCTATACCACTTATTTAGTGGAGTGCAGCTACAATACTAGAAAGAAATACACTTCACGCTTATTTAGCGAAGTGTTTAGAACAAGAAATAACAACACCTCCACTTATTTAGTCAGAAGTCAAATTACAATGAGACCACTTGGGAATCCATACAAACTACCACTTATTCAATGGGGTGAGATCAATTAAACGAGAGCTTATTCCAAATACATTGGCAGTACTACCAACTAGTGTTCACAAAGCTAGCATCACATGCATCAATACCAAATAGAAGTGCAACAACTGATTACAAAATGCTGATAAAAGAAAGAGCTACTGATATAAGTGCTGATGTGAATCAAAACTTGTCATGTCCCAAGATCTGAAACACAGATAAATTGATAAATAAATAAATAATAATACAAATATGAAAAAATACATATATAAATATATGTTAACAATTTAACATTATTATAATAATATGATACTATAAATATATATATATATATATATATATATAATACTAATTTGAGAATAAACATATTAAATAAGAAAATTTAATATATGTATAAAGTTAATATATAAAATTATAATTATTTTAAAGAGACATAAATATAAAATAATAAACATAAAATGATAAATATAAAATAACACAAAAATTACGAAGTGTAGTCTAAAAACATCATAAATATAATAACTTATATGATTTCATAAACCATAAAAGAAATAATATCTAACATATTAAATAAAAGAGAGATAAGTAAAATATAAAATATAACATATAAATAATACTAAATAAAAGAAAGGTAAATAACACCAAAGTCAACTCCTAATAGGGACAATTAACAAATGCAGCGATCAGACTCTATTAAGGTAAGGCTCTTAACAAAGGGGCACGATCTTATAAAAGGTTGATTATTCTAAAAGATGCGTCCCTTCATGATCTATTTAGGATCTAGGACAATTGCTTATAGAGTGCTTAACGTAAATGATCACTTAATACAATGCTCAAATGAATAAATGAACATAATATAATTGCCAAGATAATGAACTGAAAAGAAAGAGAGAAAATAAAGAGGAGAACAAACGCAATTGATAACGGAGTTCGTCCCTAAGGACTACGTCTCCGGGCCCCTCTCCAACGGAGTGACCGATCCGATTATACTCCAAAATCAGTTACAATTGCTTCAATGACTATCTCCTTCAAGCACAGCAGCATAACGTTCCTCTGATGTGCGGAAATGTCTGCAAAATCTCCCGAGCATTCTCTCGTTCTCACCACCTGGACTTGAAAATCCTATCTCTACCCCTCTTTTTATACATAAAATTTGCCTAAAAAGGCTTAACCACCAAAATAAATACCTAACTCCCTTATGATCTTGTATAACATCTCTGATATCTCCATTTGGCTTTTGGTTTAGATTGTTAGAGTTGGTGTTACTTGTTTATGGCTTTATTAAGCCATTTGGTTATGGCTCAATTAACAAAACCTTAACAAAACAACACTGTGGCCCTATAATTCCAAGGCATGTCGCGCGGTCTATCGGCAATTACATATTTTACTGGCCGTGGGGTCGGCGGTTCCAACCCCGCCAGCCACGCTTTATCACCAATACCCGAACCGTTTAACAACAAAAGAAAACAATGCTATATATCTTATAAACCGCTGTGTTTGGTGCAACGGCTAACGGCCCGGCCGTTTGGGCAGAGATCGCGGGGTCGAGCCCGCTGCAGCCACATTTTGTTCCACCGTTGAACTGCATTCAGCCAAAAACATACGACACGTGTCACCCTCTTATTCGCCGACCCAGATGACATGTCCGATGACGAAGCCGACTGGACTGCCACCTAGGATGCCCGTACTGTACGGATGGACGCTTGTCATGTTGTGATTGGTCCGTACGATCTGAGTCACCTGCCACGTGTCTCGTACGAATTCGTCCATATGGATTCCGTACAGTACGGACTGACACGTCAGCATGATGACGTCATCATCTGTACCCTCAAATTGATTGAAGTTTGACTGCTTCTAACTCGAGCATACGACGTCGGATTTTGACGAAACGAACGCCGTCGGAATCGTCTCGACAGGCTCTTCGTGATGACGCTAGTTTTGTCGATTTCCGAGATGATTATTTTTTTCACCTTGTGGACACCCTTGAAGCCAGTTTGACTGGAAGTTTGACCGGCCGTAACTTGCACAAACGGAGTCCTTTTCGCCCCATTCAAGTTGCGTTGGAATCAGGATGTCGTTCTCTTTCTGATGGTGTTGAAATCTGGAGCATTGGGAACACTTCAATTTTCACTAAAAAATGTCCCCCCGGTCAGGCCTCCCCACTGAAGAGCTTTTGGACCTCCGAAAGCTTGATTACTTGGAAAGTAAGTGAGGGTAAAGTTCCCTCACTTTACCAATCTCCATCCATCTTGCTTTGCTTGGATGCATCCCCTTCAGGCCCACTCTGAGGTACTCAACATCTCCTCTTCATGAAGTTCTGACATTCCTGTCGAGAATAACATCTTCTAGCAATTCTGACATGTACTCTGGTGAAAGGTCATCAACTGATGGAACTCGAATGTCTGTGACTTCATCTAGAATCATTGGAGGCTCATACAGTTTCAAATTCTCAACATTGATAACCGAGTAAATATGCATGTATGGAGGAAGATTGAGGCGAAAGGCATTGGTACCAATCTTCTCAAGGATCTCAAAAGGACCATACCTAATCGGCTTAAGCTTTTTACCTTCACCTTGCATCCTTTCCTTGCTGATATGTAACCAAACTCTGTCTCCAACCTGAAAATGATGATCAGTGCGATGCTTGTCATGGCGAACCTTGTATTTTGCTTGGCTCTATTCCAATTGTGCTTCCACTGCCTGATGAATTGCTTGGACTTTCTGGATGAACTTCAAAGCCTTCTCTGCATCATGGCGTCCATCTTCAACATCATCTTTCCCAAAAGCAAAATCCATCGGTGTCTTGGGCACATAACCAAAGCATGTCTCAAAAGGAGACCTCTTAGTAGAAGAGTGTGATGCATGGTTGTAGGCATGCTGCACATAATGGAGACTCTCATCCCACAACTTAGGATGCTTGTTGCAATACCCTCTAAGTAAATGCACAACTGTCCAGTTTACAACCTCTGTTTGTCCGTCGGTCTGCGGATGGAAGGCTGTACTCTTCTTCAGTCTGGTGTCCATGAGTCCCCACAAAGCTGACCAAAATTCCCCCAAGAATCGAGAATCTCGATCCGATACAATAGAAGTAGGTAACCCAAAATGAACCCATACAAATTGAAAGTACATATGAGTTGTCAGTTCAGCAGTGACTTGCTTTTTACATGGCATTAAGATACACATTTTGCTGAACCGATCAACTACTACATACAAATAATCATGTCCCTTCCTAGACATAGGTAACCCCCCAACAAAGTCCATTGACACACTTTCCCATGGCCGGGAAGGTACAGGTAGAGGTGTGTACAAACCCAACTTCCTATTACAAGGCTTACTAGTTGCACACATAACACAACCTCTAATATACTTAGTTACAGTTTCTTGCATGCGAGGCCAATAACAATATTTCTGCAGCTGAGTCAATGTTTTGTTTACCCCAAAGTGTCCTGCAATCAATGAGGTATGTGCTTCTCTAATAACCTGTGCTTGTTCATCCTTTGGAACACATAATTTTCCCAAGTGATATAATAGTTTATCCTGCACATAATAATCTTTCTCTTCTACATGTTTACCATTCATTAAAGCAGCATAGATATCCTTAAAGTTCTCATCATTAGCATATTGTTCCTGAAAACTTTCATGAAACATAGAACTATTCTGAAGGATTATCAAAGCATTCATCATAGGAGGCCTAGAAAGCATGTCTGCTACTTTGTTATGGGTACCTTTCTTATACTTAATAACCAAATGAAACTGTTGCAAAAAACCCATCCACCGAAAGTGCCTACTTTGTTGCAGTTTAGTTTGTGAGTGCAAATACTGAAGTGGCTGGTGATCAGTGTGGATTACAGTTTCTTTCCCCATTATGTAATGTTTCCATTTTTTAACACTCTGAACTAAAGCATAAAGTTCTTTATCATAAGTGGGATAGTTACTTACTGCTCCTGAAAAAGTTTCAGAGTGGTAGCAAACTAGTTTACCTCCTTGCATGAGTACTGCTCCCATGGCAAATCCACTCGCATCTGTCTCGATCTCAAATGGTTGATGTAGATCTGGTAAGGCCAAAACTGATGCGGTGCTCAACTTTCCCTTCAAAGTGTCGAAAGCCTTCTGTTGTGGACCTCCCCACTGAAACGTTGCCCTCGTACTGGTTAATGCATGTAATGGTGATGCTATATAAGAGAAATTTGCAATAAACTTTCTCCAGTACTAAACTGCACCTAGGAAACTTCTGACCTCTGTGACTGTACTTGGCTTAGGCCATTTTACAATAGCTTCGACCTTCGCAGGGTCTACTTTCAATTGACCACCCCCTACGACATAGCCTAAGTACACTAAGGATGTCTTAGCAAATTCACATTTAGACATCTTTACATACAATTTTTCTTTTCTCAATACAGCAAAGACTTTCTTTACATGACTTACATGATCTTCCCAATTTTGACTGAAAACAAGGATATCATCTAGATAGACTATGACAAAATCATCAATAAAAGGACGAAAGACATCATTCATGACTCTCATAAAGGTAGCTGGTGCATTACAAAGCCCAAAAGGCATAACCAACCACTCAAATAATCCCTGTTTTGTCTTAAATGCAGTCTTCCAAATATCATCTTCTGCAATTCTTATCTGATGATAACCACTTCGCAAATCTAACTTAGTGAAATAAACTGCATGTTTTAACTGATCAAGTAAATCATCAATTCTGGGAAGAGGATACCTGTTCTTTACCGTTATCTT
The DNA here is from genome assembly GCA_007115665.2 of Sequoiadendron giganteum. Taxonomy (NCBI): domain Eukaryota; kingdom Viridiplantae; phylum Streptophyta; class Pinopsida; order Cupressales; family Cupressaceae; genus Sequoiadendron; species Sequoiadendron giganteum. The sequence continues at coordinate 5,899,928 of CM021104.1, forward strand.
GTTCAAGGCGCGGTAGTCGATGCACATCCTCCAAGTTCCATCTTTCTTTGGAACCAAGACAATTGGAGAACCACAAGGAGAAGTTCTAGGACGAATCACTCCTTTTTCCACCAACTCTTGAACCTGCTTTTTAATTTCCTCATTCTGCATAACAGATAAACGGTACATGCCGATATTAGGAAGTGGCACATCCTGCTGTAATTGGATCTCATGCTGTATCTCTCTCTTGGGTGGTAACCCCTCTGGTTCCTGAAATATATCATCATAAGCGGAAATAATTTTGACCATTTCAGTTTTATGTTTTGGGTCACACCCCTTGAATGCCTCAGATTTATCATCTTCTTTGGCTTTTACAAGCATTAATACAAAGTTCTTACTCGAGTTGACCAACCTCTTCATTTGACCAGCATTAACTAGTGTAAGATTAGTGATTGATTGCTTTTTTGTCATAAAGATAAGGACTTCCCAACACAAGCCCACAAATATCCAAAGGAACTACATCTACTTCTACCTCATCAACAAAGTTTGCAGTGATGGCAAATCTTAATTTACACTGTTTAGTTACTTGTAGTTGAGCATCATTGCAAACCCATCCGAGTGGATATGGTTTCGGATGAGGTGTTGTAGTCAAATTAAGTTTCTTTACAACTTCTTCAGATATTAAGTTGACTTGTGAACCCATATCAAACAGAGTATCAACCTTAGTGTGTTTTGTTACAACACAGATGTGAAACAATTCATTTCTTTGCTTATCAACCTTAGGAGAAGATTCTTTACTTGTACTTGCACTGGCATTAGAAAAACTTGCATCAGATGAGAGAGATATACCTTTCCCTTTACCTTGGATTCCGGTAGCAACAATCTTTGTCTCATCTCCGGAGTCAGAACCAAGATCCTGTTGAATCACTGCAATAGTCTTTTGCTTGCCTTTATTACCTCCATATCTTTTCGGCCTCAACTCAGGATGAAGCTTCCAACATCTTGTATCATCATGCCCCTCTTTCTTACAATGGGAGCACGTTGGTTTCTCACCCTCTTTCTTAGCTGTAGCTGTCTTCTTCCCTTTGCCTTTATCTTTGTCTTTTTCTTTCCCTTTAGACTTACCCTCGAACTTAGATGGCTTCTTGGAAAAGTTATCACTGAAAGTGTTCTTACCCCTTGACTCTATATGAGTAGCTTGAACAGACACCTCATCTAGATTGTTGGGACTCAACATCAAAATAGTGTGCCTAAGGTAAGAATGTAAACCACCAATATACTTAAGTAATGTGTCTTGGGTATACAAGGGAACATTTAGAGCAATGGCCCATTTTCTAAACTCATGAGTATATTCCTGGACAGACTGCCCCTTACCTTGCCTAAAGGTTTGCCAATTCATGGTAAACTGTTGCATGTAACCTAAAGGATAGAATTGTTTCCTAAGGGCAGCAACAAACTCCATCCAAGACATATTAACTTGACCATGGCAAGCAATTTCTTCTCGAGTCTTACTCTCCCACCAGGTGAGAGTTGTACCTCCCAATCGGAGAGTGGCTAATTGGATCCTAGAAGCATCTTCTACTAGGCCTTGAATCCTACAGTACACTTCTACTTGTTGGACCCAATCGTCTAACTTCTTAGCATTTAACTCCCCACAGTATTTAGGTAACTCAAATTTTACATCAAGCTTAATTACAGGCATAGACTTGCTCTTAAATGGATTTATATTAGAAGAAGGAGAAGGAGAAGGAGGAGAAGGGGGAGGAGAAGAAGAGGGAGAAGATGGAGGAGAAGGAGTTTCTGGAGCTTTCTCCTCTATGTCTTTCTGATCTTCCTGCTTCTTGTGCTTTGAAGAACCTCCCTTTTCGCGCTTCTTCTTTTCTGCATAAAGTTCGTCCACCATTGCCTTCATGTCTAGAAATAGCTTCTGGAAATCCTTGTCACTGAGCTCTGAACTTTGTCCACCTTCTTTTGCTTCCATTTGTGACAGTTGATTAGCTCTTCGTCTTCCGATCTCTGGATTATACTCTTCAAGTTCTCCTTCGCCTCGTTGAAACCTAGATCTCGTTAGCATTCAAATTCTGCAATACTAGCCACACACAAAGCTCTGATACCAACTTGATCTATTTAGGATCTAGGACAATTGCTTATAGAGTGCTTAACGTAAATGATCACTTAATACAATGCTCAAATGAATAAATGAACATAATATAATTGCCAAGATAATGAACTGAAAAGAAAGAGAGAAAATAAAGAGGAGAACAAACGCAATTGATAACGGAGTTCGTCCCTAAGGACTACGTCTCCGGGCCCCTCTCCAACGGAGTGACCGATCCGATTATACTCCAAAATCAATTACAATTGCTTCAATGACTATCTCCTTCAAGCACAGCAGCATAACGTTCCTCTGATGTGCGGAAATGTCTGCAAAATCTCCCGAGCATTCTCTCATTCTCACCACCTGGACTTGAAAATCCTATCTCTACCCCTCTTTTTATACATAAAATTTGCCTAAAAAGGCTTAACCACCAAAATAAATACCTAACTCCCTTATGATCTTGTATAACATCTCTGATATCTCCATTTGGCTTTTGGTTTAGATTGTTAGAGTTGGTGTTACTTGTTTATGGCTTTATTAAGCCATTTGGTTATGGCTCGGTTAACAAAACCTTAACAAAACAACACTGTGGCCCTATAATTCCAAGGCATGTCGCGCGGTCTATCGGCAATTACATATTTTACTGGCCATGGGGTCGGCGGTTCCAACCCCGCCAGCCACGCTTTATCACCAATACCCGAACCGTTTAACAACAAAAGAAAACAATGCTATATATCTTATAGACCGCTGTGTTTGGTGCAACGGCTAACGGCCCGACCGTTTGGGCAGAGATCGCGGGGTCGAGCCCGCTGCAGCCACATTTTGTTCCACCGTTGAACTGCATTCAACCAAAAACATACAACACGTGTCACCCTCTTATTCGCCGACCCAGATGACGTGTCCGATGACGAAGCCGACTGGACTGCCACCTGGGATGCCCGTACTGTACGGATGGACATTTGTCATGTTGTGATTGGTCTGTACGATCTGAGTCACCTGCCACGTGTTTCGTACGAATTCGTCCATATGGATTCTGTACAGTACAGACTGACACATCAGCATGATGACGTCATCATCTGTACCCTCAAATTGACTGAAGTTTGACTGCTTCTAACTCGAGCATACGACGTCGGATTTTGACGAAACGAACGCCGTCGGAATCATCTCGACAGGCTCTTCGTGATGACGCTAGTTCTGTCGATTTCCGAGATGATTATTTTTTTCACCTTCTGGACACCCTTGAAGCCAGTTTGACTGGAAGTTTGACCGGCCGTAACTTGCACAAACGGAGTCCTTTTCGCCCCGTTCAAGTTGCGTTGGAATCAGGATGTCGTTCTCTTTCTGATGGTGTTGAAATCTGGAGCATTGGGAACACTTCAATTTTCACTGAAAAATGTCCCCCGGATCACTTCATGAAACGGTAAAAGAAGGATATAAAGGTCAAGGGAAGTTGAATCGAAAGGGAGCGGGAAGCAAATGGAGAATAGGATGGGAAAAGTAGAACGAAAGGGGTATGAAGTCTGATTTAGAAAGGATCAGCAAGTATAATAAAATATGCATTCAGAATAGAGTAAAAGAAAATAAGTAAATAAAATATGCGATATGAATTGCTGTTGCCACAAGAATAGTGTTAGAATATGAATAAAGAATAATTAAAGGCATGGCTGGCTGGAAATAAAGAGGTTCTACAAAATGGTAGCTTGGAGAAATAGGGATATCGGAGATAAGTGTTTTTATGAATTTAAATAATAAGTTAGATAAGTGTTTGTACATTTGAATAATGGTGTTGATAAATACATTATGGATTTAAATAATTTTTATTGATGGCATTGGGAATAATAAATCATGCATGCTACTAGTTATATTATAACATTGCTGATACGTTTGCTCCATTGACATTATTGTATGTAATTACATATATATTTATATGAAATATATATATATATATATATATAATACGATTATACAATAAAGATGCTTGCAACAATTATTGAGCCTTTTAAGTAATTGTGATTATTTGATATAAAAATGAATAAATTTATGAATGTTTTGATCTTATGTTTGATCAGGAAAAGGTGAAAAAGAACATAGTTTGAACACTAAACCATCATAAAGGATATCTTTAGAAAATCAGGACAAGAATTATGGTAAACCTAGAAAGGGACATTACAAAACTTCTGTAACACCTTAAACAATACCCCAAATCATGAATGAACCCACCTAGCTTAAACCAACAGTGAAGTACCTTGTTAATGTTAGTGTTTCTTAGATCAGATTAGACAATAAATTACTCAATAGAATTGCAACACATAAGACAATGAACACAACAAGATACCCTGGGAAAACCCTCCTCTTGAGGGAGAAAAACCCAGCAAATGATTCTCTTATATATGGTAACACAATAACAGAAATCTGCTTACAACTCAAGCCCAACAATGGCCAATGCTTGATAATATATTCCCCCTCCTTCTAAGTATGCAAGATACAAATGATTGTCTTCTTCTTGAAATCAGACTGCTGCTCTTGAAGTGCGAATTCTGCTCTTAATAAACATATGCGAACTTGCTTGAATCGAATTACCTTACAATGATAAAGTGACCTTGTATATATACATCATAAGGCACCTCTTGACTTAGGTCGGCCTCTTTAGGAAAATACAATAAGTGATAAACAAATAAAATAACTTGAAGTCGGCTCAAGGTTGAGACAAGGAAAATGCGAATCATAAAGTCGGCTCTTGCATTTATTGTTGATATAAATTAAATAGCCTAGAGGCTATCCATTTAATTTATTCTTTTTCTTCTTGGGAAGTGCAGACCGAAGCTGTCATAACATCAACAGTTAACATATGGATAATATGCTGCCATAGGTCTGTAATGTGCTGGAAAATGTGCTGCAACAGGTCTAGGCAGCAAGATAATCACTTAGAACTCTCACCAACACACTTCAAACTTACGCCCAAGCTGCAACTTCACTTCAAATGCTCCAAAATTACTCCAATACATTCCCAACATGAGTAAAGGATAGATATATCAGTTTGCTATAGTAACTGGACATGCACAAGTCTGAAACAATATATTCTTATTGCTGTTATTGCAGGTACAGCAGCAATAATTAGCAGAAAACTCCTCATATAACCCTTTCTTTACTAAAAAAATGCATAGAAACTGATAATCAAGATGGGGTGACTTCACACCAAGAGAAAAAACTCACAAAAAAACAAGTGCTTCATATAATCATTCCCACACCCTCCCTGGCCTGGTATGGCCAGTAGGTACAACTATACGGCCTCTTTGGAATCAATCCAACATCAAAACCCAACCCCAAAATGATGCGAATTGTTGATGTTAATGCAGCGTCGGTCTTCACTAGTACATGGGCCGACCTTATATTTAAGTTATATCATCTACTTATTCTGGCCGACTTTATTTGTTATTAAACATTTATCAAAAGGCCGACCTATATGAAGAGGCGCCAAGAAGGTATATATACAAGGTTACCTTTTGATGTTAATACACATTCGAATACACAAAAGAAGTTCGCTATTTTGGCAGAGCAGAATTCGCAGTCATAGAAGAAGCTCATACTTGGATTCGCATACCTAGAAGAAGTTCATACTTGAACAGCAGATCATCATTTTGTAGCAGCAGACCGATTTCAAGGAGAAACATATTCATTTGTATCTTTGCATCTAGGAGAGATGCTATTATTCATTGTATCAAATTCGGCATTGTGTTGGGCCTGAGTTCAAGCAGATTTCTGCTCTTATTCCTTCAATATATAAGAGATATATTTGCTGGGTTTTTCTCCCTCAAGAGGAGGGTTTTCCCAGGGTATCTTGTTGTGTTCATTGTCTTATGTGTTGCATTTCTTTTGTTCAATTGATTAAATAATCTGATCTAAGAAACACTAACATGGTATCAGAGCGGGTGTGAAAAAGATCGTGATCAGATTTAGTTCGCAACACTTATTCTTTTTCAGTCTATCTTCCAAATTTCTCAAGATGGTGAACGGTCTGAAAATCGAGGATAGACTCGAAGGGATCTCGAACTACATATCATGGAGATTCAGGTTCATGCTAACCTTGGAAGAGAATGATTTGGCTGAGTTTGTGAAAACAAAAGTTCCCGAACCTGAGGGGGAAGAAGAGAAGCTGCAATGGAGGAAGAAAGACACTAGGGCAAAGAAAGCATTGGTTGATTCCGTCAAAGATCATATTGTACCAATTATCTTCAAGTTGGATACAGCAAGAGAGATGTTTACAACCTTGGAAGAGATGTACGAAATCAACAACACCAGTCGTGCCCTTGCTCTGAAGCAACAACTTCATCATGTGAAAATGGAGAAAGGAGAATCTGTTATTACATACTTCATGAGGATTTCAGAGATAAAAGATCAGCTCTCCACTATTGGACACATGATTGATGATAAAGAACTGACTATGCTTGCTCTCAATGGTCTTCCGCTTTCATGGGAGGCATTCATCCAAGGAATCAGTGCAAGATCCGAACTTCCTAAGTTTGATCGATTGAGGATTGATTGCATTCAAGAAGAGTCAAGACTAACAGCAAGGGGGATTGGTCAAAGCTCAAAGAATGAAGAATTACAAGTTCTTACCTCTCATTCATCAAACAAAGGAAAAGGCCTTAAGAAAGGATTCTTCAAAAGGAATCGAGAAGATGGAAATGATGATGCTCCTACCTTCAAAAGAAAACGAGACATGTCCAAGATTCAATGTTTTCGTTGTGATAAGTATGGTCACTTTGCGAGGGTGTGCCCTCAACGACCTAAGCTTCAAGTTGCCACTGCAGATGTTGAAGAAGTCACTCCACAAAAGGACTCCAGTAATTATCTATTTTATTCAGCCTTGTCTAGCAATGTTTCTACGGACTCTTACACTTGGTTGATTGACAGTGGTGCTTCTAGACACATCACCGGATTCAGAAGTCACCTTTCAAACTTAATGGAAAGCAACTCTAGTGATCAAGTTGTTATTGGAGATGATGCTAGATATTCTGTAAAAGGGTTTGGAAATTCCACTCTTCACTTGGATTCTGGAATTTCTTTGGAATTGAATGATGTACTGTTCGTACCAGGGATAAAGAGGAACCTTGTTTCAATTTCAGCATTAGAAGACAAAGGTTATCAAGTTGCCTTCTCTAAAGGGAAAGTTCTTATATGGGCAAAGAACTCTAGCTTCAAATCTGCTCAAGTGATTGGAGTTAGACATGAATGTCTCTACATGCTGTGCACTCGTCCTCTTCAAGCACTTGTGCATAACAGTACCAGCATGTGTGAACTTTGGCATCGAAGATTGGCTCACATTCACTTTCGTGCTCTACCTATCATGGAGAAGATGGTCACCGGTCTTCCGAAATTCGATCAAGAACATGAAGGTACATGCAAGGGATGTGCCCTAGGCAAGAACACAAAAGGTATGTTCCATTCCAGTGAAAGTAGATCTAAATGTATTCTTGATCTCATTCATTCTGATTTGTGTGGTCCAATGTCTATTGCATCATCTAGTGGTTTCTTGTATTATATTATTTTCATTGATGATTACTCTAAAAAACTTGGATTTATTTCTTGAGATCGAAAGAATCAGAAGAAGTATTAGTAAGATTCAGAGAATTCAAAGCGCAGATTGAAAATCTGTCTGGGAAGAAGATCAAAGTATTAAGATCTGATAATGGTGGAGAATACACTTCTGGCACTTTTCGAGACTTTTGTATTGAAGCAGGGATTAAGAGGGAGTTCAGTGTTCCCTATAATCCACAACAAAATGGTATTGCTGAAAGGAAGAATAGGTCTATTGTGGAAGCAGTGAAAGCTATGATCCATGATCAAGACTTACAAATCTCTTTTTGGGCTGAAGCATCAAGAACAGCCGTCTATGTTCAAAACAGGAGTCCCCACAGGATCTTAGAGAATAAAACTCCTGAAGAAGCATTCTCAGGCGTGAAGCCTGAAGTTAGTCATTTGAGGATCTTTGGCTGTCCAGTCTATGTTCATATTCCAAAGGAAAAGAGAACAAAGCTAGAACCTTCTGGGAAGAAAGGAATTCTTGTAGGCTACAGTGAGACATCAAAAGCTTACAGGATCTACATTCCAGGACAGAAGTCTATTGAGATTAGTAGAGACGTCACATTTGAGGAAGATGTTGCTTATAGAAAGTCCAAAGGCACTCCGATGGAGGTCGATGAAGAAGAACCTCCTCAAGATATGGAAGTTGACCATATCCCAGAGAATCTGAAGGAGGATACAGAACCTAAAGAAGATATTGATCCAGCTGAGCCTTTGGATCCTACTGATGGGCCTCTAGACATTGTGATTGGAAAGAAAAGACCTCTTTGGGCTCGCAGGACAATGCAGGAAGCAGAAAGGTTTGTAGCTCCAAGAGGAGCCTTCAGAGAAAGCAAGAGACCTCACAAGTTCTCTAGCTATGTTGCCTTGATGAGTCAGATTATTGAGTCAGAGCCTTCAAATGTTGAAGAAGCTTCTAGTCAACAAGTATGGAAAGATGCCATGATTGAGGAGTATCAGTCTATACTTAAGAACGATGTTTGGGATATAGTTCCTAGACCCAAAGACAAATCTGTGGTGTCTTCTAAGTGGCTCTTCAAGATCAAGCATGCAGCTGATGGGAGCATTGAGAAACACAAGGCTAGATTTGTGGCTAGAGGGTTCTCACAAAAAGAGGGAGTTGACTATGAAGAAACTTTTGCTCCTGTGGCTCGTTACACGTCTGTTAGAACCATCATTGCTATTGCCGCATCTAGAGGATGGAAGATTCACCAAATGGATGTAAAGACAGCTTTTCTGAATGGCATAATAGAAGAAGAGGTTTACATTGAGCAACCAGAAGGATTTGAGGTACATGAGAAAGAATCTCATGTCTGCAAGTTGAAGAAGGCCTTGTATGGTCTTAAACAAGCTCCTCGTGCTTGGTATGAAAGAATTGATCAGTACCTTTCAAGTTTGGGTTTCTCAAAGAATGATGCAGATTCTAACCTCTACTTCAAGGTAGTAAATGGTGAAGCATTGATTTTAGTTTTATATGTTGATGACTTGATCATTACTGGTGAAGAACATCTAATTCTAAAATGCAAGAAGGAATTAGCTTCAGAGTTTGAGATGAAGAATCTAGGTCTTATGCATTACTTTCTTGGCTTAGAAGTTTGGCAAAAGCCAGATGAGATGATTCTAAGTCAAGGCAAGTATACTGTTGACATTCTCAAAAGGTTTGGTATGCTTGACTGCAAACCTATGTCTACACCCATGGAGTCTAATTTAGATAAGTTGAAAGAAGTTGCAGCTAGTTCAGAACCAGTGGATTCTACGATGTATAGACAGTTGATTGGTTCATTGATGTATCTAGTTAACACTAGACCTGATATCTGCTATGCAGTGAGTGCACTTAGCCAGTTTATGTGTGAACCAAAGCAAATACATCTTGTAGCAGCTAAACATATCCTGAGATATTTATGTGGCACAATTGGATATGGGTTGAGATATTCTTCAAATGTGGATTTGGAGCTGCATGGTTTTACTGATTCTGATTGGGCAGGATGTGTCTCAGATCGGAAGAGTACTTCTGGTTGTTGCTTCAGTTTGGGGACTGCTATGATCTCCTGGTGTAGCAGGAAACAGTCTTCAGTGGCCTTGAGTACAACTGAAGCAGAGTATATTGCAGCTTGTGTGGCAGCTCGTGAGGCAGTGTGGCTTCGTAAGCTCCTTGCAGGATTGTTTGGTCAATCAATGGAGCCTACTATCATACACTGTGATAATCAAAGCTGTGTGAAGCTTTCTGTCAATCCTGTGTTTCATGACAGAACAAAACATGTTGAGATCAAGTACCACTATATTAGAGATATGGTGCAAAGGAAAGCTATACAGTTGAGGTATATCAGCACTGAAGAGCAAACGGCAGACATTCTCACCAAGCCTCTCGCCAGGATGAAGTTTGTATACTTCCGAGAGAAACTTGGTATGGTGGAGAATGCAGCCTTGACTGAGAAAGAGTCTCAGTAATCAGTGATCCTTGTTGAGAATGCAACTCTCTGCTGAGTGAGAGTTGAGGTGCAAGCCCTTGTTAATACAATTCTCTGCTGAGAGAGAGTTGAGGTGTAAGTCCTTGATAATGCAATTCTCTGATGAGAGAGAGTTGAGGTGAAAGCCCTTGTTTCCACCCTCTGGGAGAAGCTATGGTGGATGTCATGTGTGTGACTCCATGACAACATCACGTGAGAGAATCCGTGATGAGTTTTTACCATCTATGGGAGTAGCCATAATGGTTAATATCACGTTGAGGTGATATTTTATTTTGTTTTCATTCTAACATAATGTGTCTTGTGCAGATGGAAGTTCATCCCTAGCTGAGAGGGAGTGTTGATGTTAATGCAGCGTCGGTCTTCACTAGTACATGGGCCGACCTTATATTTATGTTATATCATGTACTTATTCTGGCCGACTTTATTTGTTATTAAACATTTATCAAAAGGCCGACCTATATGAAGAGGCGCCAAGAAGGTATATATACAAGGTTACCTTTTGATGTTAATACACATTCGAATACAAAAAAGAAGTTCGCTATTTTGGCAGAGCAGAATTCGCAGTCATAGAAGAAGCTCATACTTGGATTCGCATACCTAGAAGAAGTTCATACTTGAACAGCAGATCATCATTTTGTAGCAGCAGACCGATTTCAAGGAGAAACATATTCATTTGTATCTTTGCATCTAGGAGAGATGCTATTATTCATTGTATCAAATTCGGCATTGTGTTGGGCCTGAGTTCAAGCAGATTTCTGCTCTTATTCCTTCAATATATAAGAGATATATTTGCTGGGTTTTTCTCCCTCAAGAGGAGGGTTTTCCCAGGGTATCTTGTTGTGTTCATTGTCTTATGTGTTGCATTTCTTTTGTTCAATTGATTACATAATCTGATCTAAGAAACACTAACACGAATGAACTCTAGAGTCCAAACTGCTAGGCTTCATCCATCAACAAGAAGAATCACCAAAGAATGTTGTGCTTAGACCAGGAAACCTCACGCCAGCACTTGTTTTAACTGTACGCCCTGCTTGGGAAGTGGTACAGCCAGCAAGAAGTACAAGTTCTCAGTCTCCCTTAGAAAACTTCACAAACAACATCAAGTCTGCAATTCAAAACTCTCCATTTATGCAACCCAAAAAATTAAAACTTTTTTGAAGCACAATGGTGATTCCTATATGAAACCACTCAGCTAGCTAGGGGATTCTCGTCCCAAAACTAACAACTCCAAGAGGGTTTTTGTATTCAAATAGCTTTGGAAGAACTCGGATTTATTCCAACTGCATAACAATATCAAATTCACAAGTCTTAACCTCTCAAATTAGCTCACACCCTCCTTATATAACTTTTTGAAGGGAAATATTCAATTTAAAAATATAATAATTCTTTTTTTTCTAAAAAATTACCTTTTGAGAAAAATTATAATATTTTAAAGTGCAAAAAGGCTCCCCATGTCCTAGGCGTACACTTTTGAGCTCACTTTATATTTTTTTAAAAGATGTTAAACTTAAGTTGTTACTTTACTAATATAACATTAGAAACTTAAATGAATATTTAAATTATTTTACCCGAGTTATGGAAAGTACTAAAACAACATCGGAATCAAAGTTTGATCATACCAACATAATACTAAAGACTTGGGATGATGATCAAAGCCAACCACATGACTTACTAAAAATAGATTGCTTCTCCAAGAAGTTTGGAGAAAACACCAAAGGTCAGAAATCACTTCTAAAAGTGTCATGAAGATCCATACTACCAACTAAGCTCATTGCCAAAAATAGCAACTATGAAATAGTGATCCTATGACCTCCAAGAACTTTGGAGTCCCCTTTTCCTACCAATTAGTGCACTAGAACTCGAAAAATATGCTAACTGTCTACCAACTGAATAAGCTTGATGAAGATGCTTGGAAGTATAGAACCCCATTGAAACAAACAAGACTAGTAGTGTGCAATTACTATGGGATGAAGATGACAAGAGCATTAACCACCTCAAATATCATCTTGCAAAGATCCCTAAAAGAGATCTTTTGCTTTGCAATAAAGTGGAGCCCAAGGTTGTAAGAGAGGTTAATGCTCTCCTCTCTTCATATGAGGAGAAGCAAGAGAATTGGCAGCAGATATAGTGGCACAAGAGGAGGCAAAGGCAAGCCTCAGTTGGGGCTTCATTAGATGCAGTTGCACATTATATGCTTAAGGAATCATTATTATCCACTTCAAAGGCACCCAATCAGCCACTTGAAAGTTTCACTCACTAATATGGATTTGTAATTTATAATCATATGACACTATGATGTGTGTTGAACTTCTTCCTTTTAATCTATAAATAAATGAAAAACTACTTACCACTTATCTAAATTAAATCTCTCGTATGCTTTTTAATATTGGTTTGCATATATATATATATATATATATATATATTAGTGTTACAAGACTCAGACTCGCCTCGGACTCGGACTCGAAGCCCAGACTCGCCCAAGACTTGGCAAATAGAAAAACCCAAGAAATTCAGAGGTTTTTAAGGATTTAAAGCTTGTTTCATGCACCCTTTAGTAAATAAACCTTAAATACACAATAACATCATGAAATAGAAGCTACTATGATCCTATACACAAACATATATCGATCACATAAGTATAAACGCAAATTTTAGCTAAAGGAAATAAGTAATTACTTAATACAAATAACAGTAGTAAGAGTCAAAATAGTTAGATAAATAAATGTTGTGAAATGTATATAATACTCATGGAATATGAAATCCATGGCATCAAAAGTTCGAAACATATAACAAAAGTAAAACAAAATCTATAAGTCTATGGCTTAGAGGAGCCTGCATCACTAAGCATTAGTCCTCCTGCATAGACATCTAAGATAGGTCTTGGATGATGTTGCAACCATCATCTCTGCCTGTGTCTCAGTCTCAGACTCAGTGGCACCGAAACCAGCATCCAAGGTGTCTCCTTGTGCTTTATCCTCCTCCTCTGCCATGGCTACTGCCTCTACCTCTCGATTTGCCTGGTCGACCCAATCAAGGTCCTCATCGGTAAAAACAGTATCCTCGGCCTCAATGATCCAATCTGACTGTGGATCAACCTCCTCCAATGTGATGGGTGACAAGTCAGTGCCCAATATTTGTCTATGGTGAAGGCGCAGGTTGTAATGAACATAAACAAGATCATTCAACCTCTACACTGACAACCTGTTGCGCTTCTTGGAGTGTATGTGCTCAAACATACTCCAATTGCACTCACAACCCGAGGCACTGCATGGTTGGCTCAACACTCGGATCACAATCTTCTTTGAAATCAATGGAAATCTCTTTCCAATCCCTTGTGGACTCCTCTAGATGCAGCAAAATCACCTACGAACCTACACAAATGCGACTCAATAAACGTTTGGTGCTCAATTTCTTTGCTGGTTTTCCTTCAATGCAAATGTGTTTTGGCTCTCTTCTCTCTTTTTTCTCTCTTACTTGGCTTGAAAATGAAATGAAGTGCCTTTTGGAGGAATAGAGGCAAGTATAAAGACAAAAAGAAAAAGAAAAAAAGTTTAAAATGTGTTTTTTTTGCAACTTAAGCCCACAAAGTGACGGCCAAGTCTGGGGCACGAGACTCTACGAGTCTGCCGAGTCCGGCGAGTGCTCGGTAGCCGAGTCTTTGGGACTCGTTTAGGGTCACTCGCCTCAAGACTCGCCCAAACTCAGCGAGTTTTGGCGAGTCTTGTAACACTAATATATATATATATGTTTTAATGTTTGAAATTTTTGCGAAGTCGTAAATCCAAGTCAAATTTTAGGCTTGCCAAGTCTAATATTTTTACTTTTTACCCTATACATAAGCATTCCCTTTACTAAAAATAGGATTTGACAGTCCAATAAAGTCCAAACCCCATTGTTGGAATAGAGAATCTATAATTAGCTATTTCAATAGAATGGCTAGTTTCAACTTTCCTACAAACTGTTGGCACATCTGACACCTCTACATCCATTCATAAGCATCTTTGAACAAAGTCGGCCAATAATACTTAGCACATAGAATCTTCAAAGTTGTGATCCAAGATGAAAAATGTATGCCACAATCTATAACATTCGCTTTGTTTGGTCCATTCCAACATTCTTGGAAACTCTAACTTTATTGGAGAACACCTACTTTCTCATAAGGAAATTCTGACAGTAGTAGTGAGTTCACGATGCCTAGACATGCACAATGGTAATTTCCATGTGCGAATCCAACATTCTAGGAAAAATCCAAACTTCTTAGAGAGGTCCATGATCATAGGATAGTGCCAACTTTCTATGGACTAAAGTCCTATGCACTCAAGGAGTGGGTGGAATTAAAAAAAAAAGTTTAATTGGCCTATTTTAATATCTTCCATAAGACCTAGCGATGGTTTAAAGTGGTAAATTAATTAAATAATTAAATATTAAAGTTTTTTGAAAACGTAACATTAGATGACAACTTATATTTAATTATTTAAAAAGATGTTTTCAATGTGCAAAAAAAGTGTTGCTAGGCTCAAGGTGTTGAAAAGTGGTCAAAAGGACACTTAATGTTATTTTATTAAGAACAAAAGTGATCCTTCAAAAATGTTTTTCGAAAAGAAAAAACAATGAAAAAGCGAAAAAAAATGCTTTTTCACAAAAGTAATGAGAAAACAAAAAAGAATGATTTTTCAAAACATCGATGAAAAAGAAAAAATACATTGTTTCAAAAAAATAGTGAAAAAGCAAAAGAATGTGTTTTCCTAAAATAGCTCTAAAAATGTTATAAAAAGAGGAGAGTTTTCATATAAGACACTACATTCTTTTATGAGTTATTTCATTTCTCAAGAATGAACGCGTGTTCATCTCCATTTTCCAACGATGGAAAACCTTCAGAAATTTGAAAGCTTCAAGGATGAAAACCCTCCTAGTTTTTCATGTAATCTCATCCAAGGATTGTCACTAGGCTTATTCAAACATTGTCTTAATGATTCATTTTGGAGTGTGAGGTTTTCAATGTTTGTTTTAGTTATTTGCTTCCATATTTGATATGAATATTTTTTAGAGTTTGCAGAATGGTTTAATATTATTGTAGATACATAATCTCAATTGTTGTTGAAGGAGCTAATTCAAATATTTCAAGCCATACAATTTGTTCCTTTCTATGGATTTTTCAATGACATTCAATATTGAGGGGGAGGATTTGAGTGTTGCTCTAGCTATTTTCATTCTAGCAATACCAATACATGTCATTGTTGTTCTATTATTCTTCTTTATTTCAAGCTATATAGGCCTCTACCAAGCCATACCAACAAAATATTGGGTCACAACTATCTAGGGGTAGTTTGGAGTCAATATGGGGCTCACATACCTTGTCTAGCCTAGCTTCCACTATGGGAAGTGTAATTTCTGAATAGAAGTAATGTTCATCCTTTGTTTGTCCTTGGACTATACACCACTTGAGTCGTACCCTCTAATTATTATTCAGTCTTCTTCATTTTGGCTTGCAAAGGCCTTTGGTTATTAATTTTCATCATTTTCAAGCAATTTCAGTTAGCACACAAAGGTACAAATTTATTTTACGTGCAAAGAACCTATGGCACCAAGTCATAGATGCCTCGGTAAAGGGAAGGTTCATTATATCGAAGTTGTGCCCGATAGTGATGAAGAAGACAAATCCGATATAAGCAGTGAGCAAGATGAAATGGAGGAAGTACCACCAAAGGTGAAAGAGTCTCCACTTAAAGAAAGAAAGGATGGTGTAATTGCCACTATAACTGGAACTCCAAGGTTTAACTCATTTAAAGTTTGTGGTGTATTGCAAGGACAAAAGATAACGGTACTAATTGATAGCAGAGCCACTCATAACTTTATTGATTCAGCTTTGGTTGCCAAGAAAGGACTTCAAACAATTGAACATGAAGCATTTAGTGTAATGGTGGCGGTTGGCTACGAAATATCTTGTTCAACTAAGGTACCAAAATTGAAGATTACAATTTAGGACTACACAGCCACCGATGATTTTTATGTTCTGGAGTTGGGTGATACTAACGCTATACTTAGTATTCAATGGATGATGTCCATTGGTAAGTACTCACAAAACTTTCAAACGATGGAATTCAAGTTCAAGGCAAACGATAGGAAAGTGGTATTTAGGGGACTACCCAATGGAGCTCGTGGAGTGGTATTAGCCAAAAGGATGGAGAGCATATTTAGGCATGGAGATATAGCTTGGGCCACACAATGTCTCGTTCTCTCCAAATCATTAAGCGACAAGCCTAAGTATCATCATGAGGACTTACAATGTAATGTCCCCTTCCTAGACAGTGCAGCTGGTTCAGGGGTTAGCCTATCATTCTGATCCTCGTAGGCTGACAGATGTGTGTAGAGGATCACTTGAGGCAGTTATCCGATGCTCGGGAACATTACTCCTTCAATTGATTCAGGTTTGGGCCCTGGCAGACGTTTCCAAAGGGATTTACAGATACTTACTATTTATAGTAAGTCAGGCAGGCAAGAGTTGCTATTTATAGTAGGGCACCTGGTTCAGTTGGTCAGCTCAGTTTTGACCAAATTTGATAATCTGATGAGCAAACAGTGTTTACTTGGGCATTTAATGTTTATTAAATGTTTATTAATTTGACTTTATAATATAAAGTCACTTTAATGAAATATTAAAATTATTAAATGGAAAATTATAAAGTATTTAATACTTTATAATAGAGGGGTTAAAATAATAATTAAATGAGCATTTAATTATTAATCAAAAGGGGCGCCATTTATTAAATAATTGTCCTAAGTCTAAAAAGGGTGAAATTCTTCATTTTATTTAAATGATTATTAAAAGATGTCTTGGGTCGAATTTATGAAAGGAGCTATATATACTGCCAAGACAAATCGAACTCTTATGTTATGATTATTCTAATTTGTCTATCTTTCTCTCTGAGAGTATTGAGGTTTGTGAAACAGGGTTTCTGCAGACATTGGGTTTTGGAGAACATTCCCTCTCCAGAGTCAGACATACTGAGGTTGTGCAATACCAGTTGAAGCTTGTCCATCAGCGTGACTTTATTCAGAAGTCATATTTGTGCTTATTGGAGAAGAATCATCAAGGGTTTGAAGAGCAGATTTTAATTTGTTGAAATAATCATCATTGCAGAAGAAAAATCAGAATTATTGATCTGCTGCTACAATGATGTGAATAGTGCCTACACTACAGTGACGTGAATAGTACTCGAGCTACAGTGATTTATATTTGGCGTCTTCTTGGCTGAGGAAAAGGTTGCATTTCATGTTATATTAATGTTCTTCAGTTGTGCGCATTGCTGCAAATAATAATCAGGTTCTTGAATAAATAATGTTGCTTTCTATTTATTTCGTACCCGGATAGCATTGTAATTGTTCAATAGTGAAAATGAATCCATCTGCCATTGCTCTGGGAGTTATTTAATGCATTGCTATTTATTTATAAATTTATTTGTATTTATTTCTCAAAATCGCAATTTCACCATTGCTGCAAAAACCACAAAAAAACATCAAAAATTCTGAAAACAAACAAAAACATAGCAGTTTCTTTCAGTGATTGGGTTGAGAGACACCTGGTCTCTTAAATACAACCAATCTTGGATAAGCATAGTCTAGTTTTTGGGGACATACCCCTAGGGAGACCACCCCATAAAGGATTTGAACACACTATTGAATTAGAAGAAGGTGCCAAGCCGGTCATCACCACACCATACCGGCATCCCAAGAAGTTTAAAGATGAAATTGAGAAGTGCATCAAGGAATTACTAGAAATGGGTCATATAAGGCCTAGCTCTAGTCTATTTGCATCTTTCGTGGTGTTAGTCAAGAAAAAGGATGGAACTCACCAAATGTGCATTGACTACCGAGCATTAAATAAGAAAACAATCAAAAATCGATATCCAATCCCTAGGATCGATGAATTATTGGATGAATTGCATGGTGCAGTTTATTTCTCAAAGATAGACTTAAGGTCAGGATACCATCAAATAGGAGTTCGAGAACAAGACATCCATAAGACCACCTTTCATTGTGTTGGCATAATAACTAACACCTCTAGAGTGTAAGTTTGTACGGACAGCTATACACACTACGTAATGAGTGCTCTTCAAATTATGAGGGGAAGCTCCCTCTTTTGTTGGTATGCGTTCTAAAAGTAAAGTAATCTAAACCTATCTTTTTCGACTCAACTCGAAGAGGCACAAGGTTAAGGAAACCAAGGACGTTGTAGATAAGGGCTTTCTCTAGTTTCGCAGGTCTTAACTACAACTAAAACTAAATACTTTAATCTATACAATTTCCTCAAAAAAACAGAGCATGAGGAAAAGGAGCAGGAATGGTTTTACACGACAAACCGGGTACAGATTCTCAACGTGAAGGCAAGGTGGCACAACAATTTGCTTGGCTGAATAGGCTTATTATCACACACATCACACGATAAGCTTTAGGTACAAACTCTCAACATGAAGGCAAGGTGGCACAACAATTTGCTCAATTTGAATAAGCTTATTGGAAACAAAACATAAGGTAAGCAACTAGGACAGTGTATTGCATAGACGAGACACGCATACGATAACAATCAAACTAGCAACCCCATTTAAGTAAGATAAGCATTCACCATAATAAATGCATGAAACCCGAGTGGCATAACAATTCATCATCATAATAAATACTTGTGAACAGATACAAAATAGGCAATATTACAGGCAAGGTGGCACAGCATATATTACTCTCTCGTGCAAAAGTTAATAACAAATGAGTTGAAAGCTCTTATTTATAGACATCAAAAGTGTAGGCAACCCTAAAATCACCTTGAGTTATCTAATGATGAAGGCAATCACTGATCAATGTAGACCAGTCATAGAATTTCGTTTTCTTTATGATGAGAGGTATCACGTAAAACATCCAGGGTTAAAACTTAGTTGCATCTTCTTGGCCTGTGATCCAATTGAGCAAGGTGATGATGATGGCAATTTCCTCCTTAAATTCGCCTCTCCCAACATTCTTTGGCAATGTCTTATGTTTTTCTTTCATCCATTTTGATGCAATCTTCTTGCTGTACTTGTTTTTATCCATTTCCCATACTCTTTCGCATTCTTCTCGAGAGATAGTAACACTTCTGGGCCAAGGTGGAATTGAGAAACATCTTTCTATCATATCAAGCTTTTGGTTGCAAATAGTTCTCTCGTCCATTGATTGAATCTCCCTCGTTGCTGGATTGTAATGCTTGATGCAAGCAATTACGAACTCTAAGCTTTGAACTGAAAAAGGGATGGATACTGCTGCAAGAAGACCTGAATGGCCAAGGTACCTAACGGTAACATTGCCCGCGTCTTCCAAAGCACGCATATTGAACACTGGCTTTATGTGGTAAAGTAAGTTTCAATTGTCTCGATGAAATCATGGTACAATGTTGATTTAGTCTTATATTCTATAGGAGTGGACTCCATTTTGCAAAATTCGAAGATTGCCTGTAAACACGCCTATGTTCTGACAAGTTTTGCACAACTTTCTATTTTTAGACTGTTGATTTTCTTCGTCAAACGGATGAATTTTTTGGAAATTTTTCTGAGATATGGGTTTTGTTTAGAATTTCGTTACAAGAAGACCCAGATCGTCCGTTTTTGAAAATTCTGAAAGACTGAAAAAACAGCAAACCCTAATTTTCTCCGAAAAAAGCTGACATCTGGGTATTGTTCAGAGGCACATTCTGGATGAACCCATTTGATTAGATTTTGAAAACCTCGAAGTTTCACTGAAAAAGCAGCCACTTGAAGTTTCACTGAAAAAGCCGTGATATGGGTTTTGTTCATAAGAAGATTTGAGATAGACCCAGAAGATTGGAAGTTGTAAATTTGAAGTTTTCTCTGACATGCAAAATAAAAAGCAGCTGCTGCAACCTTGAGAAAATTCTTCAAAAATTGTCCAGAAGAATGAACTTGCATAAATCAACTTACTGAAAATTGAAAACAATGGCCTCCTTCTTCAAAGATTTGATGTTCTGAATGAAAAAGACGTGAAAAAGCAAGCCTTCTTGAGTGCTGATCTGAAAATTCATGAAAAACCAGCAATTTTATGTTTTTGAATCTTGAAAATATAGTTTTGAAGTTGCTGCTTTGTTTCTCCTTGAAGCCACCTGCAAGAAAATATGAAAAATAAAACACAAAGGTGCCTTTAAATAAGCTTTGTCTTGAGAAACAGCTCTTAAACCCTAATTCTTGAAAACCCTAATTTAAGTTCATGCAAATGAACTTAGGCATTTTTTTCTTCTTTCAAGTTTATTTGAGATTTTCAAAAATTTCACTGAGGCATTGTAACTTGGGTGCCCTTCTTGAGTTGAGGCGCCTATTCTCTCCAGACTTAACCATTTTTTCACTGTTTTCAACTTCTCCTCAATTTTCAACCCTAATTTCATCATGTCTCCCCGCTTCCAGATTGATCCGACGGATGAACTCAATGTTTCATCATGGAGCCTGATCGAATCTGGCGACATTGTTCTGGAGACATCTTCTGACAAAAACTTCGTTTGACCCTTCAAATTGTCGAGTGCCTATCTCCTCCAAGGGCACCCACTTTCTCCAGTGTTAGCCATTTTAATGATCTTTAATTTTTTTGCTTGTAATCTGACCTTCAGATGAATTCATGATTTTGGATGTTGTATTGATCAGATCGATTGGCTAACAAGTTCACCGGATAGCTAAGAAGATTTTGGACGGGGTCTTCAGGACACTGCATCTCTGAAAACTGACATCTAATGCCTCAAAACCCTAGGCGCCCTTCTTGACTGGAGGCGCCTAACTTCTCCAGAGTTAGTTTTTATTTTGAGTTTTTCGTTGTTTCTTTTGTCGTTTTACTCACTTTTTCTCCTTTGTTCATCCTTCGATATCTGATGACTATCAACTCCGACAGACATGCTGATGATTGCATTGGGAAGCTTGATCGAGTCTGACGAAGTCACGTTGGAGGTACCTTGAGAAAATTCATTGATTTGACACCTTAAAAACTCGAGCGCCCTTCTTCTCCAGGGGCACCTAGATTCACCAGACTTGGTCATTTTTATCTAATTTCACCTTCAGAGTTCTAAACACCTCTCATCATGGCCCCTGTTTGATCTCGGATTCTGGATGACTGTGTTGTCGGGCTCTTTGCGAAGTTCAAATGAATCTGAACAATGTTGCTTGGGAGCTCCATCTCTGATTTCATCATCTGGTGCCTTGACAAACTGGGCGCCCATGGTTGGCAAACTTAAAAACTTTTTCAAAAATCTTCAATTTACTTCCTCGTTTCACGTGCTTCTCTTGACTGGCTGTTGGAACAGAAAAATTCTAAGGCATGAAGGTTTGGGCTCCCAAACTAAGCAGGGGCGCCTGGATTCACCAGCCTTAGTCAAAATTTTGCATTTTAACTTTTTCAATCTTCTTCTCTTTGTTCTCCGTTTCTCATGCACATTCATCTTTGACAACGTTTGTTCAGCTTCAACATCTGATTCTGACACCTGGCAGCTGACTGACCTCCATTGATGACCTTGGATCTCCAGAAAAAGCTTCTGAAAAAGCAGAATAGACCCACTAGGGCAAAACTGATCTTTTCGTGATTCTGACTACACCAGCCTGATGAGGAAGTATTTTAAGCCAATCAAAATCAGTCTTAACCCTAGAAGCCAAACTTTCTATTTTTAGAAAATTTTGCCAATATCCATTGTAATGTCCCCCTCTCAACAATGATCTTGGAGGTGACCGTTAACCTATTTTCTGAGACCCGTAGGCTACTCGGATGAGAAAATTAGGGTTTCCTTCTCTGACAGAGGTTGCTTGGCTTTTTCAGTGGTTTACCCTTGGATTTCTGAAGTTCTGTTTGGTGATTTCTTCTGGGTTTTCTGAGAGCTTCGCAACGGTATGGCTGGCATGATGTTCTGCGCAACTTCCCGAATTTACTATTTTTAGTAAATTCCATTTCTGGCAATGGCCCTGTGATATCAGTACTTTTTGCCTTTCCTCTTCGAGCAGTCAGTTGCAGTGTTTGATTTGGCCCTTGATCACTTCGTCTGGTGAGATGAGTTATTTTAAATGTTATATTTTAATATATTGACCTTGGCCTAGCGACATAACTTAATGTTGTGTTTGAAAAGTGGCCTCCATGGGTGGACGCCTCATCAGGAGGTAAGATTAATATTTCTCAAAGGTGAAATTGTGATTTACTTAAGTGGACGCCAACTTGGGGAAAAGGGATTATTTCATTTTATTAAATAATTCTTTCATGAAAAAGGACGCCACTATTGAGGAGGAATTAGAGTCAACTTGAATTTGAATTTGGTTTGACTCTTGGAATGGGCGCACTTTTCTAGAGGCTTCTAGAAAGTCTTCTCAAAAGCTATTTATGGAGAGGTTGTCTCTTGGGTTCATTATCTCAGATTTGCAGTATTGTTATGCTGTCGGAATGGTATCAGACTTGCTTCGAGGAATGCATACCTCCTAGCTGGCTTAGCTTCTTGCTTGAAAGATAGCAACTAGTTGAGAATAGGTTCTATTGAGTTGTTTTGCACTTTGTAATTGGTTTACTTGTATTTCAGTCCATTTTACAGTTGCTGGTTTGACTGTGGCTGAACTGAGTTTTTGCTTAGATGTTTGTGAGTGATTTTAATTTGGTTGTGGGTAGTGAATGAATATTATTGGCAGGTTGGAGCGACCCTTTCCTCCAAGCTTCAGAATTTAATATTGAGTATTTATTTTTATAAGGCAAAATCGCCCCTCCTTGAGGGTCGTACCATGCTGGAGATGCATTGAATTCCGTGCAAATTAAATATGAGCTATTTGGGGTGTCTTCTTGGTTTCATCTTGGGCGCATTGAATGTTAGAAGCTTTTCCAATTCGTCTCATGAAGTTTGGTTGGGTTTTGAGTGAGATAGTAGCTTTTGGTCGAATTTTCTGTGTTGCTGATTTGTATTTCAGTGCAGGTTTGTCATTAATCAGATTATTAAAATGAGGTCTGTGAGCTGGGATTTGGGTTTGGGATGTCAAGGAAATGATAGGAGAGTCTTCTATTTTATTGCAGTTTCATACATTGGATCTTATTAATAGGCAACTCTATATTATTGTAAGTTGAACAGTACTACTGTTAGCATTCTTGAATTGATTACCATTTCCCACGATTGTGGAAGAGACTGGTCTCATCCAGTTTGTAGCTCAGGTTTCATTATTGCATCACCCGTTGAACAAGTGGAAGAGGCCGGCTTGCCGCTTGTTGCTTTATGTAATTGCATTATCTCATCTTGCTGATCAGCTGAGCCGTCAACATGCTCCCACTGAAGAAGTGGTCGAGTTGCATTTTACTTTCAGTATTGTACTTTCATTTCAGTCCTCCCGCTGAATAAATGGTTGAGTGATTGTACTTCCTTTCTATTACTTTCAGCAAGCTTCAGTTATGCTAACAATCCCTTTCGTGTATGCTCTCAACCTTGCCCGCATTGGGATCTGGGTTGATCAAAGGCGAGGGTTACATTCAGTTGATTGAGTTTTCATAACATTAACGGGTGAATTGAATTGTGGAGAATTTGAAAAAAAAAAATTGGCCCGGTATATTTCATCCGTTTCGAAAGAAACCCAAAAAAAGTTTCTATTTTTAGAAAACTGCTAAAAATAGAAATTTTCCTAAAATTTAGTGATGAAAAACAAAAATCTGAGTTTTGTTGGTTTGATCATTCTCGGCTGACCCAAATTGTCAGATTTTGAAAATTTCAAGTTTTTGACCCTCATGCAAGACATACAAAACCCAAATTCTGACCTTTTTTGATAAATTTTGACAAGACTTTAACTCATTTCTTCAGAATGCCTAAGTGTAGCAAAAATTTTAATTTGGGGTACAACAGAGTCTAAATCAGCAAGGCTCATTTCAGTGGTGTCAAAGCTTTGAGCTCCAAGTTTTTGTGGATAGAAAGATCTTTCTCCTTTTAGGTGAATAACCTAGAAGTGCAAGAGAGTATGCTTTCTCCTAAAAATTTATGATTCACTTTGTTAAGCCATTTGAAATCGGGATCCAAATTTGCAAGGATCTTTACAAATTTGTTAAGGGGTTTTCCTAAATTGGGGCTCCTCTAACAAGTTTAACCAAGAAAGGAGCATTTAAAAGGACCAATGAGGCACAACAAGTATTTAATAAGTTGAAAGAGAACATGAGTAGTTGTCAAGATCTTGCCCTACCAAATTTCAATCAGCCATTCTAGTTGTGGCATGAAGAGTTGCCATCTACAGAAGATAGAACTAGAGATTGCAGGTGTCTGACTCAGTTATATTCAGGGGGTTACTTGCAGGGCCAGAGATCAGATTACCATCATGCTGATGTGTACCAGACAGAGTTTGCAACTTCTTTGTCTCAAAAACTTCAATTGGAGACATGGCTTCAGAGAGGTTGTGGTGTCAGTATGCATGATGGCTTGGTTAATTCATTTAGCAGTGATGGAGGAGAGTTATATTATTTCCTCGACTTGAGAGGAGCTAATCCATATCTTCCAACACCTATGCGTGATAGTCAACACATCCATAGGAGTTTTGCAGAGGATGAAGGGGGATGTGTTGTGACCTTTTCACACATCACCCCATTCAAATGGGAACCCCCTAATTTTTGCTCCATTCTGGTCTTTTGACTTCGGTTTCGCCTCTCTCTCTCTCTCTGATCGTTCTATCCTTCTGGGGATGCCCAATCATTTGACCTAAGTTGGAAATATTGGCTAAGTCTGTGAAATTAGGGTTCTTATCCTTCAGGCTCGTTTAGGGTCAAATTGAATTGTCAAAGTGAAATCTGAGCTTAGAATTGTGATCACAACGCTTCAGGCAAGGTCCCACTAAATTATCACTGAGTTTTGACAACTTACTATTTTTATTAAGTACTCAATCTGGGACCTTTTTTTCGGGATTTTGGAATTGACTGCTTCAGCACATCCAGGTAACTTCAGGGCGCTTGCACGCAAAATTTGAGCAGAATTGGAAAACTTGCTATTTTTAGCAGTTCAGGCTTCAAGAGCCATTTTCAAGGTGCACATGTACGATTTTTTCAATGCATGACTGGAGAATGTTTCCAAGTTTTTCAAGACCTTCGCGATGATATAACATGCAATCCGAAATGATGACTTTCAACAGTTCAAGCTTTAAAGGCTATTTTTAAGGTTTGCATGCAAACTTTTTCAGTGCATGTCTGGATATTCCTTATGGGTTTTTCGAGAGCTTCGCAACGATGTGACATGCAAGCAGAGTGGATCATGTTTCAGGAACTTACTATTTTTAGCCAGTGCACGCATGCAGACCAGTTTTCTGGGTTTTTTGAGATCCCTCGGGCATTGTGCCACGCAAACTCATCCGACAGTAGATTGATCACTTTTCAGACACTTACTATAAATAACAGGTTCATTCCGACAACCACCCGACACTTCAGTTCAGCAAGCAAAATAGCATACAGCAAAAATCAAGTCAAACGAAGACCGTTCAGGGCACATGCAAGTCAAATTAGGGTTTCCTACTTTGGTGCCTAAAAAGAGGGGTAAAAAGCCAGAATCTCTGAAAACGAAGGTATCCCACTGCGATCAGCATCCTTCAAGCAATCTACCGGAAAAGGTCATACACAAAATTGATACCTTAGCAAAATGGAAAAAAAGGTCCTATTACAAAAAAGGAACTTCGAAAGTACCTAAATGAATTGCAAGCACAATAGAAAAGAGTCCAATGGATCTATTTGTTGTTGTGGGCACATTGCAGATTTTGCTTAGCCAGGTACAAGAAATCCAAAGTCTAATCATGCAAAATGGGAAATAACACCAAGAAGTGAAAGACAACCTGAAGGTAATATCCAAAGCACTCGAAGCTGGTGGGTTGCATCATCAAATCTTGTTATCCAATTTTGAAACTGACACTTGTAGGGAGTGCTAGGAAAATCAAAGCAAAGATATGATAACACCAAGATGTATTAATGAGAATGCAAAGTTGAATTGATGCTTTTCTTTAAAATATTACAGATGTTGCATCCTCCACATTTATGCACTTACAAATTATTATAAGGAATTGGATTACCTAGGAAGCTTTCATTCACACTCTAATCAATTTTATGACCAATTTCAAATAGAAAAATCAATTGATGATGAGAAAGGGGAATCGAAGAGTCATGGACTTCACAATTAAGGCTTGCACTCTTATGGAAATAATCAAGATGTTAATTGATGCTATTGACGAACAAATTAATCCAATGGACTAGGCCATGAAGGATATAAAGGCTTGGTTGAACAAAGGATCCATTACATATCTAAACAAGATTGAAAATAAATATATAGCTTGTAAGATTGAGTCTTAATTTGGATAAATTTGTCCTTTAAGAATTTGCAATATTATTTGAGGGGTTGGAGATTAGCTGAAATTGTAACATAGATTTTAGTTTTTACTTCAATCTGTTGTTCTGGTTGAATGAAAATTCTATCTTTGATGTCTTTATAAATTCCATTAAATGTAAATCTGATGACATAAACTACACTTGTTTATCTTTTGTATGCCCACATCACTGTTATTTTATGGAAACTCGCGTTAAAGTTCATGCGCACTCATGGTAATTTTATCTCAAGACATTATTCAAATTATCATCCCTTGGTATCAGGATGATGAGTGACTGATTACAATATGGATGGTACTTGGTTTGCAATGTATTCAGTAACAGGAGTATAAATTCAATAATGGGGACACTTTTCTTGTCTTAAACCCTTTCATCTCTTTTAATTTTGTTTGGTAATAGTTTAAATTATAATTATCATTCTGTAGGATTTAAACAAGGATAAATCACTATCTTGTGTTGATTAAAATCTCCCAGCATCTTTAAACTAGTGCAGCCAGTACTAACTGACTCTCATCAATCCAGTTTGGCAGTATCCCCTTGTAGGAGCAGTTCATATTTCATATTCCAAAGAACATTCACACCCTAACTGGAACATAAAGAAAGCTAGCCATTTTTTTAAACGGTTACAACTCCTTACATTTGATCATTTATAGTGCAAACTTCATGCCATTTACATTGTTAGAAGATAAGATGTAAATCAGTTTACAATGGAATGCATAATACAGTTATCACCATAAACTACTGTAAACATAGAAATATAAATTAAGTTGCAAATAAACAGTTCAAGATGCTAAAAATAAACTATTCTAGACATAAAATTGAACTGTGAGTAAAGGAATTTCAAAAGAGAGGGAAAAACCTGCTGACTGAAATGCCAGATAAATTCTTAATCCATAAGATTAGGATCATTAACCCAAAAGTTATTTCGATACTAATAGAGCAAGTTTCTTTGAAGCATGTAGATAACCAACCCTGTCAATGCCAAAAATTTAAAAATGAGATATGTAATTAATATATGTTTAGAAGAGCCCAGATGCTACAATTATATGAAAATTTAGGTAAAAGTGAACTTTACATTGTAAAACAAGTCAAGACAGTCTTCTACAACACCTTTCTTATAATACAATCTTATACAACTTGACTTTTTTAAAACATATATTGTAAATACATTAAGCCTCAAAGCTAAGAGAAGGTAGAATATTGCTCTTCTATTCAAAAAACCAAATAGATATGGTGCGTAGATGTACAATGGCCTAGAAAACCAAGAATGAGAATTCCTTATATCAGAAATAGGGGAATACTTCCTAGTTGATTTTCCTAGCTGGAATGCTTGTGAATCTATACATTTTTTAGTATCAATTTAAGGCATCAAGTACAACAAACACAAATACAAAAGAAGTAATTATAATAAAGAGATTAGAGAATGATTAAAACATCATTTGCCTTCATGCTTATGTGTTGACTCATTTTCCAAATGTCCACTATGTGGGTTGGGGAAGCACTCTCGTGAATAGCAACATGTAACATGAAGGTTTGGTTAAGGCTAACTATGCAACAGCCTTCTGTACCAAGGACTGCAATGTCCCCAACCTAAAATCTTAGGAAATATAAAATTTTCTACTAAATTATCTGATGGTGAAAAATAAAATAAAGATGAAATGCAAAGTATAGATGCCAAATTTCAATATTGGAATACTTATCAGCAGTATTAAAGATCAGAAATTAGTATGTGAAACCCTCATGCATCCCAAAAACATGGATATTGCACCAGATCCGACAGTAGACAAGGCTGATATAAGTTTGGGAACCCTCAGATATCAATCATAACTAACGATGACTGCAGATCTGAATACTAATAGCTAATATAAACATGGAAACCCTTGCACATTTGAATCATGAATGCTGATTTAATAGAATAGTATGTACGAACAGCAGTGTTTTTATGACAGCAGTACTTAATACCTCAAACATCACATAAAATACTAGATATAGATCTTCAACTCATCATAAATATATATTTAATTATTTCAGCACATGATGACAGCAAATACTCAATTGATCCAATCTCTACAGCTTAAATCTTTGAAATAAACTCAATAATGAGCACAAATGTGATCCCTCAATAGAATTGCCCCAAATGGACAAGAAGGTTTTCGTCCTCAAATCCAAAATTGGAAACCAAAAGGGTTTTTTGATGAGAAGGGAAATCTGAGACTTTATATCAGGGCAGCAAAGCATGCTCAAGACTTTATTTTCTCAACCTTTGGGCACAAGAGATTACAATTCCGGGACAGCAAGTTGTAGCAAAATACATGCAACATACGATCAAACCAGATCAACACTTGACACAAAACACATGCACTGAACAAGGATTTGCAGCTAAAAGAGGCATGCAAACTTACTCTTAACACAAAGTGAACTAAAACTAATCGATAACAAGCTTGAAGGCATAGGCTCAGCAATTTGTTATCACAAGCACGGTTCCAGAAAAATGGGCAAAGGCTGCCCTTATTTATACACAAGCAGAGGAATAGGGAACCCTAAAATCTCTTTGCTTTTACAACTAAGACTTGCCAACATGCAAGCTTTATTTCTAAACCTAAAACAAGATAAGCATCTAACAACCTATGAAAACCTAAAAATAAGGAAAGTGTCAACTATTACATTTTGATTTCCTTCTTCTTCAAAGAATGGATAAGAATTGAGACAAGAATAGAAAGAAAGCGTGAGATAAGAATAGAAAAAAAGCTTGGAAAAAGCTTCTAGAAGATTGCTGCTTTAAACTTCTATCATATCCACCAAAAAGCCGGAAACTGCCTCTCTATCAAGAGCGTTGAAACTATCTATAGCCATATTCCGCTTTTCTAAGATCTTCTCCTCTTTTGCAATCAAGCTTAGAGAATCTTTGACATCTTCAACTTCTTTATGAGTTCTATTCTTGAAAAACATCGCTGCCCCAAAAGATGACTCACTAATTGATAACTTGGCAGCTCTGCAACTTTGTGCATTCTGACACTTCTCTTGATTCTCCCACAGAAGAGTATTCTACAGCTTTTCCCAATACTTGTCCTTTCGCTCATACCACTCATTTTCACATTCTTCAACTGAGATGATGTTTAATGTCCATGATGGTATTGAAAAGTGCTTTCCAACATCCTTTGTTCAGATAATTATGATACAACACTTGTTTGGTTCTGAATTCGATGGGAGAGTAATCCATGCTGAAAAACCTGAAGATTGACTGTAAGCTCGCCTATATTCAAACAAGTTTTGCACAACTTTCTATTTTTAGCTTGCTGATTTTCTTCTTCAAACGGATGAATTTTTTCAAAAAAAATCTGAGATATGGGTTTTGTTTAGAATTTCGTTACAAGAAAACCCAGATCGTCCATTTTTGAAAATTTTGAGTGTAGATTGAAAAAACAGCAAACCCTAATTTTCTTTGAAAAAGCAGAAAAAGTTGGCATCTGGGTATTGTTCATAGGCACATTTTGGATGAACTCAGTTGATCAGATGTTGAAAACCTTGAAGTCTGACTGAAAACGCAACCACTTGAAATTTCTCTGAAAAAGCTGTGATATGGGTTATGTCCAAAAGAATGTTTAAAAAAGACCCACAAGATTAGAAGTTGAGAATCTTGAAGTTTTCTCTGACATGCAAAGAAAAAGCAATTGCTGCAACTTTGAAAACGTTCTTCAAAAAATATCAAGAAGATAGAACTAGTATAACCTAGCTCGCTGAAAATTGAAAACAATGACCTCCTTTCTTCAAACAATTGATGTTCTTGATGAAAAAGCATGAAAAAGCAGGCCTCCTTGTGTGCTAGTCTGAAAATTCTTTGAAAAAACCAGCAAGTTTGAGTTCTTCAATCTTGAAAAGAGAAGTTTTAAATTGCTGCTCTACTTCTCCTTGGACGCCACCTGCAAGAAAATATGAAAAATGAAATACAAAGGCACCTCAAATAAGTTCTATCTTGAGAGAAACAGCTTTCGTTTGCCCTAACTCTTCAAAACCCTAACTCGAACTTGTGCATTGAATGTGGACATTTGTTCTTCATTTGAAATTTTGAAATTTTCAAAAATTTGACTAAGGCATGAGAGTTTGGGCGCCCTTCTTGGCTAGAGGCGCTTATCTTTTTCAGACTTAGCCATTTTTCCATTACTTTCAACTTTTCCTCGATTTTCAACCTGTGTTTGATCCCGATTTTTGGCCTCCAAATTGATCCGATGAACGAGCTGAATGATTCATTGCAAAGCTTGATCGAAACTGACAAAATTTGTTGGAGGCAACTTCTGATGAAAACTTCGTTTGACCTTTCAAAATGTCGGGTGCCTATCTCCTTCAGGGGCGCCCATCTTTACTAGTGTTAGCCATTTTTATGAACTTTCAATTCTTGCTTGTATTCTAACCTTCAGATGAATTCATGATTCCGGGAATTATACTAATCAGATCATCTGCCTATCAAGTTCACTGGATAGCTGAGAAGATTCTAGAAGGGGTCTCTTGGATACTGCATTTTTGGAAACTGCCATCTGAGGCCTCAAAAACATAGGCGCTATCTCCTACAGGAGCACCCATCTCCTCCAAACTTCACCATTTTATCTGTTTTCACCTTCAGAGTTGAAAACCTCTTGTCATGGCCCCTGTTTGATCTGAGATTGTCGGCGGCTGAGTGATCTGATGAGCTGACGAAGACATCCACTGTGAAGCTGACAGGAAACTGATGAGATTGAGCCTATCTGCAAACTCTAACTACTGGATTAGGTCCTCCAAAAGGCAGGGCGCCCCTGGCCACCTAGGGCGCCCAGAGTTCCCAGACTTAGAATATTTTTCATGGTTTGCATTCTGCCTTTTAGTTGAAACTCCTCTGTTCGGTCCTCGATTCTGGATGACTGAATGATCGGATGACTGCGCTGTCGGGCTCACTGCCAAGCTGAGAAGAACCTGAAAAACATTGCCTAGGAGCATGAATCCTAATTCCATTATCTGACGCCTTGAAAAGTTGGGCGCCTATCTTCTTCAGGGGCGCCCATGATTGGCAGACTTAGAAAATTTTCTGAGATTTTCAAATTTCTCCTTTGTTTGATGTGTTTCCCTTTGCTCTGATGTCGGAGAAAAAAATTTCTAAGACATGAAGGTTTGGGCACCTATTCTTGACAGGGGCGCTTGAAGTCTCTAGACTTAGCCAAAAATTCTCATTTTTCAACCTTGACAGCTTCCCTTCTCCGTTCCTCGTTCTTCGTGTACGTTCGTCATTAGCAGCTTCAATTCAATGTTTGAATGTTTGATTCTGACACCTGGCAGCCAACTGACCTTCATTGATGACCTTGGTGCTCCTAAAAAGGCTTATAAAAAAGCAAAATAAACCCACTAGGATAAAATTGATCTTTTCGTGATTCTAACCATGCCAACCTGATGAGAAAAATTTTAAGCCAATCAAAATCAATCTCAACCCTAGAAGCCAAACTTTCTATTTTTAGGAAATTTTGCCAGTATTCGTTTCAAAAGAAACCTAGAAAAAGTTTCTATTTTTAGAAAACTGCTAAAAATAGAAATTTTCCTAGAATTTAGGGTTGGAAAACTGAAATCTGGGTATTGTAAATTTGGTCACTGTCAGCAGACCCGGATTGTCAGATTTTGAAAATTCTAAGTTTTTGACCCTCATGAAAGACATGCAAAGCCTAATTTAGACCCTTTTGAGAAATTTTAACCAGACTTTGAGTCATTTCTTCAAAATGCCTAAGTGTAGCAAAAATTTTAATTTGGGGTACAACAAGGTACATGACACCGAGAATGTAGTTGGTTACAATTATTTGTCACTTATGCTTATGCTTATGCTAGTGCTTCAAGGGTCAGTTGTTGTTGTGAGGGACATTCTACAGGTCTTCCCTTGGGACCCAGGTGGGCTGGTGTTTCTTTGCAGTGGAGATTGCTTGGGGACAAGCAATTTCAGGGAGGGTGGACTGTAATGTCCCCATTTTCGCTTGCCTCAGCATCTCGTTGATTAGCCTATTATTTGACCCTCATAAGCTAATGGTTTTGGATAAAGGGTCCTGTGAAGCACATACCTGGTCCTTTGGTGGCATTATTCTTCTCCGAAGAAGGTATTGTTCAAGTTTGGCCTTTGCAAAGGATTTGGGACTCAGATATGCACACTTACAATTTATAGTAAGTCACCAAATCAATGGAGTCCAATGTTACTATTTTTAGCTGGGCACTTGGATGCGCAGTTGACTCTATGGTTGACCTCCTGGTTCAAACGGAATGGAGAAATAATGTTTAATGAGCAACTTATTTTAATTATTATTAAAGTTAATCTTTAATAATAATTAATTATTTATTCGAAAAGTGCATTATAATGTTATATTATAACGTTATGTCAATGGGGCCATTAAATGACATAAAAGACATTGATTAAGTGCATTGAAAAGGACGCCCATCTCATGAGACATTATAAGTGTGTTGTACCCCAAATTAAAATTTCCGCTACACTTAGGCATTTTGAAGAATTGAGTCAAGATACTGTTAAATCTGTCAGAAAAGATCAGAATTGGGGTTTGCATGTCTTGCATGGGAGTCATAAACTTGAAATTTTCAAAATCTGACAATCTGGGTCGGTCCAAAATGATCGAATCAACAATACACAGATTTCAGTTTTTCATTCCTAAATTTTAGGAAAATTTCTATTTTTAGCAGTTTTCTAAAAATAGAAAAAATTTATGGGTTTTTCTGGGTTTCTTACAAAACAGATACTTGTAAAATTTTCTAAAAATAGAAAGTTTGGCCGTTAGGGTTAAGACTAATTTTGATTGGTTTAAAATACTTCATTATCAGGCTGGTCCAGTCAAAATCACAAAAAGATCAGTTTTACTCTACTGGGTCTATCCTGCTTTTTTAGAAGCTATTTCGAAGATCCAAGGTCATCAATGGAGGTCATCTCAACTGCCAGGTGTCAGAATCAAGTGTTTGAGCATCAAACAGAGACTGTCAATGAACAATGTGCACGAGAAACGAGGAACGAGCTAAGGAAGTTTGAAAAATGAAAAAGGCCAATTTTTGTCTAAGTCTGGTGATTTTAGGCGCCCCAGTCAAGAAGAGGCGCCCATGTTTCAATGCCTTAGAATATTTTTCATTTTGGCAATCAAAGACAAGGGAGACACGTTTTACAAGGTAAAGTTGAAAAATTGATAAAATTTTCTACACTACCAGCTATGGGCGCCCCTGAAGGAGAAAGGTGCCTAGCTTTTCAAAAGATCAAAAGCCAAAATTAGGGTTTCTGTCTCCAGATCGATGTTGCTCAAAATCATCCCAGCTCCACAACGAATCAACCGGCACGTTTGTCAGATTATCCAGTCATTGACAAATCCAAGACAAACAGGGGTCACAGAGAGATATTTTAAAGATTCAAGACGAAGAACACAGAATAAATTCTAAGTCTGGAGAAGATAGGCGCCCCTGAAGGAAAAGGGCGCCCAAACTTTTGAGAGGTTAAATGATCAAATTTGCAGAAAGTCTCTCCAACATGACTTCGTCAAACTGGATCCAGCTCTCCAACGAATCCATCAGCTCGTCCGTCAGAGTCAGCAGTCATCAAATATCGCCAGGCGAATAGAGGAGAAAAGTGTGAGAAATGGCAAAAGTTGAAAGCAACAATGAAAAATCTAGAATAAAAACTAACTCTGGAAGCTATGGGCGCCATACCTCAAGAAGGGCGCCTAGGGTTTAGGGCCACCAGAAGTCCATTTCTGGGGATGAGTTATCCAGAAGACCCCTTCTAGAATCATCTCAGCTATCCAGTGAATCCGTCAACCAGTCAATCTGACAAGTACAGCACCCGGAATCACGAATTCATCTGAAGGTCAGAAGACAAGCATAAAATTTGAAGATCATGAAATTGACTACCTCTGGAGAAAATGGGCGCCCTTATCAAGGATAGGCACCTGACATTTCGAAGGGTCAAATGCAGTTTTTAGCAAATGACGTCTCCAGAACAATATTGTCAGATTCGATCAGGCTCCGCAATGGAATGTTCAGTTCATTCGTTGGACAAATCAAGAAGTTGGGAGACAGAACTGAAACAAGGTTGAAAAATGAACAGAAGATAAAAATGATGAAAAAGTGGCTAAGTCTGGAAAAAAGGATGGCATACCTCAAAAAGGGCACCCAACTCTTCATGACTTAGTTTATTTTTGAGGAATTTCAAAATTTTCAAGAGAAGAAAAAACGCCTTTGCTCAAGGCATGGGCTAAATTTAGGGTTTCATCAAATTAGGCTTTGAGAATCTGTTTTCAAAGCAAAAGCTTATTTAAGGACACCTCTATGCATTATTTTTCATATTTTCTTGCAGGTGCCTTCAAAGAGAAACAGAGCAGCAGCTTCAAACCTATATTTTTCAAGATTCAAGAACCCTAACTTGCTGGTTTCTCATAAAATTTCAGATCAGCAATCAAAGAGAGCTTCCTTTTTTCATATTTTCTCATCAAGAACATCAAATTTGTGAAGAAGAAGGCTAATACTATTAATTTTCAGCAAACTGATCCATTTTTGTTCTATCTTCTGGACAAATTGTTGAAGAATTTTCTCTAAGTTGCAGCAGTTGCTTTTATTTTTGCATGTCAGGGAAAACTTCATATTCATCCATTTCTAGTCTTCTAGGTCTATGCTAAAGCTTCTTCTGGACAAAACCCATACCTCAGCTTTTTCAGAGAAACTAAAAGTTGTTGCTTTTTCAGTCAAAAGCCAGGGTTTTCGAAATCTAATCAATTGGGTCCATTCAGATTATGCTCAAGAACAATACCCAGATGCCAGCTTTTTCTGCTTTTTCTGGAGAAAATTAGGGTTTGCTGCTTTTTCAGTCTTCACTTCATATTTTCAAAAACGGACGATCTGGGTTGGCTTGTAACAAAATTCTAGTCAAAACCCATATCTCAAAAAAAATTCCAAAATTTCATCCGTTGGAGGAAGAAAAATCAGCAAGCTAAATTTAAAAAGTTTGCTAAAATTGTCAGAACCTAGGCGTGTTTACTGTCAATCTTCAAGTCTTTCAGAATGGAATACACTCCTGCAGAGCTCAAGACCAAATCAATACTGTACCACGATTTCATTGAAACGGCCAAGACAGACTTGCATCATATCAAACCAGTGTTAAATTTACGTCCTTTAGAAGATGTAGGCAACATCACCATCAGGCATCTTGGCCATTCAGGTCTTCTTGCAGCAGCATCCATACCTTTCTCAGTACAGAGCTTAGAGTTCATAATTGCTTGCATCAAGCATTATAATCTAGCTACAAGGGAGATACAATCAGTTGATGGAAGAATCATATGTAGCCTAAAACCAGACATGATTGAGAAATGCTTCTCCATTCCACCATGGCCTGGAAGTGTCACCATCAACATAGAAGAATGTGAAAGGATATGGGAAGAACATCAAGATAAATACAACAAGAAGATTGCACATAGGTGGCTGAAAGAGAAACATTCTACATTGCCAAAGGATGTTGGAAGAGGACAGTTCAAGGATGAATTCGCCATCATAATAACCCTACTCAATCGAGTTACCGGTCAAGCAGATGCAACAAGGTTTCAGCCTTGGATGTTCTACGTAATACCTCACATAATGAAGAAGACAGAGTTCTATGACTGACCTGCATTGATCAGTGATTGCTTACATCATCAGATAACCGAGTATTTTCATAGAGACGCATTTCATATGGTTTCCTACCTAGTCTATTTGGTTGCCTATCAGAGTAAATTCAGAGGGTTAAACACGGAGGGTTCTCTAAACATTCAACATGTCTACAACTACTATACTCAGTTGGAATTCACTGTTGCATCACATCATTACAAATGGGTGAATGAAGCATTCTTAATCTACACAGTGCGAGACCTGGACAACGAGCTACATGTTCGCATCTCATCCGTTGCCAAGGCTGCAATATCAAAATGGGCAGATTGGTTTGTTCAGTTTGCCACCTTCACTTACCTAAGGGTGTATGATTATTCAGGAGCTCCACTTATGTTACCGAGGCATCCATCAGATGAAGTGGTATGCATGGAATTCTTTAGGCAGATATCAGTTGTTCACACTCGTCTGCGTAACAAAAAGAAACCAGCCTTTAGCTTTCCTTTTGCCTTAGGCATTTACACTTGTAGATCATCCGCCGAAGCTAAACTAATGGGTAACGAGTTAGACAAATTTGGTCTCAAGCCTTTCAACGAGAGACGATCATATGATCCCCATGGCTTCTATGCATCTCGACTTGGTCAGAACTATGCTCATGTGCCCGCACTTGAAGACTTTTGGGCTAACTGTAGAGACGAGTATGAGGTGCGAAGGCGAAGTCACAGTAGGTTAACCCTTCATCAAATGAAAGATTGTTTATCAGAAGACATTGAAGGGTTGTCAGATGATGATGGGGATGTAATTCTCCCAGCCTATACTAGAAATAAGGTTGAGCAGCAACCTCTTCCATAGGTCAACTCGGCTCACAAAGAATGTATAGCAGTGGAAGAAAGGACAAGACAAGTGGTAGAGTACAGTAAGACTTTCTTGATTCTCAAGAGAAGGGAGTCTATTCCAGTAGCAAAGCTGTCAAAGAAACATTCATCTCTTCCCTCTTCTCAAGAGTACAAACAAAGAATAAAGTAGAAAACAAAGGGTAGTAGATCAGCAGTGCAACTACTCAGGAATTCAGCCTCTCAGAAGTCATACTTCACAACATGGGATAGTAGATTCACAGTATAGAGGTGCTAATGTTAGTAAGAGGCTTCAGACAAGGACAAGGTCAGGTGGATGATTCAGTATATATAAGACTTTCTTGATTCTCAAGAGAAGGGAGTCTATTCCAGTAGCAAAGCTGTCAAAGAAACATTCATCTCTTCCCTCTTCTTCAAGAGTACAAACAAAGAATAAAGAAAAAATTCAGTCTCAAGAGGTCACAAAGGGTAGTAGATCAGCAAAGAGTGCTAAAAAGAGGTTAGACTACTCAGGAATTGTTATACAAGAGCAGCCTACGGCTGAAACAGAAGTCCCTCTACCGGAGCCCATACTTCAAGAAGAAGTACAACATGATGAGCCTTTGATACAAGATCCTTTACCATCTCCTAGGTCTTTGCCAATTCACATTGATTTGGAAGTCGAGGAGATAGAGGCCAATGTTACAATTATTCCTCCCTTGGATGTTAGTAGAGATACCACATCTTGGCTTCAGAGCTCCTTGGGAAGGACGAGAAGAAGGCCTTCATATCAGGTGATTGATGATGACCTCAGTATATATCAGGAAGCACCCAAAAAGAAGGCCAAGAAACAAATGCATTTTGAGAGGAATCTTGAGGGTGAAATGGTCATGGAGACAGATACGCCTCTTGAAGATAAAATCAGAGATGAGGTGGATGTTGATGATTTCATAATGGTCAAAGCAAACCTTGGTAAAAGTACTCGACATGCTGATATGAGTTTGTTTAAAATGGTAACAAAAAACATTCAAGAAAGAGTGCAGAAGGATGGAGAAGACAAGGCAGCCCTCAAGGCTGAAAATCGTCAACTCCGGTTATACATATCAAATCTTATCCAAGGCACCTCACAAACAACTCAGTTGCTGCCTCAAGTCTTAGAAACACCAGTTGATCAGCAGCAATTAAGGCAGTTAGTTATTTGTGGAAAACAAACTCAAGAGTGGGTTGAAGAGATCATCAACAGAGAAAAAGAAGTTCTAACAC
Organism: Sequoiadendron giganteum; assembly: GCA_007115665.2. NCBI lineage: Eukaryota > Viridiplantae > Streptophyta > Pinopsida > Cupressales > Cupressaceae > Sequoiadendron > Sequoiadendron giganteum. The sequence continues at coordinate 5,938,147 of CM021104.1, forward strand.
AGGTTTTCCAGTTAAGATACAAAGCTCATGATTTACGTCAAGGTATCCAGGATTTTGAGCAGCTGATAGCCGAGTTCAAGCCCATGCACGAAATCATAATTGCAGATTTAGAGATGGCTTGTGGCTCTACAATGGCGAGAGAACATAAAAGACAAATTCTGGAGTGGAAAGAAAGTCATCTTTTCAAGGTAAATACATATGTCAGAATATCTAAGGAGTTTGCAGTATATAAACAAAGAGTCATTGATACTCTTAGGTTCGTCAGAGAAGTAGTTGCAGCAATTCCTTGTCAGTATTGCCTTGAGGATGGTTCGTACATTGGGCTTGACGTAGTCCAAACAGAGTTTCAGAGTGTCTTGCATGGCAGTGATGGCAGTGTTGCGAGAATGATGATGATTTCCACGATGTCAGCGAGGTTCGAGAAAGCGGCCAATGAGAGTGAAGATTTCTTGAAATCTATTGCAAACAGCGAAGAAATCTTAGAAAAACGGCATTTTGCTATTAATAGCATCAACACTCCTACTACAAATGAAGTTGCCCGCTTTTTAGCGGATATGATCGAGTTTTAAATCTGCTTTCTTCTAGAAGCATCTTCCATGCTTTCTTTCTATTCTTGTCTCAAATCTTATCCATTCTTTGAGGATAGAAAGAAAACATTGTAACAAGTTGTCACGAGTTGGCACTTTCCGTTTTAAATGCTTTCTAGGGTTTAGATGTTTTATCTTTTCTAGATTTAGAAATAAAGCTTGCATATTGGCAAGCAGTAGTTGTAAAAGCAAGGAGATTTTAGAGTTACCTACTCCTCTACTTAGTTATAAATAAGAGTAGTGTTTGCTCATTTTTCTTTAACCGTGCTTGTGATAACAGAATCGTTGAGCTTATGCCTTCATGTTTGTTATCGTCTAGTGTTGTTCACTTTGTGTAAAGAGCAAGTTTGCATGCCTCCTTAGCTGCAAATACTTGTTTAGTGTATGTGTTGTGTTGATTATAATCAAGTTGATCGCATGTTGCAAGCGTGTTGCTACAACTTGCTGTCCAGAAATTGTAATCCTTGTTTCAGAAACTTGAGTAAATAAAATCTTGAGCGTGCTTTGTCTGCCCCGATATAAATATCTCAAATTTCAGTCTATTTGTTTTTGTGTTAGAAGTATGAGTAAATGAAATCTTGAGCGTGCTTTGTCTGCCTTGAAATAAAAGTCTCGTATTTCCATAATGCTTTGATGATCTCTTTTTCAGCTTGCCTTAAAACGTATGTTGAAGAATAGTTTATTCAAGTATCTTTGTCAAAAATCAAACTCGTCCATTTCTAAACTCTCTTGCTCTGCATTTACTTGAGAGGGTAGAAACGTTTCAAGCATAGGTTAAGTTGTAGCTGTCTAGTTTCATTAAAGGGAAAACCTCAGCCACAACATCTAGTGTTCTATAACCTTGTGTTCTCGCAACTGAACCAAAAAGATAGGCGTAATTAAGTTTAGATTACTTTTCTTTATGCAACTCAGCAAAAGAGGGAGCTTCCCCTCCTAATTCGAAGAGCAGTTTACTGCACATAGCTGTCCGTTTCCAGAACGCATTCCAGAGGTGCGATTTGAAACACCAACAAAGTGCAAATATTAAAATATATTTAAATAATGAGAAGCTTCTAGAGGTCGATGTAAGTCATGAAAAAGTATATAAGCTATCAAAGCAAATGAAAAAGGGATTCATTTAGGATTATTGATTTTTACATTTTGAAGAGTTTCGCTGTGGAGAAGAAGAAACCTAGGGTTTCTGCAATTTCTGCAATTCTTGGTCATTAAGAACGTTGTCTCTCTTTGATTTTTGCATTCTGAGGTTGTGAAATACCAACTAAAGATTGCCGTTGTGGATTGGCTTCATTCAGGGGACAATATTGAGCTTTATTGGAGATTTGAGATTTCAATCGATGTTCCTTTTTGCAGAATTTTGATGGGTAATCAGTATTTTGCAGTTTTGGGGTGATTTCAGTGGGTTTTCCACCCATTCTGTGTTGTTGGATTTTGTATTGCTGACACGTAGTTTCATTCACAGCAGATAATCAGAGAACTTTTTCGTTCTGGGTATTTGATCATTCCATTCCTCACCCCAAGGCGCCCCTATACCTGCATTTTCGTGGGTTTTGGTGAAGTCTTCAATTTTATACATCAAATCGCCCTCCTTGGGAACTACGCCACTCCTAACACATGCATTGGGATGCATGCATAAATTAATCTGCCATTTTTAGCAAGGTTTTAGTGTTGGATGTTGGTTGCCTAGGCCAGAGGAGACATTTGCATTTGATTTGGCTTCATTTGAAGACTCGATGTGAATTTGGTGAGCATTTTAGTGGTTCCCAGTACTTGTCCTAACAAGCTGAAAATTATATCAGATTGTTGTACTTTGAATATTTTGATATTTGTACTTTTGTTTTGTAATAGACTTGCATGGAATAATGGATCAATAAATTTGATTTGAAATAAATGAAATAAGGGTTTGCTTTCAGCAATAGTTTTGAAATGCAATAGTTATCATTACTTCCATCTTGAGAATTCATATATGTATTTGCATTGCTTAAAGTTTCCTGGAATCTTTACTGAAAGATTACAAAAAATCAAATATCATCCAAAATTCCAAACAAAAAAACACCAAGTGCATAGTGTTCAGTATTTGGATAATAGAAGGGTTCTTACAATGAAACATGAAATACATTATGAATCTTGCTTCTCTCTGGAAGCTCTAACTCATAGGCTACGTCTCCAACACGCCTGATGATCCTGTATGGTCCATAAAACCTGGGCTTGAGCTTCTCTGCACCGCTCTTCTTCAAAGAAGACTGTCTCTAGGGCTGCAAACGAAGGTAGACCGAATCACCAACCTCAAAACTGCACTCAACCCTAAGTCTATTAGCATGAGTCTTTTGTTGATTCTGCGCCACTTGCAAGTTATCCTTGAGTGATCTCAAGATGTCTTGGCTCTCCTAAATCCAATCCTTACCCGTAGGAGCCCTACTCTCCCCAAAAGCCAAGTCCATGAATGATGGTGCTTCATATCCATATAGTGCCCAGAAAGGAGACATCCCAATAGGCATATGATAAGTGGTATTATAACAATACTCTCCCAAGTGCAATGTAATGTCCCCTTCCTAGACAGTGCAGTTGGTTCAGAGGTTAGCCTATCATTCTGATCCTCGTAGGCTGACAAATGTGTGTAGAGGATCACTTGAGGCAGTTATCCAGTGCTCGGAAACATTACTCCTTCAGTTGATTCAGGTTTGGGCCCTGGCAAACGTTTCCAGAGGGATTTAGAGATACTTGCTATTTATAGTAAGTCAAGCAGGTAGGAGTTGCTATTTATAGTAGGGCAACTGGTTCAATTGGTCAGCTCAGTTTCGACCCAGTTTGATAATCTGATGAGCAAACAGTGTTTACTTGGGCATTTAATGTTTATTAATTTGACTTTATAATATAAAGTCACTTTAATGAAATATTAAAATTATTAAATGGCAAATTATAAAGTATTTAATACTTTAGAATAGAGGGGTTAAAATAATAATTAAATGAGCATTTAATTATTAATCAAAAGGGGCACCATTTATTAAATAATTGTCCTAAGTCTAAAAAGAGCGAAATTCTTCATTTTATTTAAATGATTATTAAAAGATGCCTTGGGTCGAATTTATGAAAGGAGCTATATATACTGCCAAGACAAATCGAACTCTTATGTCATGATTATTCTAATTTGTCTATCTTTCTCTCTGAGAGTATTGGGGTTTGTGAAACAAGGGTTTCTGCAGACATTGGGTTTTGGAGAATGTTCCCTCTCCAGAGTCAGACATACTGAGGCTGTACAATACCAGTTGAAGCTTGTCCATCAAGGTGACTTTATTCAGAAGTCATATTTGTGCTTATTGGAGAAGAATCATCAAGGGTTTGAAGAGCAGATTTTAGTTTGTTGAAATAATCATCATTGCAGAAGAAAAATCAGAATTATTGATCTGCTGCTACAATGATGTGAATAGTGCCCGCGTTACAATGATTTATATTTGGCGTCTTCTTGGCTGAGGAAAAGGTTGCATTTCATGTTATATTGATGTTCTTCAGTTGTGCGCATTGCTGCAAATAATAATCAAGCGGCTGCAAGTAATAATCAGGTTCTTGAATAAATAATGTTGCTTTCTATTTATTTGGTACTCGAATAGCATTGTAATTGTTCAATATTAAAAATGAATCCATCTGCCATTGCTCTGGGAGTTATTTAATGCATTGCTATTTATTTATGAATTTATTTGTATATTTATTTCTCAAAATCGCAATTTCATTATTGCTGCAAAAACCATCAAAAAATCATAAAATACCAAAAACAAACAAAAACCTTAGCAATATTAGTTGGTGATTGGGTTGAGAGACACCTCGTCTCTTACATGCAACCACTTAATCCATGTGCTCTGCTGTCTTGAGATGTAGTTGCGCAAGTACCCCTCAATCCACTTATTGACAATCTCTGTCTGACCATCTGTCTGAGGGTGGTAGCTCGTGCTCTAAGTCAACTCAGTACCTACCAACCTAAATATCTCCTGCCAGAAGGCACTCAAGAATCTACTGTCCCTGTCACTGACTATATACCTCGATAGCCCATGCAACCTGAAAATCTCTCTGAAAAATAACTCAGCTACCTACGGTGCCCTGTACTCTATAAGAATAGCAAAGAAGTGAGAATACTTTGTCAACCGATCCACCACTACAAAAATGCAATCTCTCCCATGAACCTTGGGTAGACCTGTGATGAAGTCCATGGAAATGCTCTCCCACTTCTGCTCTGGAATGGGCAAGGGCTGCAATAGACCTGCTAGATGTGAATGCTCGGACTTGTTCTGCTGACAAGTCACACACTCCCTGACATGTCTCAAAACATCCTCCTTGAGGCCCTTCCAAGAGAACCTCTCTCTGACCTGTCTATATGTCTTAAAGTAGTCTTGATGGCCTACTAGAGGAGTGTCATGTGAAGCCTGCAGAATCCTCTCCTTCAATTTAGACTCTAGCACCAAGTAAATCCCATCCTTGTAGAAGATCATATCATCCACAACCCGATACCTGTCATCCTGTATCCGCCCATCCATCACCTCAAATGCGAATTTATTCTTGGAGTACTCAACTAACAAAAGAGACTTCCAATCAGCTGAAATCTCTGAAAGTGAACAAGTGGCAGGCTTCCTGGAAAGGGCATCAGCAACAACATTCTTCTTCCCTTTCACATACTCCATATCAAAATCATAGGCATGTATCTTATTGACCCATTTTTGCTGCCTCTCGTTCAAATCTTTCTACTCCAATAAATAACTAAGACTATTGTGGTTGGTCCTCACCACAATATTTTGGACTCTAGCGATGGGAGATTGAGACGTATCCCCTTTTTGGTCAGCAAATATTTAAAATTAATTTTGATATCCAGACTTTGAGGAGTTGCATGTATTTTGGGCAGGCCAATCCATTAATGTTTTCATCCGTGCATCATTCTCCAAGAGGATGTGAGCTAGCCTTAAGGGGAGTCAATAGGAATGGACGGTATTATTCTTCCTCAACCGCTAAAACCTTAGTCACCACTCAGCAAACAATGGGCCGTATGAATGAGCTGGTGCTGGAGATTAAAGAGTAGCAGTCATACTATCAAAGAGACACTACCATACAAATTGGAGATGCACAAATTTTAATAAAGTCTTCCATTTGAGGTCACAGGTCAGAGTCATAGAAATTCTGTTATTTATTCATGATACTGCTGATACAAAATCTGGAATGTAAATATCTGAGTTAAATCCCATATTGCTGCTATTTCTTGAATTTATCATCTTGTACTGGCAATATATAGGCCTTCTTTTGGTCTCGTGGACGTTAAAAGTCTTCTATTCTATTCTATATCTATATTTTGGGTCATTGAAATAGTAAGTAGTTTATGTGATGAATACATTATGAACAATAATCAAATATTGAAACTCAATTGGGAACAAACTCAGAACAATAGTGGAGATAAATGTTTGAAAAAATGCTTGCATTGTCAAACTTGGGGAAATCGTAAAAAAGAATTGACTCATCTTAGTCGGTTATATTGCAGAGTATTAGCCTATCCATCGGGGTCCTGTAGGCTAATCGAATGTTTCAGGGAGCCCGTAGTTCTTTGAATAGCAGACTTCGTCATCATCTCACATCAGTTGGGGTGATATTTCCAAGGTGTTTTCGATAAATCAGGTAGAAGAAATGTAATAACGGCTGAGTTATTATAAAATAATAAGTTCACTTAAGTATTTATTCAAATATTTAAAGTGACTTATTTGGTGTCTAAGTAGGAGCAAATCTTTAAAAGATTATTTTAATGCTCTTTTCGGGAATTTAACAGAGTACATAAGGAATGAATTAAATATTATTTTATTTTCAAGGCATTGGAGTTTGGGAAATAATAAAAGAATGTGATTGAGTTCATTTGAAGGATACGGGAATTCAATTTTGGGAATTGTGCAAAGATGTATTTCAAAAAATTCCTAAGGATGGAAACCCTCAAGGAGAATATTGGCTACGGTGGTGAGAGATCCACCCTGGTTAATGGCTAACTGATTTATTCAAAGTTGGTGGTTGTGATAATGGTTGAAATTTCAGGTTGGTATTAAGTATATTGTTTGTTTTTAGATACTCCAGGTTGTGAAAGGTTAATTAGAAACCATGATTGTTCAAGGTGGACTATAATTGGAACTTTCTCTACATGATTAAAATACAGAGCAGGTGTTTAAACTTTAACTTCTGGCTGATAGTGTGCTAGATTGAAGCGTGGTTTTCAACAATTAGATAAAATATTAAAAAACGAAGGAATGCAGAAAAGAGTAGGCGCTAGTGGTAGGGCACGTGATGTTTCCTAACTACTAGGCAAAGGGGACAAAGGATAAATTGTGTGCAAGTGATATATATATAACAGTTGCCATGCTGACAGTCGACAAATGTGTTGACTTCTTCAAAGAATAGTTGGCATTGCAAAACATAGTGTGGTCATCGCTCAATTAAACCCACGAATACAACACTAATCGTGGTTTTTCATTCTCAGATGGTGTGACGAGATTTAAACAAGGACTCTAACTCACGAATCAAGAATGGAATGACCACTTATCGGGTCGGATAAGTGACATTGTTGGTTGGGCGTAGTAAAAACACTGGGCATGATTGAATCTTTTGTTGGGCGTGGATTGTGCCAATCGGTCAATTCTATTTGGTGTTATCGAATGGTTTGAAATATGAGAAGTAAAGCATTCTTTTCCATCTAACACCATTATGAGGGTCAAGTGATGGTCTGTTGTATAAATTTGAATGGTTTCTTTCTGAGTGGCCGCTAAATTTCTTTACAAAGTTGGGCACATTTACCGGGCACCTACCATTCTATAGCACAGTTATCTTCCAATAATGTGTGATAGTCGATAACAGAAGTGGGTTGACTCCATTGTGCATGATGAAAGATATCAAAGGCGCAGAAGGTAATAGTTGGCAGTATTCATAATTTTGTCAATACTACATGACCTTGGAGACTTGTCAAGTGGGCATATCAACATCACAAAGGTTAGATACTGATTCTTTAATTTCTCTATGTTTAGTTTTTGAACAAAATTCCACACAATTGTTTTTCTTATATTGTAGTGTGTAATCAATATTATATGTTTATTAAATTATCACTTGAATATGTTCACATAATGTTAAAAGATAATTCCAAGACCCCTATTATTTGAGAGTTGTTTGACATAATACCTGTCGAGATAAGTGCATAATACCTGTGGAGAGAAGTACAATTTAAAAAACAAATGGTTGAAAATAGAAAGGGTTGTTATACACCACTTCCCAGTCACCATTACACCAACATCAATTTGCATAAACTCCACTTCCACATTTGCATCCTCTTTTGTTGTTGTTGTTGCAAAACTTCTTTCTTCAATTACAACCTCATTCTCCTCTTTACTAGCTTGGATTGATAACAACATCATTTGCTCAACCTTCTTGTCTTTTTCCATGCAATCTACATGACATTCTACCTAATGTAAAGGCATCCCAAGGTAAGGTAAAATCTACTATAGACTATGCAGTGTACCACCCCAAATGGGACAATCTCTATTCCAGATTTGCTCAATTAATATTGTTCGCCAATGTGGGACATTTCGTCAAACACTTTGCATGCTTGTTGGTCTCATTATTTCAGTGACTTAGAATGTTTCATTTTATCAAACTAATCATCTCATTAGAAAGCAAGATCATAATATTCAATGATAAGGATTGCATTAATCTACTAACTGAAAATCTGAAACACTTTGCTAATCAATAATGATATAAGCTTTCTAAAACATGGCTGTGCGTAAAGTAACTGCTAAGAAATAACTTTGATAACATTATGCAACTTTATCCACTAGACTCTAATTGAACCATACACTTCATAGCATTGCTTTTCCTACATAGCAGCATTATTGAGACTTTATCAGCAGATAATACATTAATTTTCTGAGTATAAATAGGACTGCTTACAATGACAGAGGTTTCTGATTATGACAGCAGGACTTACACATTCATGTAGCTTATGTTGAGATTCAAACTTATTATTCTTTCAATGCAAATACTCAACAGAGAGACCACACGAGAGGATCGCTGTTTAGAAGCTCAGATTAACGTGAGAATTCATGAAACGCTGCCCAGAAATGCATCTACAGCCACGCACAGACCAGGTAAGTCTTGATGCATCACCCAACAGTCATAAATTCCTCTAAGCTACACGCCCAGACCAAAATGGTTTTATATATTGAGCACCATAATGATTAAACACCTTAATCAGTCAACCAGCAGTATCTGCAACAGCAAACACTTCAAAACCCTACGCCCAGCTTGTGGTATGGAGGGCACAAACTGAAATAAGAAGATACCACAAAGACTCTTTTAAATCTTCTAAATTTCTTGTAGATCCCTTTGCTTTGAAATATTAAACAATATATTTGCAATATCCAAATAAATCCTTCAAACCCTTGTAAACTTCTGAAATTCTTCTCCAATGAAGTCAGATGTGACCTCCGTGTGAAGCCACCAATTAGCTGCAACCCTCGGGTGATCTTTCTCACCTATAGGAAGCACAATTGAAGACAGGCTACATTCTCCAAGATTGATATTATAGCAAAACCCTAGGTTTCACCTCCAAAGCCAAGTTGAGAGAAAATGATCAATCATAATGAAATGAAATCCAAAAATGCCCTTTTATACTATTCAATTTGCATTTGACTTCATCTCATTTAATTTGCTTTAATTTCATTTTCTTTTCCCTCCTTTGTGGTGCACAATTTTATAAAATATACTTTATTATTCACTCATATCTCCCCTTTAAAATAACACTTTTATAAATTATACTTTGAAAAGCATTTAAATCCCCCTTTTAAATAAAGTCCACTTAAATCATTAATGATATGCACTTAATAATTATAATATTATAACTCCATCATTAATCATCGTAAATCAATTCTAACTTCGCCAGGAGGTAGCCCACTGCATTCATTGCTAATCAGGGTGCCTTACTATAAATAGTAAGGTTGGCCTCTATCAACACACTGACTTACTATAAATAGTAAGTATACACAAATGAAGCCGAAAACCCCTGAATAACCAAGCCTCGAAATATACAAAGGATCTGGAGGTGACAACGCTGCAGACTGCCAACTAAGATACCAGACATCTCCACAACAGAACCCTCTAATCACCATTATTAGCCTACGAGGACCCAGTGATAGGCTACACCACCAACTCTAATGCTCGCACAAAAAGGGGACATTACAGTCTGCCCTCCCTGAAATTGCTTGTCCCCAAGCAATTGCAATTGAATGGATGACACCACTACAAGAGGCCCGAGGGAAGAACTGTGGAATGACCCACAAAACTGCAAATAACCCTTGCCACACCAAAAATAGCACAACTGAATAACATAGACCAAGGTCAACCCCTGTACCATGTGTCATGAAAATATGTTCACTAGGAAGACGCAACCAATAGAATGCCCAACAACATATCCTTTGTATCCACTGGGTAGAAATCAAACTATGCTCAACATCACTACAGGAAACTACCCCAATGTCGGACAATCTACCAATTGTAACAACAATGCAACATATTCCTAGATCCCAAACCCATAATGGAAGTCTGCCATGCATAACATCCTCTGACTTCCACTGCACTAATCTGACATCAACTTCACCATGTTGAGACTGGTGAAGAAACCCAATGGGACCCATCCGAACCACAGTGCCAACCCTGTTACTACCTGGATCCCAATACAACTGAAACTCACAACCATCAGTCATGAGGAGGTAAGAATATCTAAACATGTCTACACCACAATATCCCCCTTCATCCTCTGCAAAACTCCTATGGATGTGCTGACTATCCCACATAGGTGCTAGAAGATATGGAGTAGCTCCTCTCAAGTCAAGGAAATAATATAACTCTCCTCAATCACCGTGGTAAAGACTAATCAAGCCATCATGCCTACTGACACTGCAACCTCTCTAAAGCCATGTCTCCAATGGAAATTTTTGAGACAAAGAAGTTGCAAACTCTGTCTGGTACACATCAGCATGATGGTAATCTAATCTCTGACCCTACAAGTAATCCTCTAAATATAACTGAGTCAAACACCTGCAATCTCTAGTTCCATCTTCTGTAGATGGCAACTCTTCATCCCACAATGGATGGTATAAATCCCGAGCCAAAACACACCTACGCGTCATCAAGTCATCAATGTGTGGACTAAAGGAGAAGTGATGAGCACTCCTCACTATGCAATCAAGATAGAAGGCACCTTCCTGTGTCAATGGTTGACCGTCATAGTCATGGGGAATACACTCCTCATCACTCTCATCACTAGAATCAGGAGATGTCTCACGTCTCTGATTCTGAAGGGCCGGTTGGGTAGGTACTCTGCAAGACCTCTCCGCGAACCTAACTACAAAATCCCTGTCTGATAGCAACTAGATGTAATCTGACTTAATTCCCTCCAAGGCACGCACGATAGTCTGCAAACTAGATATGGAAGTGCCAACTACTACCTCTGTCCACCTTTCCTCCAATTGTGTTGACCACAAGAGGGACTCCACAAACTTATGTGTGCTGTCGAAACAAGATAAGGTTTGGACAACCCTATCCTCAGTAACTATCAACTACTCCTTGAGTCCTTGTGACTCAATAGGCTCACGCCTACCATCCTTCTCAACCAAGGTATTACCCAAACTGCCAACAGAAGTAGGAGGCATGCTCTCACTAGTAGACGCCCCACAATCCTCATGCACATAAGATGGGACAGTGTGTAATATCCCCATTTTCGAGAGCATCAGAGTTTAGAGCATTAGCCTATCATGTGACCCTCGTAGGCTAGTGTTCAATGCTTAGAGGGTCCAGTTGGGGGTTAATGAGCTCTTCAGGTGGCAGTTGACAATGTTTACCTCTCCTGTTTGTTGGTATATTCTGAGGCTAGGCTATTCAAAGGTTTTTGGTTTCGTTTTGAGGCACTTACTATTTATAGTAAGTCAGTTGAGTGTCAGTGGCCAACCTTTCTATTTTGAGAAAGGCATCTAGATTGGTAGTGGTTTCTATGGTTGACCATCTGGTTCTGACGGAATTGGAAAATAATGAGTATTTTTGGAGTCATGACATTTTAATTATTAATAAAGTAATACTTTATTAAAAATTAATTAGAAAGTGCATATTATAATGTTTTATTTTGACTTTATTATAAGTGGGGCCATTTAATGATAAAAGACAAATTATAAAATACCTTGATATTGGCACCCAAGTAATTAAATATTATAAATTCAAATCAAAAGGCAAGCAAACATTATAATATAATATTAAATGATTAAAAAGGGGCCTCTTGGAGAAATCGACCTCATGAAGGAGAGTATAAAAAGGTTTTGAAATGCAAATGAATTCATTCTTGAAATCATTCAACATTTGTCTTTCCTGAAGAAGCTTTGGCTTTGAGGAAGAAACCTAGGGTTTCACTGTAATTTCAATCTTGGAGAATGTAGCTTCTCTTCGATTGTGCAAATATTGGTGGCTTTATTTAGAGGTCACGTTTGTGCTCAACTGGAGATAGTTTTGTTTGATTTTCAGAGATTGCTTGCTCAAATCAGAGGTTTATATCAACAATCATGGTTGTAGCTGTTAGAAATCTAAAGCTATATTGAACAAATATATATTCACAAGGGTTTGAATAAAATTGCAAGTCAGAAGTGTTGGCATTTCAAATCGCACCTCTGGAATGCGTTCTGGAAACGGACAGCTATGTGCAGTAAACTGCTCTTCGAATTAGGAGGGGAAGCTCCCTCCTTTGCTGAGTTGCATAAAGAAAGGTAATCTAAACTTAATTACGCCTATCTTTTTTGGTTCAGCTACGAGAACACAAGGTTATAGAACACTAGATGTTGCGGCTGAGGTTTTCCCTTTAATGAAACTAGACAGCTACAACTTAACCTACACTTAAAACGTTTCCACCCTCTCAAGTAAACGCAGAGCAAGAGAGTTTGGAAATGGACGAGCATGATTTCTGACAAATATACATAAATAAACTATTCTTCAACACACGTTTTATGGCAAGCTGAAAAAGAGATCATAAAAGTATTACGGAAATAAGAGACTTTTATTTCAAGGCAGACAACGCACGCTCAAGATTTTATTTACTCATACTTCTAGCACAAAACAAATAGACGGAAACTTTGAGATGTTTATATCAAGGTAGACAAAGCACGCTCAAGATTTTATTTACTCAAGTTTCTAGAACAAGGATTACAATTTTGGGATAGCAAGTTGTAGCAACACGCTTGCAACATGCGATCAACCTAACTATAATCAACACTACACATGAACTAAACAAGTATTTGCAGCTAAAGAGGCATGCAAACTTGCTCCTTACACAAAGTGAACAATACTGAACGATAACAAAGAGAAGGTACTATGACACTTATGTCTTGTTATCACAAGCACGATTAAACTAAAATGAGCAAACACTGCTCTTATTTATAACTAAGCAGAGGAGTAGGGAACCCTAAAATCTCCTCGCTTTTACAACTACTGCTTGCCAACATGCAAGCTTTATTTCTAAATCTAGAAGAGATTAAAACATCTAAAACCTAAGAAAGCATTTAAAAACAGAAAGTGCCAACTCGTGACAACTGTTTTCCTTCTTCTTCAAAGAATGGATAAGAATTGAGATGAGAATAGAAAGAAAGTGTGAGATAAGAATGGAAAGAAAGCTTGGAAAAAGCTTCTAGAAGATTGTTGCTTTAAATCTCTCACATCCGCCAAAAAGCGGGAAACTGCCTCTTTATCAGGAGTGTTGATACTATCTTTAGCTGTATTCCATTTTTCTAAGATCTTCTCCTTTGTTACGATCAAACTTAGTGAATTTTTTACCTCTTCAGCTTCTTTCTGAGTTATGTTCTTGAAAAACATCGCTGCCTCAAAAGATGACTTGGCGGCTCTGCAACTTTATGCATTTTGACACTTCTCTTGATTTTCCTACGGAAGAGTTTTACACAACTTTTTCTGACGCTTGTCCTTTCGCTCATACTACTCTCTCTGCACGTTCTTCAACTAAGATGATGACATTTTATGTCGACAATGATACTGAAAAGCACTTCCCAACATCATCCGTTCAGATAATCGTGATACAACACTTGTTTGGCTCTGAATTCAATGGGGGAATACTCTATGTTGAAAAACATGAAGATTGACTGTAAACTTGACTAGGTTCTGACAAGCTCGGCACAAACCCTAAAAAATAACTTGCTGATTTTCTTCATCAAACGGATGAATTTTTGGAATTTTTTCTAAGACGTGGGTTTTATTTAGAATCTCATTACAAGCAAACCCAAATCGTCCGTTTTTGAAAATTTTGAGTGAAGACTGAAAAAGCAGCAAACCCTAACTTTCCCCGAAAAAAGCAGAAAAAGCTGGTCTCTGGGTATCGTTTATGAGCACATTCTGGATGAACCCATTTGGTTAGATTTTGAAAACCTCGAATTTTTACTAAAAAAGCAACCACTTGAAGTTTCACTGAAAAAGCTGTGATGTGGGTTTTGTCCAGAAGAATATTTGAGATAGACCCAGAAGATTGGAAGTTGTAAAATTTGAAGTTTTCTCTGACATGCAAGACAAAAAGCAGCTGCTACAACCTTGAGAAAATTCTCCAAAAATTATCCAGAAGGTAGAACCAGTATAAACCAGCTCGCTGAAAATCGAAAGCAATGGCCTCCTTCTTCAAAGATTTGATGTTCTGGATGAAAAAGTGTGAAAAAGCAAGCCTTCTTGAGTGCTGATCTGAAAATACTATGAAAAAACAGCAAGTTATTCTCTTGAATCATGAAAATAAGAGTTTGAAGTTGCTGCTCTGTTTCTCCTTGAAGATACCTGCAAGAAAATAATGAAAATTAAAACACAAAAGTGCTTTAAATATGCTTTGCCTTGAGAAAACAACTTTCTTTTGCCCTAATTCCTCAAAACCCTAATTCAAGATTGTGTAATGAACTTAGACTTTGGTCTTCAACTTCAATTTTTGAAATTTCCAAAAATTTGACTAAGGCATGAGAAGTTGGGTGCCTTTTTTGAGGTATGCCATCCTTTTTTCTAGACTTAGCCAATTTTTCACCGTTTTCAACTTCTATTCAATTTTTAACCTCGTTTCAGCTTTGTCTCCCGACTTCTTGATTGATCCGACGAACGAACTAAACGTTGCATCACGGAGCCTGATCGAATCTTACGACATGATTCTAGAGACGTCGTCTGCTAAAAACTTCATTTGTCCCTTTGAAATGTCAAGTGCCTATCCTTGAAAAGGGCGCCCATTTTCTCCAGAGTTAGTTTTTATTCTGAGTTTTTCACTGTTGCTTCCAACTCTCTTTTCTCTCACTTTTCCTCCTCTGTTCGCCTGGCGATATTTGATGACTGCCTCCTCTGACAGACGTGCTGATGGTTGCGTTGGATAGCTGGATCCAGTTTGACGAAGTCATGTTGGAGAAGTCTTCTGCAAATTCTATCATTTGACTTCTCAAAATCTTGGGCGCCCTTCTTCTCCAAGGGCGCCCATGTCTACCAATGTTAGAATATTTTCATCCTTTTTCACTTCAAAGTTCTAAACACCTCTCATCATGGCCCCTGTTTGATCTAACTTTGTCGGAGACTGAGTGATCCGACGAGCTGACGAAGACATCCGCTACGAAGCTGGCCTGAAACTGAACAATGTTGCCTAGGAGAGCCAATCCTGATTCCATCATCTGGTGCCTTGAAAAACTGGGCACCTATTCTCTTCAAGGGCACCCATGTTTAGCAGAGTTAAAAAAATTTATGCAATTTTCAACTTTCAACCTCGTTTGACGTGCTTTCCTTGTCTCGGCTGCCGAAAATCAAAAATATTCTAAGGCATGAAGGTTTGGGCGCCCAAACTGAGCAGGGGCGCCTGGTGTCTCCAGTGTTAGCCAAAATTTATCACTTTTCAGCTTTTCCATCTTTTTCTCGCCTTTCTTCGTTTCTCGTGCACGTTTATCGTTGACAGCTTCTGCTTGATGCTTGAACATCTGATTCTGACATCTGACAGCTGATTGACCTCCATTGATGACCTTGGATCTCCGAAACAACTTCTGAAAAAGCAGAATAGACCCAGTAGAGTAAAACTGATCTTTTTGTGATTCTGACTGCACCAGTCTGATGAGGAAGTATTTTAAGCCAATCAAAATCAGTCTTGACCCTAGAAGCCAAACTTTCTATTTTTAGAAATTTTCACAAGTATCCATTTCGTAAGAAACCCAAAAAAAGTTTCTATTTTTAGAAAACTGCTAAAAATAAAAATTTTCCTAAAATTTAGGGATGAAAAACTGAAATCTGGGTATTGTTGATTTGGTCACTTTGAGCCGACCCAGATTGTTAGATTTTGAAAATTACAAGTTTTTGACCCTCATGCAAGACATGCAAACCCCCATTTTGACCTTTTCTGACAGATTTAACAGTATTTTGACTCAATTCTTCAAAATGCCTAAGTGTAGCAAAAATTTTAATTTTGGGGTACAACAAGAAGTTATTGTACCTGCTGCTACAGTACCCGCGCTACAGTACCTGTGCTACAGTGCTAGGCATTCATTATTGTGGATTCTGAGCATTCGTCAGGTTTTCAGTGGTCTATGGAGCTAAGCGCAGCCTTCACAAAGTGTATCAATTGCAAAGAAGGAGTCTTGAGTTGTTGTTCATACATTCTAGGCAGTCTTGGTTCCATTTCATGCACTTCTAGACTGAGGTCGCTACTACTACATGTCTGAGTATGTGAAACTGAACTTATAGCCCTTACACTCAAAAACCCTCTGTCATTTAAGGTCATTGATATTTGTAATCAGAAATCAAACTATTTAATACTGTTGTTTGTATTTATTGCCATTCTCTCAGTCCTACAATCACTTCTGAGTAATGTTTGACTGTAAATCGGAAACATTTGGTGTTTACTGTGTATCTCTAAGAGTCAATTTATCATCGCCATGCTCTATGTAATCTTAGACAATCATTGTGATCAGTCTGAATGGTATTTTCTCTGTATGCCAAATTCTGATATGAGCTTCTGAGCAACAATATATAATAGAATCAGTCATACCAATGTCCATTGTAATCAGGTATTAGCTGCTGCACAATTCTGGGCGACATATTCAGTGACAAGTTTGCAAATATAAGCATAGATAGATTTGTTGAGTTCTGATTTATTGGTGGAATGTTATAGTATGCATTTCAATGATTATTCAATGCACGTTTAAGTCTGATAAAGATTTATGAGCTTTTAGTGATGCTTTCTTCATAATGAGTTGAATATATGTGATTTGCAAACCTCAAAGTCATTCACAGATAATCAGATCAGTTAGCTCATGATATGTTCGACAAAATGTCCCATGTGTAAAACTGAAAATTAATCAAGCAAATTCCCAAAGCCAAAACTCAGATCGGGGTGGGACATTAAACAGTGTGATGAGTCAACACGCTAGTCACACAAGACTCTGCCTCCTCAACACAAGACTCACCAATAGAAATCTCTACTCTGCCAATGTAGAGACTAGTACCCCTGTCATGTGCAGATGCAAGCACCTCACTGCTAGATGGTTCACAGGGTGTATGCATCTCTGCCTCTATCATATGAATTTGTATCCTAGGCCTTCAATCCCAAAGTACCACTCTCATCCACGGATGTCATGGCAACCCTGGAAGACTGAATTTCCGTTGTGGATGATGCTGAACAAGCCAAACTCACTTCCTCACAAAGCCCGTCAATCTGGACCTGTGCTTCTCCAAGAGCCTCCTGAGTGCTCTTCAAGGAATTCTCCACGACCATAAGCTCATCAGTAAGCTTATCCACTTCCCTTTCTTTCCCCTCAAGTGCATTGTAGCAGATCTCACCAAGCTGAAGTAGGTGATCTCTATCTGAAAGTAGCTGCATGTAATTAGTCTTTGTTTTCATCAACGCCTCTCTGAGTGCATGGTAACCTGCAAGGGAAAGATCTCCTTCAAGATTATTCTGTATTCCCAGAATCCTCCAGCAATACTTGTCCAATAGCTGAAGAATGTCATCATACTATCCAATGGCTGCAACAGTTTGATCTTCATTCACCATCAGTTGTTCCGCTAAACAATGGGACCCCTGAGACTCATCAATCTCATGTACTTTTTCTGATATGCTCCCATCTCCTATGGTCTGATATACAAAATCAGACTTGTTGTGACATGAATCCACAACACCTAATGCATCATTAATACCCAAATCTTGAGTATCAACATTGGGCAACCCCACACAACCATCATCCTCATGAGTAATGGATGTTATCGCATGCTGATGCAAAGAAGTCTGACTGCTGCTACAAAAATCAGAACTGTTATGGTTTGAATCCTCCATGCATTTCTCAATTTCGACACTTATATCTCGCATGCTAACATTAGAAGATCCGTCCACAACATTTTCCTCATGTGCCATGGCATCTAACTCATGGTTACGCTCATTAGTATGACTGCTGTCATAAGAATCAGAATTGTTATCAAGACTAATAACAACTTCTTGAGCGCTGAAAGTAACATCAAGAGCTTCTGCAAAACTATCATCGAGATGTAAGACCATCTCATCTTCATCCACTTCAAACCTTACCCTTTTTTCTTGCACATGCTCCACAACGAACAAGTAGGGCCTTAGCTTACCCTCACACTGTTCGAAGACACTATGCATCAAATCACTTGCAGATGGAGATAACACCTATTCTTGCTTGCAAACAGCTAGAAGGACAAAATAAGCTGAGAGATGTCATCACTATCATTAATAACTAAAACCATGATAGCCCTCATGTAGTCCTGGATAAATTTGTCATGCCTCTCGCTGATAGAATCCAAGAAAAGATGGAACATCCACAAAACAATATCATTACAACCATAATCGATCATGACAATGCACGATCTCACTTGTGCCATCAACAAAAATGATTTTGATCTTCCTTCCAAAAGTAGGAGTACTAATATCTCCTATCCCAACAAAACTATCAACAATCAGCTGCAATACTTCCCTCATTGAACATCATAGGGAACCCGAGGAGCTGTGATCCTTATAATCTGACTAATGAAAAGGGCAATAGTGAGCCTAATCTCATTGTCTTTGTGCCTCAAATACTAAAGCTCACCCAACGAAGTCACTGATGGAGTCATAGCAATCTGTAACAATGAAGAAGGTGATTGCTCAACAAGACTTAAGCATTTTTCTAGTCTTCTCAACACGACCAAAGTATCACACCCAGATTTAGGTTGACTGCCAAGTTTGGTACCTATTTCATACAATATTCTCACCAACCACTTCCTATCACCTGATACCAATTCTCTGTCGCTGCCTGAACCCATAACTCAAATCTGAAATTGAAAACTATGAGTGCTGGTCACTCAATCAAAGCAAAGTTATGAGACTGAATATCTTAATTTTACCCAATAGGATGGCAAGAAACCGCGCTCTGATACCACTGCAGTGTCCCACCCCAAATGGGACAATCTCTATTCCAGATTTGCTCAATTAATATTGTTCGACAATGTGGGACATTTCGTCAAACAATTTGCATGCTTGTTGGTCTCATTATTTCAGTGACTTCGAATGTTTCATTTTATCAAACTAATCATCTCACGAGAAAGCAAGATAATAATATTCAATGATAAGGATTGCATTAATCTACTAACTGAAAATCTGAAACACTCTGCTAATCAATTCTGGTATAAACTTTCTAAAACATGGTTGTGCATACAAAGTAACTGCTCAGAAATAACTTTGATAACATTATGCAACTTCATCCACTAGACTCTAATTGAACCATACCATACACTTCATAGCATTGCTTTTCTTACATGGTAGCATTATTGAGACTTTATCAGCAGATAATACACTAATTTTCTAAGTATAAATAGGACTGATTACAATGACAGAGATTTCTAATTATGACAGCAGGACTTACACATTCCTGTAGCTTACGTTGAGGTTCAAACTTATTATTCTTTCAATGCAAATACTCAACAAAGAGACCACACCTGAGGATCGCTGTTTAGAAGCTCAGATTAACGTGAGAATTCATGAAACGCTGCCCAGAAATGCATCTACAGCCACGCACAGACCAGGTAAGTCTTGATGCATCACCCAACAGCCATAAACTCCTCTAAACCACACACCCAGACCAAAATGGTTTTATATATTGAGCACCATAATGATTAAACACCTTAATCAGTCGACCAGCAGTATCTGCAACAGCAAACACTTCAAACCCTACGCCCAGCTTGTGGTATGGAGGGCACAAACTGAAATAAGAAGATATCACAAATACTCTGTTAAATCTTCTAAATTTCCTGTAGATCCCTTTGCTTTGAAATATTAAACAATATATTTGCAATATCCAAATAAATCCTTCAAACCCTTGTAAACTTCTGAAATTCTTCTCCAATGAAGCTCAGATGTGACCTCCGTGTGAAGCCACCAATTAACTGCAACAATCGGGTGATCTTTCTCACCTATAGGAAGCACAATCGAAAAGAGGCTACGTTCTCCAAGATTGATATTACAGCAAAACCCTAGGTTTCACCTCCAAAGCCAAAGCACAAAGCCAAGTTGAGAGAAAATGATCAATCATAATGAAATGAAATCCAAAAATGCCCTTCTATAATATTCAATTTGCATTTGACTTCATCTCATTTAATTTGCTTTAATTTCATTTTCTTTTCCCTCTTTTTTAGTGCACAATTTTATAGAATAAAGTGTACTTTATTATTCACTTATATCTCCCCTTTAAAATAACACTTTAATATTTATTATAAAGTATACTTTTAAAATCATTTAAATCCCCCTTTTAAATAAAGTCCACTTAAATCATTAATGATATGCACTTAATAATTAATTAATAGTTATTATAATATTATAGCTCCATCATTAATCATCATAAATCAATTCTGACTTCGCCAGGAGGTAGCCCACTGCATTCACTGCTAACCAGGGTGCCTTACTATAAATAGTAAGGTTGGCCTCTATCAACACACTGACTTACTATAAATATTAAGTATACACAAATGAAGCCGAAAACCCCTGAATAACCAAGCCTCAGAATATACAAAGGATCTAGAGGTGCCAACGTTGCAAACTGCCAACTGAGATACCAGATATCTCCACAACAAGGCCCTCTAATCACCATTATTAGCCTACGAGGACCCAATGATAGGCTAAACCATCAACTTTGATGCTCGCTCAGAAAGGGGACATTACAGCCTACAACCAAAGTGTAGGTTTCTAGGGAGTGCAAGGATAAGGCAATGGGAAAAGGCATGTGAATAGAATAAAGCACCCATAAGGATGAGACATGTGCAAAGAAGGGAAGAACAATCATTATTACACTAGGAGTAACTGACTAAGAAAGTTAAACTAAAGCCAATGAGTTGAGTAAAAGGAGTCAATGGTGGGAATTAATCCCAATGCAAGAAGAGCACAAGGAAGCATTGAACCTAAGGTATCCAAGCAGAATCACCAATTTGACATAGTCCAGCCGAATCACCAATCTAGAGGCAATAAGACAAAATCATAGGGAAAAAATAACTATGAATAAGAGATGTGAAGTATTGTAGTAAGATTTTATCCAAAAGCAAACATAAATTGTGAAGAGAAAATGGATATTGAAGCCAAACAAACGAAAAACTTCAAAGAATACTCACAAACATAAGTCTAAGAACTCTTTGCTCTTTCAACACATATAGAATAACATTTTTCATTATTTCTAGGAAAATTTGAATAGGCACGTAAAGTAATCCTTAGGTAAGACAAGAAATATATTATATAGTTTTGCAAGATAACACAAAAATTACTATCTAAAAATTCCTTGTACTTATGGCACCATTAACATGATTTGAGATCAAAATCCCACACTGAACACTCTACAAGGATACATTTATTCTCTTACATGCCTCTCACATTGGGCAGGCTTTAAGTTTTTCTTTTTTAAATATTGGTGGTTGAGCAAGGTTTGGGAAAAAGTAACAAAGAAATTATGAAATAGCAAAAGAGCTAGTTACCTCTGATGATGAGCAATTGGTTCGAAGCCTAGGGAGGTCTAGTAGTGGCTTTACAAACCACCAAATACATAGAACCCAATTTTGTGTCAAAATGTACCAGCTATCATATATCATTATAACCAAAGTTGCTACCTGTAACACAAAATTAAATGCATTACTAAGAGAAGCACACTCCGTATGTATAAAAACATATGGAATAGGTGCTATATCTTGAACTAACTACAAAGTGCATTTTAGTGAAAGCATCAAAATAAAACAAAAAATCCAATTTTAATTTTTAACTCTAACTTACCCATGTTACAAGTTGTGAACTTTGAAAAAGCCATTCATGATAATCGAAGTGCCCTCCTTGAAAAATGGTAATGAAATGCATGGAAATATCAACAAATGAAAGAGAGATTCCAAAACCAGGTATAATACTCAACCAATTGATCTTTTGAGTGTGAGCTGATCTTTGTTGAACCTGAAGAAGTGAAATGTCAACCTAAAAGAGAAAGATGCCCAAGAGAAACAAAAGCAAATATTACATTGGCAGATAACATTAATTATCAATTGCACTTTAAAAACATGAGGACATGTCTGCAAAAAAAGGACAAATATTTTTGGTCACTCAAAGACAATGTTATCCACACAATTCCTAATATAAATTCTATGCCATCATGGAAAAGAAGCTCAATTTTCATAGTCTAGTGGCACCCTGAGACTTTAGGAGGAATAGAAACTTGATAGTTAATGTCAAACTTATGCTGCAGAAACTATCATTTGAACTTTGAAGTCAAGTTATCGTGTTTTCATGAAATTAATGAATGACAGTTGAAATCAAACTTATGTTGTAGAATTTTCAGCTAAATTTATTGTAACTGTGATTACATGTTTGTAATTTCATGAATTAAATGACAAAAGATTATATTCAGTCATGCTTAGTATTGGTGAAATTCATCTCTCTAAGTTGTAAGCTTTGTATGCAATCTAGTTATTTATTTAGTGATATCATGCAGTGTTCACTCATCTAATTCTTTCCTATAGATGCAGATTTACTGGTCTCCGATTTAGCGAGTAGTCAATATTTGTCCATGTTACTCTTTCAAATCTTTGTTTACAGCTGAATATGGTTTTATTTTAGCCAATAGGAAGTTGTTTTCATTTGTGCTTGAGCAGTCTACCCTCTTTTCATATCTCAAATGCAAAAGAGCAAGATCCTGAAGTAACCTTCTTCAAAGAGGTGCAATCAATTTGTGTTGAGCGGTGGAACAAAATGACCACCCCACTCCATCTTCTTTCCTTCGCTTTGACTCACAAAATATTATAGTGAAGAGGTCCTTGCTATACCAACAAGAGTGCCACTATACCGCGATACAAAAGTCAACAAAGGGTTTAGGAAAGCTCTTACTTAACTCTTCACTAATCCTAATATGGAAGATGCAGTTACAACTGAATTTTCTGATTTTGTTACCTCTCGTGGTCAAAGTCCTTCTACTCTTTGTGAAAAATATGAGTTGACACAATCCTCTCCCATGTATCAATTTTGTAGGTCTAATTTCAAGGTCATTTTTCAACCTTTACAATCTAGTTTACCCTACTTAGAATCCATCTCTTGTTGAGTGAAAATGGTTTTCACTAATAAATTTGGCACAAAACCTATAGTGTGAGAGTTCAAGATATAGAACCTAAAATTATTGATTGCTTTGATTATAGCATAGGCATGTTTTTTCATATGTGAATGGTACATTTTGTAATCCTTGGAACTAATAATCAAAAAGGCACTATGAGATTCTACGTTTTCTTGTATCTTTTGTGAAAGAATAGCTAACACGGTATGGTCTAAAGCATAACAATCAAGTATAAAACTCTTATCAAAATCTAGGGCTTTGCTAATAGCTTCTTTAATTTTTATTAAAGCTTTTTTCCCTTCTTCAATCCATTTGAAAACCATGGTCTTCTTCCTCATTGCTGATATGTCCTTTGTGATTTCTGAAAAATCATGTAATAAATATCAAAAGAAATTGATTTTGCCAAAAAAGGAATACACCAATTTTGATTGTTAGCAAAGATAAGTTACAAATAGCATCAACCTAATTAGCTATTGATAGCATCAACCCGATTAGCTTCTATCTTTGTACCTTCCTTAGAAATTATATGCTCTAGTAGTTTTCCTTTAGTTACTACAAAAATGGAATTCTTTGGGTTCAAAAAAGTACCATGAAACCTACATTTTTCAAATACACCCACCAAATGTTGAAAATGATCACTAAGTCTCTTTGTGAAGCCTATAAAATCATCCAAATAGACCACAGTATTTTATCTTTCAAGGTGTCAAACGGTAAATCCATTGCTCGTTGAGAAGTAGCACCTACATTGATAAGACCAAAAATCATCTATTTATAAGCAAAAGTACACCATGGAGTAGTGAATGTTGTCTTAAATGATCATTGGCTACAACTACAATCTAGTTATATCCTAAATATCCATCAAGTAATGATAACATTTCTAAACCCATCACTGTTTGTAAAGTATGATCTATAACGGGTAGAGGATAGTTATAAAATTCTTCAATGAAGCTAGATTTAGATTCCAAAAATCAATGCATATCCTAATTTCTCCACTCTTTTTACGAACATGAACTTTGTCACAGCCATGTAGAATGGTGTATCCAAAATGCAATCCTTGCTACCAACACCTTTTGAAATTTTGCATAAATAGTTCATTGTTCCACAAATTGTAATGGCGTTGCCTCTATTTAAATGATTTGTCTTCTATTTAATCATGTAATCCACAATGTTGAATTAGCCAAAGGTAGAACTTGAGTGGTTGATATCCACTTGATAGTATCTTCATGAACAACTTTGGAAGTAGAAGTTGAAGAAGCTTTTGCATCTTTCTCTTTACCTTCCATTCCTTGTTCTTTTTTTCTTTCCTCAAGTGCTCCACATGAGTGAAAACAACCATGAAGCGACTATCAGATCTTGAAACAATGTTGGCTAAACATTGCTTGAATTAACAGAAGAACAGATTACAATATATTGAAGAGGTAAATTACTGTAGACATTAAAATGTCTAACTACCTCAACTACTAACTACTGTAGATATAATTGACCATTAAACAAAAGAAGAATATAATATTCTAACACCCTCCCTTAATGGTCAATCGTCTAACTAGCCTACAGAAAACAATCTACAAGTCTTTTGGTCACAAATTCTTCAAAACACTCTACTGCTACTGAGACCCTCCCTAGATCTACAGAATGTGAATGACCAAAAGTACTAAAAACCGTTCAGAAAAAAACAAAGAAGGCTGCCCTCTTCTTTAGAATGCTCTTCAACAAGAGACAAGAGCCTGCCATTGACTCTGCCATCGAGATGAGTCTGCCACCAGCCCTCCCAGAAACTGTAGAACTGCTGACCAAAAACCATCACAAAACATCTAACCTGACATTGGGTAACAAAGTTGTCCCTCCCTGAAACCAGAGACACACCGAGAACAGCTGCCACGATTTTGAGGATAAATCGGCAAACCCTTCAAACTTCTGCAGATGAGCATGACGCTCGAGAACAGACTGCAAGAAGCCAGTTGTGCAAATGTTCGCCCTAGCAACTCTAGGTGCGACCAAAAAACTGACTACAACAAACCACGATTTTTGAGGAAAAAATCGCCAAACCCAAATTACAAATCATTGTTTTTTCGGAAAAAACGGTAAAAACCAGAGAGCCCTCCCGAACAACAGAAACCCTGACTAGGGTATACAGGAAAAACTCTTAATTTTTGAGGAGAAAATTATAAACCCTCCCATAATTTTTTAAGGGAAAAAATTATGAAAACCCATACAAGTAATTTTTACCGTTGAATCGCTGACTGCCCTCCAACATAATGTTGTTCAAACAGGCCATCTTCACGCTTTTCGAGGCACAAAAAATGAGGTACTAAGAAGAGGCTGATGCAAAAAACCTAAGGCACGAGTTTCAATACACTGAGATAGGTTCAAGCACATAAAACAATGCAAATCCACGAGCACAAAATTCGAGGCACGAAAAACGATGCACCCAGAAAAATCGAAGACCAACCCAATTGAGATCTCGAAAAACCTAAAAGGAATCTATAGTCGAAAAAAAAAAATTGCCTAGAAACAAAGGGTCAAAACCCTAGACGATCTGGCAGAAACCCTAGTCGCCATTAAAACGAACCAAAAAACAGCACCAAAATCTAAGGAAATCGCGCCTACAAAAGACTAAAAAACACGACCACGTAGGGCACGGAATCGCGTCTTCAAGAACAGATAACAAAAAAAAAAAAAACACATCTTTAAACTAAAATCGCATTTCTAGAAAACGCGTCCAAAGGAACCCGTCAAAAACCCTTTTTGCAAGTCGCGCGGAAGAAGGAGATATACAAAGATGCACGAACAAGGGTTACGTGTCTTTAGATTTTTTTTCTTTTTTTTTAATCAAAAAACGCGAGCTCATAAGATTAAAAACGCGCCTGAGAAAGACCAAAGTCGCGCGGATTTTTGCTTGCATAGACGCGCCCAAAAAAACGCGTCTAAAAAACCCCGAACAAAAGGCGCGATGAAGAAAAGACGTGTCTTTAAAAAGGCTAGAAATCACTACCAAACACAGAGGAAAAACGTGGCCTGAGAGGAGTCCTCAACGAAATCCGCAGCTAGAAGAAAAAAACAAGCCTGAAAGAGAGAAAAAACCCTCGATTTTAGAAGCATGAAAATCTTCAGACACGAGAGCCACGAACTCGCAGAGTCAGAAGACGGGTCTAAAACCCTTTACGAGTTTGAACTCAAAAAACCCGCTTTTGCAACCTCTAATCTAAAAATCAGGCCCTCCCAAAATCCTGAGCCCTCCCATGAGGAGACAAGCTCAGACTTGCTCTAATACCATGAAACAATGTTGGCTAAACATTGCTTGAATTAACAGAAGAACAGATTACAATATATTGAAGAGGTAAATTACTGTAGACATTAAAATGTCTAACTACCTCAACTACTAACTACTATAGATATAATTGACCATTAAACAAAAGAAGAATATAATATTCTAACAGATCTGACAGCAAGTGAGTGTCTACCAAAGTCATTCATTACTTCATATATGGGTTCATATTGAATGAATCTTGTTATAGAGTCACCATCAAGGTTATCAATTTGAGTCAACACTCGAACTTGCAAATCCAAAATCTGCAAATCTCATAATTTTATTTAATCTTTGCATTTCTAGACTCATGTTACCACTGCATATGTATCGTGAAAAGTAAACTAATTTGTGGTTGGTGAAGGATCTTCAATAGCTTATCTATTATGTAGAGTTGTCAACTATGACCTATAATTATTGTTGAATGGCTAGAAGTCATTTCTTCTTGTAGGAGGTTGATATTGTTGTATGGGTTGACCATCTTGTGGCATTTTCCTCTTCAAAATTGTAACATCATTCATCCCCTTCTACAATAATGGATCAGCTGAACTCTTTACAAGAGACCTAATTATATCTTTCTACATTTTCCTAGTTGTGGCTGTATTATCCTCTAACTCAATAGCATGCTGCTAAACATCTTCTAATTCAATATCATGTCCTAATTTGAGGAAGAGAGCAATTTTGGATGGCAAGACATTTATGAAAGTTGAAACTACTCAAAAGAATTTCAGGAGACAAATTCAAAGTGATAGATATCCGTGTTACAAGATAATTAAATCTCGCAAAAAGTTCTCTCATAGGCTCGCTATCCTCCATCTTAGAATTAAAGTGTCAAGCAAACAAAATATGGCTATTTTCAACTGGCCTATATCTTACGAGAAACTTCTCACTCTTAGCCTCCCAAGTACTGATACAATGAAGTTCAAGATGGTGATATAATGAACCTATTTATGAAAGCTTTGATCATTCTATATTCTCTTTGTGTGCAACTATTTCAGTTACTATTACAATTGATGTTCTCTGGTAGTGCAGAACTTACTAGCAAACAAAGTGTAAATGATGTGTTGGTTTTTATTTTCTCTTGGGTTGTACCATGGGGGATGCTGGCCCATTTTTTATATTACATATTATTCACTCAATATGCAATATATGTAGATAATTGTAACTATACACAATTGAATGGTAATGTGCCAATTTTTAAATCAAGATTCTGATGACTATTCTTGACAAACATTGATAGCATACAACAAATGTTACCATTTTCAACCAAAAAATTGTGTTACTTGACCATATCAAGTGCAACAAATATTGTATCCAATCAGGATAACTTTATTTAATTATAGTTACAAACAAATAATTTTTACAAGAGGTTTGACATATCTGTCATGAATGCAAGTTAATCATGATATATGATCAAAATGAATAATTTCTCCCACATACCAGTGATTGTAAACTACTTACCTCTTTCCGTTTAATCACTGCACTGAGAAGAAAAAGGAATAAAGTGAAAATATTTGCCCCAAATCCAAAAAAAGTGTGCATGGTCAAGCAAAACAACTAATCATGACAAAGAACTATGCTAGACCAAACGTAAAACAAACTTCATCTTTTGTCTCTAACTTCATAGATAATTTATTGTTTGAAAACACTAGACAGAAGCAAAAGGATGTAACTGGTTCTACTATCATTTAAAGGATATACATTCTCAAAACATGGTGAGAAATCATATCCATCCCAGACCTGCAAATAACAGAAATAAGATAGTATTAAACTTCTATGAGCAGAATCAATGTGAATTTGACTTCTAAGGGAATGTTAGATGATGGACTCAAAGCACCTTATTTAAATATTGAAAATTTAACCTTTGATATTGGATTGAATGAAGAAAAAAGAGAACCATGTTAGAAAGCAAGGGTGTTCAACATATCACAATGACATTATTATCAAAAAATCAAATGAAAATGAACATTACATAGCACATTCCAGTTATAGATTTTCAGTATAGAATATAATTAGATTCAAAATATAGCAAACTTTTGTTTATGAGCTACAGAAATGAATATAATGCTTACAGCCTTCTTGACCTTGATATCAACTGGATTATGTTTAATAGGAGTGTTGCCATGGATGGAAATCTTATGTTTAATTCAGTAGTATCACACTAATCACAATCACAAGTTCTGTGTACCAATTAAAACAGTGACAAATTGTCATGTCCCCTTCTCAAAAGTGAAGAACTGATTTAGATGCTATTATTGTTGGTGGTCGAAATGAGACATTATAAGGCCTATGCATTTCTCTTTTCTTTTTAAAGTACTTTTTAATTCACTCAGACAGAAAAATAAAAAATCTAAAAAAGTTTAATAGGGACCCAATTTTGGAGGTGACTAGATAAGAGAAGCTAGTGCCTGAATTGGATGATTCATTTTGTCATTATTGAATTCAAATTTTCAAACATTTGACTCTCAAGGAAAAAAACCCTTGTTTGTAAAATCCAAAGGACGAAATGCTCTTGATTCATATTGGATTTAAGGATGAAAAAGTCTCCAATCCAATTAGTGGCGATTCCATTCTAGAATTGCAATTGACCTCATTGTAACACCTATTTTTAGCTGGGACAATTTATAATTGCAAGGAAATCAAGATTTTGTCAATTTTGTTAAGTTTGTGCATGCGCCTACAGCTGTGCCACATTTTGGTGATAGTTTGCATTTTAGTTTTTAGTTTTTATCATCAATTTGTAGCAGGGCAACTACCAGCCACCAGCATTCTGTTCCAGCCCACTGATCAGCTTTAATATTTGTGTTATCTGATGGATTTGACCTGCACAACACATTAATCAGCACTTTAGGAAATTTTATTGTCTACGTCTGCAATCACTGCTCATACCAGACCATTGTGCCATCATTTTGGAGGTTATTCACCCATTGTAAAAGTTGTACGGCTACCTATGGCTATAAGTAATGATATTTATTGTTAATTTCAAATCAGGTTATTTAATGTTATTTTCTGCCCTCTAACACTAGTTAAAACACTAATGATTAAAGGCTTCACTCACAACATAGATCTGATAATTTATGGAATTTATGTATAGACTTCCAGGCACTGGATCTATAATTCTAAATTTGATTTGTGACTGTTATTCAAGGGTGAATCTGCTCTCTAATACTGATCTAATTATTGTTGATTATGTCATGTCCCATTTTTTAGCTAAAGGAATAATTTAATAATTTAAATTAAGTTGCCCAAAAAGTAACTTTATTAAATATGCAACTTATGTTTTATTATTAAATTTTAAAGTAAAAGTGATATTATAAAGTGTTTTTAAAAGAGGGCCTAAATTAATGATAAATCTGTTGCTAAGGGGCCAGTTGAGATATTAAATAAAAAAGAATAAAATCCCTACTAAAAATTTTCAAAATACTTTGTTGATTTATCACTTTCAGCTCATAGACATTTCATCAAACACTTGGTAGAACAGCAATTAAACAATATTTTTTATAACACTGTACGATTCCCTCCTAGAATTTTATGTGCATTTCAATAGTGTTTGATTTTTCCAAGGTGAATTTCAACAAACATATGACAAAAAGTTCATAAACTGGAACAACTTAAAATGATTTTTCCTTCTCCAAAAATAATCAACATTGACAAAATGAAATGCTGAAAGATAGATCTTCACAATTGAACACACTCCTAACTGTTCTGAAGAAAAACACTACTCAGAAATTATGACAGTGGTACAAGAATGATTCCAGTAACAAGATAAACATTCAATACTAGCCTGTGGTCTGCTAATAATGTTGAAATGTGTCCAGGATTAACACAGCAGTCTGAAAACTCCAGAAAACCACCTTACAATTATAAAGGAACCTTGAAATTTCACTGCTGAAAGCATAAAAGATGACAATAGCTAATATTCACAATGTAACACTCTGTAAACTGTCCGGATAGAGCTTGGGATGAAACAGCAGACCATAATATAATCTATCAGCCACCTCACCTTACTATTTCAAGTAACTGTGATACCTCCCAATATGCCTGCATTTCTTCTTCTTTTTTTATTTGCAAAATATTTTATATAGGGCAGCTGACAATTTTAGACTCTACCAACCCCACACAAGTTGTACAGCAGATCCTAAGAGTCATAAATGTGTACAAATTCTCCTAACGAGTCCAATGAGGAATTGTAATGTCCCCATTTTCGGATTCTCTTGCTCTGCAATTGGAGCTGACTTTTTGGGTTTGTGTCAGCCTGATCAGAGGGGTAATTTGATGTTACCAGTGAGCTCAGATGGTTTAGAGGAGTTATATCATGCTTTCAGATGTTATTTTCGGCTTTTGGTTTGGGCTCCAAGATTTTTGGAGGGAGTCTCTATTTTTAATAAGTCACCCAGCCAAGTCCGTTTATCATCTTTCATCATCAGGACCACTCCTGCGCAGTCAGTTTTTGGTTCCGATGCTTTTCAACCGTTCTCATAATTTGGAAGTAATATTGAGCTTTATTTAATTAATTTTACTAAGGTTGTTATTTTAATTAAAATATTTAAGGGGGCACCTTAGTGTTATAGCTCGTTGGAACCGGGATGAAACGCTTTAAATGTTGAGATGCTGAAAAGTGACTTTCAATGCCTGGAAATGTTTTAAAATAAAATAAATCACTTTTGGAGATTAAAAGGTTTAATAAATTAATAAAGTGATTTTAAAAAGGAGTTTTTGGAAAATTCCCTAAAAAGCTTATAAAAGGGGAATTGAGAGCTCATTTGGTATGTTGAAGTTTATTATCTCTTTGTCTGAAAACCCTTGTGGTTTTGGAAATTGGACTTGGTTCATCTCAATCTTCCTAAGGACGAAAACCCTCTTGAAGAAGATTGGCTGCGGTGATGAAAGATCTACCCAAGCTAATGTTCGTTGGAGATATTGATCAAGTATTTCACAACGCATTCAAAGATTTGGTTTTCTAATTTTTGAGTCTTTCAAAGACAAATTTGCAGGAGACAAAAACAACTTCATAGATTAGAGGTGATTTATCGATCAAAAGGATTCTGGATTTATTTGGATATATCTGATATATACACTTCATAGTGGAAATATTTTGATATTTAGATTGGTCGATGCAATTACCAAGGGTCATATATTTGTTAAGTTACTATATGGTGCAAAGGACGGAATTTATATTATAACTAGACATTGTCGCCAATCTATATTTACATAGCAGCGCAGCCTGTAGAAGGTTATCCTTCATAAGGGTCAACATTACTAAGATGCACAAATTGGGTGATACCGCTCCCTAAGCCACCACTTCTATTCTTCATCAACTGCTTTAGTTTGAGGCAGGTTTGTGGCTTATATTGCATCGCAGCACTTATTATTGATTGTTGTTCATTAGAGGGAAGATGTATATCTAGCGTGGAGTGTAGTCTCAATACAAGCAGTCGCCACTTACTGTCCTGCCACCCTGACCATTCTAGAGTAATCGCCATTCTAGAGGGCGGCATAATTCATAAGGGAAGACCATACAAATGCTAACTGTCGTATCATTGAAGGTAGTGCAAAATATATTTGTTGGGCTAAAGGTTAGATCTGAAACCAATGTTGTTATGATCATATTTGTATAAATGCTTAATGCCTGGAATTGTAAAAGTTGATCTTTATAATTGAGAAGGAAAATATTTCTGAACTAGTGAATCACTGTTTAGATCCCTATATCCAGCATAATTATTATCTCAATATTTGCAATATAGAGTGTTCTCATTTTGTAATGAAACTGCATAATCTATGTTTGATGGAACACTGGCAATCTACATGATAACTATTTGACAATATGCTCACATTGTCAAACGGAGGTGAGAGGGATAGAGAGAGGGAGGGACGAGAGAGAGAGAGAGAGAGAGAGAGAGAGGGAAAGAGATTTATCTAGTTAGGGTGAGAGGGAGAGACCTGAGAGAGGGAGAGGGGGTGGGATGGATAGTTGGAAGGAGAGACTTGAGAGAGAGGGAGAGAGAGAGAGAGTGGGAGAGAGGGGGTTGGAGTGAGAGAGAGTTGTCTAGGTATAGAGGGAGGGAGAGAGGGACCCGAGAGAGAGAGATAGATAGAGAGAGATAGAGAGACAGACACAGAGATAGACACAGAGAGAGAGATAGAGAAAGTTATTGCTCAGTGTTTCCAGGGTTATTGTTGTGTACCTCCAGAGCATGTTTTGGACACTTTGTCCATACTTACTTTTTTTAGTAAGTCACAAGGTGCTCAATGTCGTAGTCAGTTGGCAGTCTTTTTGTATCGGGAATGCTGGCGGATTCTTACCATGGATTTATCTTGGCAGTTATCATGGTTTAGAGCTTCATGTTTAAATAACATAATATTAAAGTTAAATTAAAAGTTTTAACTTTAATGCGTTATTTATTAATTTAAATGACTTTATGATAGAGGCGATATAAGGGGTTTTTAAAAAAAGATTATTTTATATCATAAAGTGGCGCCAACTTAAGGGAGATATAAGGCAAGAAATAAAATAATTTTAAATTGCCAACTTGGGCGTGGGAATTGGAGGGAGCTATAAAAGCCCTTTTGTGAGCTCATTTGCATTATTCATGTTGAGAAGAAAATTGATAAGGGTTTTGTTGGTTGGACTAGAAAGTCTGTAAATCTCGGTTTCATTGAGGACGAAAACCCTCATGAGGAATAGTATGCTACAAGAGTGAAAGATCTCCCAAGGCTACTTGCAGATAACTCCATTCAGCGGTTATGCATTGTACATTAACGCATTCAGGAAAAGCTTCAATCTGGAATTCGAAGAATTTAGAAGGGGTTTGCAGATATATTGAGCATCATTTCAGAATTGAGGAATTTACGAGTATTAATGAAGAGTTATCAGAGTTGATCACTTGTGTGAGTTTGCCAAGAGAGATTTGGATGCCCAAGTTCAGGGTTTGGCATCACACATCAGCAGGTTGAAATGAATGTTAAGGGTAATTTTATCTCTGAGGCTACATTAGAGTTGGGAGAGGGATTGAGGATCGTTTCCCTTGTTCAAGATGTCAAGATTGGCAACGATTCATTGTTTCATCAGGAGGCGCCATATTCTGCTATACATTGACTATTTATTCCTCACATGGCAGTGATAATTCATACTGCAGCCTAATGAATGCTGCCATACCAGTCAGGAGGTAATAAAATGGGACGTGGCATATTTTGGTGAGCTCTAGGGCAAGCAGGGCTCTTCTTTCCTGGCCGCCAACTAGCTATTGCTGAGCAATGGAAACATTGCTTCTTTGTATGTTGAAGTGGACCTAGATTTAAAGGAATCATGGGAGTTTTCAGAACTAACTGTATTTTCCAGCGTAGCCTTGAAGGGTGAGCAAATGCTGCTGTTCATTCATTCTGGGTTGCTGCAGACTGTCATATGTCTCAGGTCAGAAATGTAATAATCATTGAAAGAATATTGCTGCAACATTGTATTTGCTGTTATAAACAACTTGTCAATTCATTTGGTGTTAGTAGAATTTGAATTTCAGACTTATCTTATTTTATGCATTTGAGTCCCTATCATTTGGTTTATACTCAAGATCAAACCCAATTGGTATAACGCAAATTGTTTGACAAAATGTCCCATATGTCAAACTGAAATAATCTGAGCGAAATCGCAAATTCCAATTCCAATTTGGGGTGGGGCATTACACAAATCAGAAAGTAGTAACCCAATTGGATTTGATCTTATCACGTGTATTCAAATATCCAAGGAAAACAATTTGAGTTCAAAGTCAAACCCTACAACAATGAATAACATGTTCTGTGCCAAGCAAATATTAAACCTTGGCTTGGGAGAGACTACCATCAGAAAATAATTCACACTTGAGACCACAAAGGGAGGAGTAGCTCAGTGGTACAGCACTCAGCAACTAATACGGGTCCTAGTTTCAAATACTCACTGGTGAATGAAAAATTAACCACAGAATTAAAGAGTTCCTTATCAAACTGGAGGTCCTGAGTTCAACTCCTAGATAGTCCATGGAAAATTAACTGCTACAATGAATTATAAATCAAAATATTATAACTGCCTCAACAAATAGGGTTTCCTAAGTTGAAGTATTATTCCTTCCACAACAAATTAGAAACTGCAATTTGAAAGTCCTGGGTTCAAATCCTAACTTATCCATGGAATATTTACTATTACAATAATTTAAAAGTTATAACTGCCCCAGCTAAT
The DNA here is from genome assembly GCA_007115665.2 of Sequoiadendron giganteum. Classification (NCBI taxonomy): domain Eukaryota; kingdom Viridiplantae; phylum Streptophyta; class Pinopsida; order Cupressales; family Cupressaceae; genus Sequoiadendron; species Sequoiadendron giganteum. Next base: position 5,972,896 of record CM021104.1, read on the forward strand.
AGGAAATCGTAGGTTCAATTTGCTAGCCAGTTATAGAAAATTAACGGCTACAATAATGGTGTATTCTGTCAAAAAAATACGTACAGTAATATTCATAAAGTTTGCTATATTCCATAGAAAAATAACTGCCACAACAAATCAAGACGTTACAAGTGCCTCACAAAAGACATTGGGAAAAGGTTGTGTTCTACCAAGAAAACATACTGAAACAATCTTGAAGTCTGATATGTTTTTATACGTGTGGTGTTTACCTAGCGTATAAAATTATCAGATAATGTGATGATTTCACTTTTGAATCAGTGTATGTTCGTCATTAACCTATTTTTCAGTAGTTTAAATCATATGCCTGAATGGCCCGTTATGAAAAAAATACATACTAAATCATATAAAAACCCATTTCTCATGAGCCTGAATGGCCCACTTAAAATGCCTACTAAATCATATAAGCATACACTTAATTTCTCCTTAGATTTCCATAAGCTATCATTTTCCCTTTTACTAAAACCTCTATTACCTGCATTGGCATTTTTATCATACACCTTCCAGAGAAGATTGATTGCAGAACATATTTTTCTTAGTGAAACCGGGACCTTACAAAAGAAACTAAGCTTGCACAAAATTCCATCACCAAAACACATAAAAAAGAAAACGGCCTTTCAATTAACACAAGCATATATAAATTCTTATAGTACAGTTATAGAAGCAAACTTTATGTACCATAGGACAAATGAATGTGAAGTGCTCCATCTTCCTTGCACCTATAATTGCTCTGAAAATATTCATTTCTTCTCATGTGCCACCCTTACAAAGACTTCAACAAAGCAGCTGCAGCTTCACCAAAATACTAACTGAGAAGCATATATTACACAGCGAAAGAAAAATATTCTTTGCTGCAGAATGTAGGTAAATATTATAACCTAAATCCTGGTCAATTCTCTGCACGCTTGCCTGTCATATCGAACCTCTCAGGTGCACTTACTTCCAGCAAAAAGTTGAAGACATGGGGCACTTGTATTAATTAATAATATTTCATTCTTTTGAAAACAAGTTAACGTTTCATCCAATTCTTTTTCGGAAATTCTCTGGTAGGTGGGTTTTAATAATTAATTTACTTCTTTGGTCGTATGTGTTATTCTCTGTACTCGTCAGAGCACTCCTCGGATAAGATATTTCCCTGTTTTGTCGTTTTTCGTCTATAGGAAAGGATTTGGAAGACGCTTTATTTGCAGTGGCCTGAACTTTTTTTTATTGGTGAAAGTTCCTACGATAATCTTCCCAACAAGGTGAAGTTATAAATGGGGATCCCCTTTCTTATTCGAACAATTTTGCATAATATTTGTTGTTTCTAGCTCTATAATTGTGTTGTTGGTCATTCAGCTTTTTGGACTGAACCTTGGCTAAGAGAATGGTTTTTAAATATCTAATTTAATTAGATTTGTAATTTTTTTCATGGTATTTGTCATTGAGTTTAAATTTTTCGAATGTGATGTGTTAATGTCCCAAGAAAATTCACGATTCTAGTGGTTGTTGGTATGTTACCTTCTCACTGATATTTTAGAAGTAATGTTCCTACATGAGTTGCATTGAACAAAATATTTTCAACTTGCTATTTTCAAAAAAGAAGGTTGATTTTTTTTATTTTTTTTACACATTTGAACTCTACAACTCTTAAGAAATTTCTGCCATTTTCACAAACCAACAAGCTTTCATATTATGTATGTCATTTTCTTGAAGCTTTCTAATTATCACCCTCATGAGATTACGAAGAATGACGAAGTAGAAGCATCAATATCTTTTTTGGAGGTTTTTCACAAATTCCAGGTGATCTTGTTCCATTTTTGTTGTTTTTTTTCTCTTCTTTGTCATTCTATGCTTTCATTTTGTTATCCTCGAATTTAGCTAAGCTCAATTCATGGGATAATCCCTACAAAACTTGTATGTTTCGTAGCCCATGCACTCTAAGCATGCAAAATGAGGCAAATCATTCTTGCCCTTATGCATGGTTTCTTAGCCTCAAAACGTCATTCTGAGCATTCCCCTTTTTTAGTTTGTCAAAATTTGCAATTTGGTCCAAGTTGTAAATTTTCGTTTTCAGAGTTAGTAAATTTTTCGTCTTTGTAGGAGCCCTGAAATTCAGCGCCCCTGCAAGCCCAATGTAAAAAATAAAAAGTTGTAAGGTCGCTAAAAACCAGTGACCCTATATATTGCTTACCAAACTTTAAATTGCAATGGCATTAAATTTTGTCGCCCCTACAATCTCGGATTCACACGAGTTGGCAATTAATGCAAAATTTTCATTTATGATTTGGGGCGCTTTTAATCAATTTTTGGTCCATTTTATTTTTGTTTTATCTCCACTTCATGCCCTCCCATTTTTCCCATTGCTTCTGCGAGTTTGTTCTTAGTGTTTGTGATCATTTAAACCAATTGTTGAGGCGGATTTTGTGTTACTTCAACTAGGGTTTTCACCATGTTCTTCATTTATTTTCAGGTATGTTAACATTGCTTCTGTTTTCTTTTCTTTTTGTCTTGGTAAATCTAGGGTTTTGGTTTGCTATCATTCCCATTGTATTTAAAATCATTTTCATTTGGTTCTAATTTAAATGGTTTTTGTTTACATTATTTTAGCTTTCATTTGTTAGACCGAACCCTAGTTCCCAGTTTCTTTTTATGGCACAGTTATGAGATGTTATTGTGATATAGAATTTATACCCCGCTTTGCATATTTGTTTATATCTCTGTGTTGGTCGGGTTTTAAACACCGACCAACGTGGGTTCGTGGAAACATTGTCAAAACTATTAATATTTTTCCCATGCCCACAAGATAGAACCAAACCCTTGTTTTCTAATGTATGGGCGGAGAATTTCTCTGCTCATGTGGTATAATGCTTGGTGTTCCATTCTTCGATGTGGTAAGATAGGTTAGATCAGTCCTTTTCACCAACTACGCCTATAAGCATAAGATGTAATATGTGATATGTTTGATCGAGGTTTTTCATCAATCGAACATCAAATGACAATACTGAAAACTTCCCACAAAACATGTCACGAGACATTAGTGTTTTTCACCAACAAAACATTACTCATCCTCATCTATGCAATGGCAGCATTTGTTGTCATCGTTGCATATAAAACAAGCGAGCATTATGTGTGGTCGGGGTTTTTCCTCAACACTATATTAACTTCTTTCTTTGCTTGCGATGTCAGTGTTTTTCACCGCCCGAGCTGTAAAGAGCGAAACTCTTTAATTCCAAACATCGATAATTCCTTAAATAAATTCATTTATATTCAAAAGAAACTCAAAAACTTCATTCATTAACATTCATAACATCCAAAAGATTCCAAATAACGACTTAAAGTCTACAAATAGATTCAAAATACTTCCAATTAAATTCATACACATGTCATCATACACGACATTGATAAGACAAAAGCATTTGTAACAAAAGTTTACAATTCGAGACTTAGGCATTCTGTCGCCTTAAGCTCTACAATAATCATACAAGACTTAGGCATTATGTCGCCTTAAGTTCTAAAATAATTAATTCAAGAATAAAATAAATACATATATGAAGAAGTCATCCTTTGATCTTCAATCCAATAGCATATCTTCAAACATGAAGACGAGAACAAGGTTCAGGCGCTTTTTTTGCCCAACCTTGAAGCTTACGCTTCCTCGAAATTCCTTAGTCATTCAAAGAATACCCGACCCTGCACGAATCGCTTAGCAAAAAGCAGTCGACAAGCAAGATGGAATCTGGTGCGTGCCTAGTATAACTAGTAAATCCACAAGCACTTTCATTTTTCTAATTCATTTAACAAACAATCAAGTTCGATACTAGGATATGGTAGAGAGTTAATTTCATTCCATCTATTTCAATGGTCCTTAAGTTACTTGGCCAAGTAAAATTTCATGAACGACAATTAATAGTAGTTTTGGAAAAGCAAAACTACGCTCTCTAAAAACCCATATTCGGCACCCATTCCGGAAGGTAACTTTCCAAACACATGTCATGCGCATTCAATTATCAAGCATGCATGGCTCCATTCAAAACAAAATGATCTTTCACAAACACATGAACTGCACTTTATCTTTCAAGCAAACATGGTATTTAATACAATAATTTCACAGATTTAACTCTTGAACGACATTAAGTTCATTTAAAATAAAATAATAAAATAAATTTAAAAGAAGATGTATCTTAAGAATGTAATCTAAGTACATATTTAAATAGGAATAAATGAGCACACATTCTTTCAGTTCATTTACTCATATATTTTATCTTCACTTCTAAATAATTCCTTTCTAATTCGTTTTTTACATTTCCATAAAAAAAAATATATCTTTTAAAAAACATATCATAGCAAATTTTAAATCATTCCTTGAAAATGATCAAATTCCACTTTTACTTTTCAAGCATATTGAAATAAACAGAATTGTTTAATCTTATCCTTGTAAATTTAGACTAAGAACTTTCATCCGTGTATTTCTATAAATGTTTCCCTATCTTTTCTATTTCATTCATTTTGAAAATTAAATCTATCTGACAATTTTGAGTTTTTCTGAAGCTTTTCTAAATCTACATGAAATATACGTTTTTCTGTGTGAATCTTTACTAAACCATAATTTCCTAAAATAATAAATCTACTGTCTCTTGATTGTTTTATGTTCGAGATCATTCTATAATTTTCTGTTCAAATCTATACTTTGTCTTCACTAAAATTTTAGTCTGGTGTTTAATCTTTTTTCTATAATTTGATAAAAACATGATAATTTCCAATAGTTAATTATACAAGAATGAAAGAAAAGAATTAAACTCAAGTATTAAAAGAGATTGTGGATTTAAGAAATAACCAGTTATCATTTAAATCTACCTATGTTTCCTGAATCTAGTTTGTTTTGCTTCCTCTGTCAAATTTTTGTTCTATTCTTTTGTTGTGAATTCCCCCTGTCTTATGTCGTTCTTGAATCAGCAATATATATTTCTTTCCTTCCTTCCACATGCGCTTTGGAGACAAGCCAATTCAAAATAAATTAAAAACTTACCCTTATCCTGGTTGCGCCTCTCTTCTAGTCATGCCTGAGAAGATTAGCAATCTTTTTATTACTCAAACCTCTCCCTGTCCACCACTGGTCGCACCCTGCCTTTTATCTTCTCCCACGTGCCTCTCCTTTCTCCTTTCTACCTTGTTGGTTGGCGCATACTCCCTCTTCCCTTAACCTGTTGGCTTGCGCACCTCCTTTCCTCATGGGCGCATCATGGTAAGAGAGCTTTCTAACTCTCCTTTCTGCCTTCAGGCCGCACGTGGGGTGTTTAGCAGTTTTAGACAAGCAGTCTAAAATGAAAATAAAGACTCCCTTCTCTTTGACTGCGTATTGGAGACTTTAGCATATGGAAATAAAAGAAACACCAGTCTATCTCCTCTAGTCGCACATAGAAAAGGTATTTGCATCCAAAATAAAATAGAAATCACACTGTTTCCTGTCCAACTCTCTCTAAAAATGAATTTTTCTCTTCCCTATCTCTTTAATTCGAATTTACTCTCTGTCTTTTTTTCTCATGCAAAAATGGTAGTTGTTATCAAAGAAATCAGATTTATTATTCATGCCTGATCTCCAACCAAAATTTCCATAACTCCAAGTTTTAATTTGTGATTGCATGCAAAATTTATTGAGAAGTGATTGTTTTCAACTGTTTTGATTTCAATTTCAATTCCAACTTTGAACATATTGTTATTTTCTAATTTGTTTTAAATAACTAGTTTTGATATTTATCTCTTTCTTCAAGCAAATCTTTCCTCTCTCATTTATTAAATGAGAAAATATCAAATAAATTAATAACACTATTTTACATTTTTATATATTTTCACAATTAAAAGTTTTATTCCAATATTTTAAAATAAAATGCATCATTATTTTTAACTAATAATAAAATATTTACACAAAGAAGTAATTCTTTGAATAAAGATCAATTTCCTCATAAAATAATCAAATTGCCATTTAAAACAAATATATTATTTTTCGCTATTACTTTCAACAAAAGCATAGCCATAATAACCATTAAAATTTTAAACCATTTAATCATGCATAATACATTATAATTAAATAAGTGGTGTGTGAGATTCCATCATCCTCATAAACGTCTAATGGCTAAAACGACTCTACCTGATCAATGTTCTCGCCATCATTCTCGTTCACCTATTTCTATGTTCACTTGCACTCAATTTCTCATCAACAATGACAAACCTCGAATTTCATAATAATGCATTTCAAATCATTTCATTTGCATTTGCATTTCAATTTCATTTTAAATTTCACTTTCATTTTCAATTTAAATAATCATCTATCAAAAACATCAAAAATCTCATGATTAATAATTGCATTTAACTAAATGATAAAAATTAGTACGTGACATCCTTCCCCTCTTGGAAGAGACATCGTCTCGATGTCTTATTAATCATTCAATAAGCATAGTATCTCAATCAGTAAAACATAGTATCTCAATCATAATTAAGTAATAACTAACATCATAGTTCTCAAAACATAAGCATAAGCAATCCATAGTAGCATCCACACTATCCAAGTTCACAACATGTGAATCAAAAACCAGAGTATCAAGTATCTCTGCATAAAGCAAATACTAATCTAAGAAAGAAAATGAGGAAAATGACAGTCAATCATCTCATAATCCTCCCATGTAGCACTATCCTTAGCATATTGGTCCCACTGGACCTTGTACTGAGTATTATCCCTGTTACGCAGCTTAATGCTACACCTATCTAGGATTCAGATGGGCTCCACTAGCACCACCCCTAGATCCTGTACCTATAATGAATGCCAATCAAGTATATGAGATGCATCACAATGGTATGGTTTCAATAAAGAAACATGGAATACACTATGGAGTTGAGCTAGAGCAGGTGGTAACGCAAGTCTATAAGCAACTAGATTAATGACTTCCAGTACATCAAAGGGTCCCACAAATCTCAGAGCCAACTTTGATGATTTCCCAAATGAGATAGAGCTCTTATGACGCTTAACCCTCAAAAAGACTTTATCTCCCGCAACAAACTGTCTGAAAGTCCTATTTCTATCAGAATAGCTCTTTTGTCTATCGGTTGCTTCCTTCAACCTACTCTTGATCAACTTCATTTACTCATCCATTTCCTTAATCATATCCGGACCAATGATGATCCTATCTTCCATCCTATCCCAACTAATGGGTGTGCAACATTTATGTCCATAAAGTGCCTCAAAAGGTGCCATACCCAAAGTTGCATGAAATGAGTTGTTGAAGGCAAACTCAACCAATGGAAAATATTCCTCCCACTTGTACTGCTAATCCATGCAGTACATCCTCATTAAATCCTCAACAACCTAATTGACCCTTTTTGTTTGGCCATCAATTTGTGGGTGATAAGCAGAACTAAAATTCAATTTAGTTCCTAAAGCTGCATTCAGTGTTGTCCAAAACCTAGATGTCATTTTGGTATCTCTATCTAATATAATGGTCTCTGGTACACCATGCAATCAAAATATCTCTTGCATAAATTTCTTCGCAAGTGTCAATGATCCATCTTTCAGATTTCCAGGTATAAAATGTGAAACCTTCATTACCTTATCAACAACTACTAAGATGGTATCATGCTTGTTCCTACTCAAAGGTAATCCTTGGATAAAATCCATACTAATTACTTGCCACTTATACTTAGGTATATCGTGGGGATACAAAATTTATGTTGGATGCACATGCTCAGCCTTGACACACTAGCATTCCAAACATCTGGCCACATATTCCATAACATCTTTCTTGAGCTTAGGCCAAAAATACAAAGTCTTCAACTCTGCTACCATCTTCATAACTCCTAGATGCCCTGAGTAAGGTGCATCGTGAACTTATTCTAGAATCAACCTCCTCAAGTCTCCACCCTCAGGGATATACATCCTTCCCTGATATCTCAAAATACCATCATACTCCATCACATATCCATCAAATCTGTGATCTAAAGGATTTGTCTCTAAGGCTTGCTTGACCCTTTCATAATGCTCATCTATTGGAAGATGCTGCAACACTTACTGTCTCAAATTTGACCTTGTGGTCAACATAGCAGAGAGATGTCTTCTCTTGCTAAGAGCATCTGCAACTCTATTTTTCTTTCCCTTTATATAATAAATACAAAAATCATACTCACTTAGGAACTCAAGCCACCTCCTTTGTCTCGCATTGAGGTTAGGTTGTGTAAAAATGTACTTAAGTCCTAAATGATTTGTCTTTAGTTCAAAGGGTTTCCCTAGGAGATAATGTCTCCACATCTGCAATGCATGAACAATAGCTGCAAGCTCAAGATCATGTGGCACATAATTCAATTCATATTGTTTCAGTTTTTTGGACTCATATGCAACCACTTTCCCTTCCTACATCAACACAGCTCGTACACCTTCACCTAAACCATCTTTAATCACTATGAAGTGTCCATTAGGATCTGGTATAGTCAAAATCGGTGCTGATGTCAACTTCTATTTGAGAAATTGAAATGCTTCCTCGCATTTCTCAATCCACTCAAATTTCCTTCCCTTCTTCTGAAGAGAATTAATAGGTGTTGCTATCCTGGAAAATCCTTCCACATATTTCTTGTAATATCCTGCAAGTCCCATGAAACTACAAACTTTAGTAACACTTTGCAGTGTTGGCCAATCCACTATTGCTTCTATCTTTGGAGGATCAACTGAGATTCCCTCAGCAAATATGGCATGACCCAAGTAGTGAACCTTCTTTTGAAATAAAGTACGCTTTGAAAACTTACCAAAAATCTTTCAATCTCTTAGTCGTTGCAAGACTATTCTCAAGTGCTTGTCATGCTCCTCTTCTGTCTTAGAGTAAATCATAATATCATTTATGAATATAAGCACAAAATCATCTAAACAATCTCTAAAGATTTTTTTCATAAGATCCATGAATGTCGTTGGGGCATTCGTTAGACCAAAAGGTACCACTGTGAACTCGCAATGTCCATACCGAGTTCGGAAGGTTGTCTTTGGAATATACTCCTCCTTAATCCTTAGCTGGTGGTAACCTGATCTAAGATCAATCTTAGAAAACTTTGTGGCCCCTTTCATCTGATCAAATAACTCATCTATCCTAGGTAAAGGATACATGTTCTTAATGGTAACCTTGTTCAGCATTCTATAATCAATACACAGTCTCGAGGTCCCATCCTTCTTCTTCATGAAGATTACCGGTGCACCCCATGGAGATACACTCGATCTAATAAATCCCTCCTTCAGTAACTTCTGCAATTGAACCTTCAGCTCATATAACTCTGTAGTAGTCATTTTGTATTGAGCCTTGGATTGAGACTCAGTTCCAAGTAAAAGTTCAATCAAGAAATCAAATTCTCTCTTCGGTGGTAACTCAGTAATTCTTTAGGAAAGATATCCAAGAACTCCCTGAGAATTGGATAGCCCTCTTGAATTTGTTGGACATTATCCAAGTCACTCACCAATATAGCATATATGGAACATCCTTTCCAATGTGCTTTCTTTAGTTGCACGGCTGAGATATGTCTCAACTCAAGAGGCTCTTGAGATCCAAAAATCTCTACTGGATGTCCAAAATCGTCAAGACAACTCACAACCTTATCTTCACAGTTCACTATAGCTTTGTGCTCAGTTAACCAATTGATCCCTAGGATCACATCATAGGAACCCAACGGTGCTACATAAAGGTTAACTTGGGTTTGGAAATTAAGTAGCTCTAAATCGCTACATGATAGACATAATTCTACCCTCTTCTCTACTCAGTTTCCATACTGAACCATCCATGGATGTGACATATAACCAGGTCTAATAGGTAACTTAGCAACTACTTTAGGATCAATAAAACATTCAGTAGCTCCTGTATCTATCAAAATGGAAACTGATTGACCAAAAAGCTTACCCGTCATCTGAATAGGTGAAGCTTGAAAATCTGCTTGACGGTTGTCAACCGCTGAATGAATCTAGTGTTGCGGTGCTCGCCGATCATTCCCTCCTCGCTGACCTCCTATACGCTGAGTGCAATTGGAGGCATAGTGATCTCCTCCACAATTATAACATCCACCTCGTGGCCCTGGGTGACCACCTGTCCTGTTCATGGTATTAGATAAGTTGGTGTTATTATTATTCACTTTCTTATTTCTACCAAAGATTCCTTCTCCTTTTTCCTGAGAGTTTGTTCCTCTCTTTAGGTTCCTTATTTGTTGATTATTGTTACCCCTCTGGTTATTACTATTATTATTTTGGAACTTCTTGTTTCCAAATCCAGATTTAGCATTCACATTCTTTCTATAGTTTGCTACCTATTGCAACTTTTGTTCCTATTTGATAGCCTTCTCAAAGACCTCATCCATAGTCAGTAGATTATGAATATCCACACCAGCTCTTATATGTGGCCTCAATCCTAGGATGAATTTCCAAATACGGAACCACTCATCCATCCGATACTATGGTACGTACTTCAGGAGATTAGTGAATCTCTCCTAGTACTGAGTAACTATCAAACCACCCTGTGTCAGATTCTGAAACTTTGTCATCTTCCTATCAAAGAACAGTTGTGGAAGCCATCTCTTCCTGAAAAGTTGCAAGAACACTTCCCAAGTAGTCCCACCTAGTAGTAGCTTCTTCTCAGTCTTCTCATTATCCCACCAAGTAGCAGCTTCTCCAGTAAGCTAATATGCAGCCCAAACTGCCTTGGTCTCATTAGACATATTCCTAAGCTCAAAATAATTTTCCATTTCAATTACCTAGGCTTTAGCTCCATCACCGATGGTCTTACCATCAAACTTGGGCAGCACTACCCTTTTCACGTCTTTTTCCAACTCCCCTTCAATCCTAGCTTGAGGATTTGGTACTTCTTCAACCCTTGGATTTTCATTAGCGGGTTGCTCCTGATTTTGGGGAATTTCATTCTAAGGGTTTTGTCCTTCTCTCACTCCTCAAACTTCTTGTTCCAGATTATCCATTCTAGAACCTTGTTGATTCAAAAGATTGAGAATCTGATCCAACCTGTCATTCTCATTACTTGCAACAGCTCCTTTTCCTCTTGTACCCATTATGTATCAACAATTCCTGCATCAAGGAATGTTTCTTTAGCGTAATGGACAAAGGACCCTATTGTTCAAACCTAGGGCTCTGATACCAAATGTAAAGAGTGAAACTCTTTAATTCCAAACATCGACAATTCCTTAAATAAATTCATTTATATTCAAAAGAAAGTCAAAAACTTCATTCATGAACATTCATAACATCCAAAAGATTCCAAATAACGACTTAAATTCTACAAATCGATTCAAAATACTTCCAATTAAATTCATACACGTGTCATCATACACGACATTGATAATACAAAAGCATTTGTAAAAAAAGTTTACAATTTGAGACTTAGGCATTATGTCGCCTTAAGCTCTACAATAATCATACAAGACTTAGGCATTCTTTCACCTTAAGTTCTACAATAATTGATTCAAGAATAAAATAATACATATATGAAGAAATCATCCTTTGATCTTCAATCCAATAACATATCTTCAAACATGAAGACGAGAACAAGGTTCAGGCATTTTTTCTGCCCAACCTCAAAGCTTACGCTTCCCCGGAATTCCTTAGTCATTCAAAGAGTACCCGACCCTACACGTATCGCTTAGCAAAAAACAATCGACAAGCAAGATGGAATCTGGTGCATGCCTAGTATAACTAGTAAATCCATAAGCACTTTCATTTCTCTAATTCATTTAAGAAACAAGCAAGTTCAATACTAGGATATGGTAGAGAGTTAATTTCATTCCATCTATTTCAATGGTCCTTAAGTTACTTGGCCAAGTAAAATTTCATGTACGACAAATAATAGTAGTTTTGGAAAAACAAATCTACGCTCTGTAAAAACCCATATTCGGCACCTGTCCCGGAAGGTAACTTTCCAAACACATGTCATGCACATTCAATTATAAAGCATGCATGGCTCCATTTAAAACAAAATGATCTTTCACAAACACATGAACTGCACTTTATCTTTCAAGCAAACATGGTATTTAATACAATAATTTCACAGATTTAACTCTTGAACAACATTAAGTTCATTTAAAATAAAATAATAAAATAAATTTAAAAGAAGGTGTATCTCAAGAATGTAATCTAAGTACATATTTAAATAGGAATAAATGAGCACACATTATTTCGGTTCATTTACTCATATATTTTATCTTCACTTCGAAATAATTCCTTTCTAATTCGTTTTTTACATTTCCATAAAAAAAAATATCTTTTAAAAAACATATCATAGCAAGTTTTAAATCATTCCTTGAGAATTATCAAATTCCACTTTTACTTTTCAAGCATGTTGAAATAAACATAATTGTTTAATCTTATCCTTGTAAATTTAGACCAAGAACTTTCAGCTGTATATTTCTTTAAATGTTTCCCTATCTTTTCTGTTTCATTCATTTTGAAAATTAAATCTATCTGACAGTTTTGAGTTTTTATGAAGCTTTTATAAATCTAAATGAAATATACATTTTTCTCTGTGAATCTTTACTAAACCAGAATTTCCTAAAATAATAAATCTACTATCTCTTGAATGTTTTATGTTCAAGATCATTCTACAATTTTCTGTTCAAATGTATACTCTTTCTTCACTAAAATTTCAGTCTGGTGTTTAATCTTTTTTCTATAATTTGATAAAAACGGTGATAATTTCCAATAGTTAATTATACAAGAATGAAAGAAAAGAATTAAAATCAAGTATTGAAAGAGATTGTGGATTTAAGAAATAACCAGTTATCATATAAATCTACTTGTGTTTCTTGAATCTGGTTTATTTTTCTTCCTTTGTCAATTTTATGTTTTATTCTTTTGTTGTGAATTCCCTCTGTCTTATGTCGTTCTTGAATCAACAATTTATATTTCTTTCCTTCCTTCCACATGCGCTTGGGAGACAAGCCAATTCAAAATAAATTAAAAACTTCCCCTTATCCTGGTCGCGCCTGGGAAGATTAGCAATCTTTTTATTACTCAAACCTCTCCCTGTCCTCCATTGGCCACACCCTGCCTTCTATCTTCTCCCATGTGCCTCTCCTTTCTCCTTTCTACCCTTATGGATGGTGCATACTACCTCTTGCCTTAACCTACTAGCTTGTGCACCTCCTTTCCTCATGGGCACATCATGGTAAGAGAGCTTTCTAACTCTCCTTTATGCCTTCAGGTCGCGCGTGGGGTGTTTAGCAATTTTAGACAAGCAGTCTAAAATGAAAACAAAGACTCCCTTCTCTTTGGTTGCGTATTGGAGACTTTAGCATATGGAAACAAAAGAAACACCAGTCTATCTCCTCCAGCCGCGCATAGAAAAGGTATTTGCGTCCAAAATAAAATAGAAATCACACTGTTTCCTGTCCAGCTCTCTCTAAAAATGGATTTTTCTCTTCCTTGTCTCTTTAATTCGAATTTACTCTCTGTCTTTTTTTCTCATGCAAAAATGGTAGTTGTTATCAAAGAAATCAGATTTATTATTCATGCCTGATCTCCAACCAAAATTTCCATAACTCCAAGTTTTAATTTGTGATTGCATGCAAAATTTATTGAGAAGTGATTGTTTTCAACTGTTTTCATTTCAATTTCAATTCCAACTTTGAATGTATTGCTATTTTCTAATTTGTTTTAAATAACCAGTTTTGATATTTATCTCTTTCTTCAAGCAAATATTTCCTCTCTCATTTATTAAATGAGAAAATATCAAATAAATTAATAACACTATTTTACATTTTTATATATTTTCACAATTAGAAGTTTTTTTCCAATATTTTAAAATAAAATGCATCATTATTTTTAACTACTAATAAAATATTTACACAAAGAAGTAATTATTTGAATAAAGATCAATTTCCTCATAAAATAATCAAATTTCCATTTAAAATAAATATATTCTTTTTTGCCATTACTTTCAACAAAAGCATAGCCATAATAACCATTAAAATTTTAAACCATTTAATCATGCATAATACGTTATAATTAACTAAGTGGTGTGTGAAATTCCATCATCCTCATAAACGTCTAATGGCTAAAATGACTCTACCTGATCAATGTTCTCGCCTTCATTCTCATTCACATGTTCCTGCGTTCACTTGCACTCAATTTCTCATCAGCAATGACAAACCCCGAGTTTCATAATAATGCATTTCAAATCATTTCATTTGCATTTCAATTTCACTTTCATTTTCAATTTAAATAATCATCTATCAAAAACATCAAAAATCTCATGATTAATAATTGCATTTAACTAAATGATAAAAATCAGTATGTGACATGAGCATTGCAAATTCCAACCCCTTGGCATTAATATGACATGCGACATCGTTGTTTTTAATAATGTTGTAAAAACCAAAACACCGATGTGACTTGAACTTACATGTTTTACTTGAAACGAAGTTATTTTTCACCATATGAACACTATAAACCCAACCCATCACATATATGCACAAGAGGAGATTTTTGTTGTTAATGCGTGTAAAATTTGTCCAAAGATGTAGGGTCAGAAAATTTTGTTGACTCGACATCAAGTACAAAGCAAAGTTTTTGCTAACATGCAAGGTCGTGAAAAAATAGCGATCCTGCACTTGAATTGACCTACCCACATGTAAAGTTGAATTTTTTCTCTAACTTTACACAAACGAAGGTACTTCCACTTACAAAGTCGACAATTTTTTGTGACTTTGCACAAATTTTTGCAAACTTCAAAATCCACTTGCTAAAATGTTAAATTTCAATGCTTAAACACTTTTTACCTCATTTCACCTGTAGAGGCGTTGAAATTTAGCGACCTTACACTATTTTACAAAAATTTCCTAACACTTGGGGAATTTTTTCCTTTTTTTGCCAATTTGATCGCTTTTGCTCCATTTTTTGCTTCCATCACACTCAAGCCCTCCAAGCTCACGCAATCGCTCTGCATTTTCCCACCTTTGCAAATTTCCATTCATGCTAGTTTTTCTAACATTGTAAAATGCTAAAATAGTCATGTAGTTTCTCGTACACACATTCCAATAATTTTACACCTACCTTCCCTCAAGGATACAATTTCTTGCCAATGCCAGATCCCTCTCCAAGCAAGAGAAAAGCAATGAAATTCAAATATCAAGGTGTGTTTCTGGCTACCTCAATCTCATCAAATATAGATGAGATCAAAGGCACTGAAATTAGGCATGTTGGTATGTCTAAGTTTGTAACAAGGACTTAGAAGGAGTTGTTGGATTAGGGAATAAGGTGCATAGTGTAGAGTAACATTCATATGGTGGCTTCTTTTCCTATTGCACCACATAACCCAAAGTTTATCCTCCAAGTTGCTTCTCATTGCAATAAAAATGATAGAAGTGTTAGGGATGTCAATTGAGATGTAGTCATAAGGTTAGATGTAGAATTTATTGACAAAGATTTCATATGTCCAAGCATTGATAGGTATACAGAAATCACCAAGGAATTTGCGCACGAATAATATGATAAGGATCCAGATTCTGCTAAGAGGAAAATTAAGAGCAAATGGTTAAAGAATCCTTGGTCGATTGTCTCAAGATGGCCCAATATTTTCCCTCGCAGTGATTTCATCGAAGAGGTTAACAATCTGACCACTCTTGTTAGTAGAGTGCAAGGTTTGCCTACCTCATCCACATTTGAATACTGGATGTATTTATACATCAAGATCATAAAGAGGGGGAAACAACAGATCTTCTGGGGCCAGCAAATTAGTGATGTCATTCATGATCATTTGACCAAAGTGCATACAATACAAAATTTCTATATGACATCCTACTTGGTGTATGTGGTTGCGGCTATGAGAAATTTTGTTGGGTTGACAACAAAAGGAAACATAAGGGTGACTCCAAGCTACAAAGTATTTTCCACAGGTTACTCTTGATGGAAGCATTCACCATTTCCAAAGAGTGAATGATGCATTATTTGCTCCATTTATGTGTGAATTTGATCATGAGATGGAAAGAAAAAGAGTGTCATATGAGGCTTGAGAAGTTGTAAACAAATATGGTCGCCTCTACCTGCAATTCTCCAGTTTCTAATATTTGAGAGTTGGTTGTTTCGTGGGATATCCATACATGCTCCTGTGATACCCCAACAACAATATTGTCTTGATGGAGCTATGTAGGCAAATAATTGCAGTTCATAGAAAACAGATGGAGTCCCACAAGCCAAGATTCAAGTTTTAATTGACCATTGGCAAGTATTCCATTCAGACTTCTCTCTTAAAGCCAAATCCATTGAGTCTGAAATGTAGCTAGTCACTTTAAAAATGTTCAAGAAAAGGATAGATTTTGATTATCGAGGCATAAAAGATCAGATCAAGAAGGAATATGTTCGTGTACATAGAATTGAGGATGTGTGGGTTGACTATAGGACTGAGGAAGAAGTAAGAAAGTTGGATTACTGTGGGCTCACATTGGAACAGATTGAAGACCTAGATTTGGCTGATATTCTTGAGGGCATGGAAGATGACGGTGACATCTTAAACCCTGCCTATGAGAGGAACAACATTGTAGGATCTCCTCTACCCCCCATCTTGTGGTCACAGAAAGAGGTAACTTCAATTCGAGAAAGGTTTGAATCAATTATTGCTAACACAAATGTATGGTTAGAAGAAAAGGAAATTCAATTGAAACTCTTTCTCATTGGGTCAAAGGAGGAATTACAAGATTCTACAGGTAGAAAATTAGAATTGATAACAAAGAATAAGAGTGATGCTCCTAGTTCCAGCAAGACTTCTAAGCCAAAGACCACATTTGTTGTAAAAGGTGGTAAGAAGAAGAGAAAAAAAGCTACAGAGGGGCCATCTATTGAGGGACAAGGGAATCTATTCAAGAAGAGAGGCAAATAGAGGAAGGATGACATGAAGAATCATAAATGTCTCCTCATGAGAACATTCATGAAGAACCACATGTCTCCTCTTCTCCCATTTCTACTACTGTACCTACCCCCACTCCTCCTACTACAACAGTTGATCAACCCTAGCCATCTGCTACAGTCACTCCTGCAGTCACTGACAATGTTCTCCCATAGTATCAGTCCAATCCATACATTCATCCCCTTCAAGGTCTATCTTTGAAAGTCCCAAACAAGGTTTGGACAATATGTCAAGATCACCTATGTCTCTACCTAGTTTTCCATCACCATCATTTGACATAAATTCTCATTCTAACTTAGAATAATTCATGTTTGAGTCTGTGCAAGTGTCAAGTGTGGAGATTCTGACTGACACTGATCCTATTGTTACAACAACTTTTGTGAATGCAACAACGATGACTCAAACAATGGCTACTAATCCAAAAGAGAGCTCACCACTTCCACCTTGGCTCTCATCTCAAACACCTAAGAGGAATAAGGAAGTTGTCTCCACAGATGACTTCGACTTTACACAACTAGCACCTAAAAAAAAAGCCCAAGAAGAAGGAAAAAAACCCTCTCCAGGTTGTTGTTTGACAAGGAAGGTAACAGGTATGCAGAGGCAGCACAGCCTCCTCCAAATAAAACTATGGAAGAGGTGGATATTTTTGATTATTTTGTCAAAAGAGTTGAGTTGGGGAAGATTACTCATGAGACTATGAAAGAAAATGTTGAATCCACATTGAATTCTCTCATTGAGAAATTTGATGAAGTCAAAAAGGTGAAGGATCGGTATAAATCCAAGGTAGAAC
Organism: Sequoiadendron giganteum; assembly: GCA_007115665.2. NCBI lineage: Eukaryota > Viridiplantae > Streptophyta > Pinopsida > Cupressales > Cupressaceae > Sequoiadendron > Sequoiadendron giganteum. The sequence continues at coordinate 5,990,620 of CM021104.1, forward strand.
AACTAACTGTGGTACTCTAGAAGATTACCTAGTCTTCTTATTCAATTGAACCTATGGTTGTGAGCATTGAGGAGATAATCATCCAAAAGGTGGAGAAAGTACATACAAGGGGCAGAGTAGTCGATGAATTCCTAAACTGAATGGTTGCACAGGGTACACAACTATTGGGATCTACTGCAGAAAAATTGGAAAAGATGGAAAGCCTAAGGACAGAGCTAGACAAAATTGTTGATGCTTTTTCTCAAGAAAGGGAAGATATGGAAAATAGTTTGCAAGCTTGGGTCAAAATGAAAGAGCTCAAACTGGATGCATTAGTGGAAATTGGATACAAAGTGAACTTCATGAAAGAGTTGATTGATGACTTGCAAAGTGCTTGAGAAGTCAACAAGGACAATAATTTGAACCTTGTCAACAAAGTCAAAGAGCTTCCTTGTAAGTTGCTTGATGACAGCCAAAAATTCCTTTCCTTAGATGCGAGTGTCCAAGAATTTACCAACATGATCCAAAAAGATTTTGAAGATCAAGCCTTTTGAGTGGCTTCAATGGATAAGTTGCTAGATATTCAATTAACCCTGGACAAACTAAAAGTGTTTTTAGGAAGGCATGATAAAGCTTGTGATATGGTGAAGGATTCAATCCCAAGAGTCCAAGACATACTTTAGGCCCATATAATGATGAAGTTCAAGCCATCATGAAGAAGTATGATGGTTTTCTAGTGAAGGACATTGAAGAAAGTTGATCTTGCCTTAGTTTAATTTTTAAGTATTTTCATGATTTTATGTAATTAGTTCTAAACAATTTACATTTCATTTTCAAAATTGTAATTACATGTAAAAATAGAGAAGTCCCAAATCAAATTGGAGTCTCCTATTTGAATAAATCAAAGTAGTTATTTCTTTTCCTAGATTACCTCTCAACTCTCCTCTATATATATATGAGGGAGTTCTTTTGTACTAAGTACCTTTTGATCTTTTGAAACTAGATGTTGCCATTTTGAAGAGATGGTACTTGTGGGTATTAGCTATTATTGCTCCAACTGGTTTTATTTAAGGATATCATTGTAATTTATTTCCCTTATTATGAAAAAAGAGAATATGCTAATGGAGACACCCCCATGGATAATCATAGTGTACATATTTTAGTTTAGTTTCTAGTTGATTTTAGTGAGCAATAAGAAGGGAGCCTCCCCTTTATGAGAGGAGAGATTCATATCTCATCATATTTGTGGTCGAAATCCCATTTTGTAATTTGTAAAGGAATTACAAAATATTCACCCAATACATTTGAAAACATCAAGTGTTACCATAGTGTATTTAGATTAATCTATATCAATGTTCATTGCATTTTTATTTTGAATCAATCGCATCTTCATTTTCAATATATCGTTCAAAAAAATTGGTTGTCATGAAGGTTAAAAAACCAACATAGGGTTTAACTAAGACAAGCTCCTCAAACAACCAACCAAAACATTTTCCCCTTCTTTTCTTTGTGTGTGGATTCACATAGAAGAAGAGTAATATTTTCTAGTGACATATTTTCCTCTTTCATTTTGTTCATTTCAATTTATGTTACTTTGGTATTTCATAATTAGTGCCTTTATTATTTTGATGTCTTAAAATGTTTTTCGTACACTGTGAATTGGTAATTTTCGTTATGTGTGTGGAGGGGTTGATTCTAGGCATGTATGTTTTTTTCTCACATGTTTAGACAAGACGATAATGCAACTCAAAGATGTATGTGTGCACTAGTGTTTGAGGCAAAGGCTCCCAAAAAGCTACATAAGATTCCTTAAGATTGGCATTTTCCATTTCAAGTGGAATTATATCATAATTCTTATTTTGCATAGGTATATTTTTAGAAGTTCTTTATAATTGAGTATTGTACATTGTAATTGAATTTTTTTTATTACTAGCATACACATATTAAATATTAATATATATAAAATACACCGAGAGTTATCATTATCGAGGCGCCTATTGCATTGAGAAAAAATGATGAAAATATGTGCCTCGAGAAGGATAACTCTCGGCGTATTTTTTATATATTAATATTTAATATATGTATGCTAGTAGCAGTCACGACGCAACATGTAAGAGATTAATATAATATTACAATAATGTTAATCATTATAATATAATATAAAATTATATTTCGATATAATATAAAATTATATTTCGATATAATATTTAATAAATATTATAAAATATTAATTTTAATGTAATTGAATTAGAATTACAGTTAGAAGTTAATTGGAATCCTAACCCTAATTTAATGTTAACCTTAACCCTAATTAAACCCTAATCATAAGTGAACCCTTACCTAACCGTAACGCTAATTTAACTCTTACCCTAATCGTAATAAAATCTTAACTATAACCCTAACCCTTATTAAAATCTTAACTCTAATTAAACCCCAACAATAAAATTTTATATGTATTTATTTAAAAAAAATAATAATAATAATAATTAATATAGAATTAAATAATATGATGATATAATATATATTAATATTATAAAATATAATAAATAATATTTGTGTGATTCGTATTTTTTATATAAATTCAATTTATTCAAATTATCAATGTATTATTATAATTATAGTATTTTTAAATTGTAATGTATATAATTATAATATTATATATAAGTATATAAGTTATAATTTAATAATAAATATATTATATAAAATGTAATATTTTTTATAATTTATTCTAAATAATTTTATATTAATTTAAATTATAATATTTCAAACAAAATTAACTATAATAATTTTATTTTTTAAAATTATATATATTATATAATATAATAATTAACTATTATTAATTAAAATAATAATATCCTAATATTTAATAAAAATTAATAATTTTTTTATATAATTGAATCCTAATTGAACCAAAATGCTAACCCTAACCATAATTGAAACTTAATCCTAATTTTATTGTAACCCTAACCCTATATCTAGTTCTAATTCTAACTCTAACCCTAACCATAATTATAACTATACTCATAATCTTATTTGTAATAGTAACTCTAACCCTAATTGAACTGTAACCCTAATTGAACCATAACTCTAAGTTTAATTGAACAATAATCACACTTTCACGCTAACCCTAACCATAAGTCAAAGATTTCTCCCATCAATATAATTGAAATGTAAACCTAATTGAACCCTAACATTAATTAAACCCTTTTCATGATTGTTAATATTAAACTCAATTGAATGCTAACCCTAATTGAAACCTAACCCTATTCATAACCTTAAATCTAATTTTACTTGTAACCCTAAACCTAATTATACTTCTAACCCTAATACTAATCCTAATTATATCTCTAACCCTAATTTATCTCTAATTATGGTAAGGGTTAGGTTATAGTTTTATTAGGAGTAGGGTTAGTATAAGGATAAGGATTACAATTCAATTAGGGTTGGGGTTAGTATTACGATTACCTAGGGTTAGTATTAATATTACATTAGGGTTAGGGTTAGATTTTAATTAGATTTAAATTAGGGTTTAATTAGGGTTAGGTTAGATTTCAATTAGTGCTTAATTACAGTTCAATTAGGGTTTAGTTATGGCTGGAGTTAGTATTAGGATAAGCTTACAGTTGAATTTGATTTAGGGTTTAATTAGTTTCAGGGTTAGGCTTCAATTAGGGTTATTATTAGTTTTAGGGTAACATTTGCGTTTAATTTGAGTTAGGATTTAGTTAGTATTAGGGCTAGGGTTTGTATTAGGGTTAAGGTTGGTGTCACTTTTAAAATAGGATTACTGTAAAATTATGTTTACAATTGAATTAGGGTTAGGGTTAAATTAAGGTTTGGGTTAGGGTTCAATTAGGGTTTTGTTCATTATTAGGGTTAGGGTTAGTCTTATTATTACAAAGTCATTCAAGACATAGCTTTTGCTCACTTATAGAATACTACAAAGTTTAATTTCCACTAACATATAGTGTGGTCTCTAAAAATGGCATTCTATGTTATAAAAGTACTTACATATATTTACGCTTTGCATGCTATCAATGCCTTATAAAGTGTGCCATGCACTTTCTAATACAAAACAACCATTTAGAAATTATAATACATATTATATATACATATATAATATATAATACATATTATATATTTATTTATATATAATACATATTATATATAGATATATATATACACACCTCAATATAAGCATTATCACTTACGTGTGTATATATATATATATATATATATATATATATATATATATATATATGTATGTATTATCAAGTATATACACAAAAGGACTTCATCATGTATAAATATATATATCTTCACTCTCACTTATATACACAAGATAATATCATTATATATTACATCGACTATATATATACATACTCCTTTGTGTTCATGTATACATACGTAGACATATATTTATGTACATATATATACGTTTGATTGCACCATCAAGCATATACACATGTATTCTAATGTGCACTTACACACATATACGTAGATATACATATTTAATATGTCCACCCATATATCAGGTTACCCTTATCACATCATATCCTCATCGATACATGAATTTGTTTAAGTATATATATATATAATTGATCCCTTGTGTGAGTATGTTTATAAGTATTTATACTTACACATACTTGCATATAATTATGCTCTCAAACACATACCAGTGTATGTATATATTCATATACATGTATACACTTGACATAGATGGGTATCAACGAAAAGCTCAAAGACACATAGCATCATAATAACATTTATATACATATATGCATATCTATATATATGTCATCGTACTCGTATGGACATCCCATTATATCCATCGTACGTGTACACTGGTATATGCATGTATGCATATATCCCAACACTCAACAAACCACACAGACAAACACAGTAGGATAAGGAAGGACTCACAAGCTCAAACAGATAAACATCATCCAAGCATGCATTCAATGGTAATTAAGACCCTTACTAATGTAGAAACATTACACTAAGGATGACTTACCACTTCCCAACTCAATGACTAGACTCAACCAATCTACTGTGGTGTGTGTATGCTCAGATAGTTTACATTAGCGGTTACCTAACCAAGATCTTCTCCTAAGTGATACTTCCCCTCTGCCTGGAGGAATGAACATTTACCTGCAACCACTAATATATGCACACGATAATCAGTTGTTCACAAAATATGCAATATACGTAATACATCTCCAAATTTAGAATATCAATTCAATAACCATCCATTTCACATATATGTATTTCCTTTCACACAACATTAGATGTTATAACATACATTCATAATGCATTAATAACCAAGTACAAGCACAATTTATTCACCTCCAAAATTCACATTTTACCCTACATAGTAATAGTAAATAGTAATTACACAATTGGGGTGTAACACTAATGGTGTTATAGTAATGCAAGGTCATAGGAGCAGAGTGGTCTTTGCGTAAATTTACAAAATACTTCTTCACCATACATGATTGGCATTCATTGTATAGCCCACATAATGAATTTAGCATTTAAAATCGTAAGCAAGTTTCATACAGTATCAAAAGTTGAAAATTTAGTCAATGAGCTCTACACATACTTCTACCAAAGTCCCAAACATTTTGTGGCATTTCAAAATTTTGTCGAGGGAATAATAGGAGGAAACAAGCTTCTTAAGGATGTTGATACCAAATGGATCTCCTTGCATTGACCTGCGCAACAAGTTTTTTCAGGATACCAATTCTTGATTGGACTAATGTACAAATGTCGCAACACAATAGACAAAGCTCTTGACCTCTTACATAGGTTAAGCGATATAGAGACACTCTTAACTTTAGCTAGTCTTCTCCCCATGTTGGATGAAATGAACAATATTGTGAAGAAAACCCAAGACAAAAATATGTATATTTATGAATATACTAAACTATGTAGAATGAAATGCATGACCCTCGATAATCTATATCTAAATCTAACATATTATCCATTTGAAAGTCTAATTTTTGTAAGCTGGCAGTTAATTATAGATTTGAATAGTCTTGAATTTTTTTTACAACTTAATGCAAGTAGGTAGTTATGTGTCTTTGTATGTGGATTTGAGTTACCAATGCACTATTGTACAATGGTAAGGCACTCTATCAGAGAAGTACCTATTACAAAGGAAGCTTTTAATGACATTGTTAAATTTGTTAGCGTTAATTTGAAGGATATTATAAAAAGTGTTTCCTCGAAGATTTATGAACGATTCCCTCAAGATGAATTACTTGAAGCCATGTCTATTGTGTATCCTCAATTTTCAATGCCAGGCAACCAAGGGAACCCATACTATTTTTATTAAAAAAAGTAATTACCTTGGCCGAACACTTCTCAAAAAGTTAATAATACAATGGACATAAAATATGAGGAATTATAAATGAAATTAAGCTTAGAGAACAAGCTAAGAATTTTGCAGTAAGTATGATGGACCAGTTTGACATCGTGGAGAAGCCCATGGAAGTGGGATCAATAACAAGGCTTCGAGCAATCTTTGGTCAGAGTAAAATATTGTGTGATTCATTATCAGAATATTTCAAACTTGTTGATTTATGTCAAACAATGATATTGGGGTCGATGGAGGATGAGATATTTTTCAGTGCATTGGGGTTTTTGAAATCAAAGATAAGAAACAAACTAGACAAGAATTTGGAAAATTGCTTGAGGGTGTTTGCAACTAGGTACAATGTTCGAAGTTTTCCTTTTGAAAGGGCACTCACAATCTAGAAGTCCATATGTGAAAGAAGAGGCTTGTATAACACTTCAAATGTTGGTGGCATTGGCACAAATGACAATGACACAATAAATTTTGAACTTGAGATGTAGTTAAGCAGATGTACGCAGTGCGAAGAAAATGAAGACGTGACTCAGAGCAAGACAACTCTCAATCTCATCATCAGAGTGAGGACCGTGACATGATTTGGCAAATGGAAGTGATTTAGCATTTTTTAGGTATTTATATTGAATTTCTTGAATCATATTCCAAACTGTAGTTGATGATATTTTATATTGTATTCCATGAATTTCAAATTATGAATCAAATTGAATAAATTAACATATTATTAATAATTTCATATTTTAATTGTGTCATACTGATAATTTTTACATGTACTCAATGATTCATCATTCAACTCAATTCTTAATAACATATTAATAATAGTAGTGTTGGTGTTTCCTACTGATTATCTTTGATGAATAACTGAAAGCAATATTAATCCACTCCTTGAACATAAGCTAATAGTTCAACATCCATAATACATGATGTGATTTTGAGAACTTATAACTAACCCTTGATTATTTCGATTCAAAAGATAGTGAATACAATATTGGAGAGCAATATAGGTCGATATTCAAAATTAAATAAATACACTGAGTATTTGAGTCATCTGTTGTTATTACAAAGAAAAATTACAACATTTCCTATCTATTCTATCAAATAGAAAAATAAAAAAATCTCCAAGAGTTACTTGGCACCATGTCTAGTTAAGACCTTTCTGACAACCAAAATCTTAGACATGAGGCATAGGAATAAATACATGGAACAACTTGCAAGCCACATAAATAATTATATTTTTTATTCCTTACCTTAAACATACTCTTAGAAGGCTAGTCATGAACTAAGAGCACTTGGCCAGGTTTGAATGTGGACTATTGATCCCAAGATCGATAGTCATCACACAGATTTGAATTTTCCTTTGCGAAGTGACAACCTCCTTTTATCATTATGTGGACAAGTGTCACAATTTCACAGACTCACAAAGGTATAATAAGACAAAAATATACCCCATAAGAAGGAAGGGTTCTCTATGAAGCATTGCAATGTTGACACTTGTCATCATCTCGCAACTTCGTAGAAACAAAAGATCAGTCCCACCATGGCTCCACGAAGGCCCGAGTGTTTGCGATAGGAATTAATACGTGTCAATATTTCACTATTTCGTGAGGAAGAATGTGTTAGAATGTTAGAGCTCCATGAAGACAATGGCATCTGCAAAACATGTGTGCTTAATTCAACAACTTAAAGTGACTAGGAAAAAGGGGGATTGGCCATGGATTAGACAATAGGGCTCAACAAAGTGTAATTAAAAAATTAGATAAAAATATTAGCCCATTGAAAAATTTGGACACATATCATGTTTTCGGGGTTTCGCGAGGTTGGAAAACGAAAAAACCAAAGCCTTTGCGAACCATAAAGACAATGTAAAACATTGACACATGTCCAGAGCACCCGAGGAACATAATACTTTAGGAAGGTAAATATTTATGTTTAATAAATTTAAAAGGGGAACTTCATAATAAGAGGGGGACATAAACACACCAAACACTAATACCCTCAACTTGTAACTTAAAGTCTTGGTGAAAAAGTGTAGCATGTTAATGACAAAACAGGAGGATACTAGGGTTTTAACGTATGAGGGCTTTAGAAATCCATAGCTTGCAGACCCTAAAACCCTAATTCAATATAATTAAGGAATTTCAAAATTTTCCACACACCAGACAACACAAAAATCATGAAATTTTGTAAGCTCCACCACAAGTGATTTAACAGTTTTTAGGTATTTATACTACATTTCATGAATCATATTCCAAATTGTAGTTGATGATATTTTATATTGTATTCCATGAAATTTCAAATTATGAATCAGATTGAATAAATTAACATATTATTAATAATTTCATATTTTAATTGTGTCATACTGATGAGTAACAAGTTTTGCATGTACTCAATGATTCATGACTCAAGTCAATGCTTAATAACATATTAACAATAATAAAATATACAACAATGAACATCAACAGTCGTTTAATGTGTATCTAGTAGTAGAAACTAGAGTTTTGCTTCAATTGAGAAAATAAATAATATAGATAATTGAACACATTAATGAATTTGAATTTTTTATTGATTTTTAATTTTTCAAATGAAGGATTACATAAAGCCAATAAAAAATCTTGCTCAAAGACAACTCTGACAGAGTTGAGTTGGAAACTCATATTATCAACTTTTGTAGCAAGCTCCATTATTTAGTTGATGGAAGTTTCATTTGTTCTAATTGATAGTGTTTTACTTGAAAATTTGTTAATAATACATGATTAAAATTGGAACTTTACTTGAATGTTTCAATAAAAGTTTCATTCAAGGTTATCAGTGGTTTGATGAAATCCAAATAGTTTGCATCATCTTGGTTCTGAGTAAATTGGTCCAAATCAATCTTCCTTGTATCCTCCACCTTCTTTCTAAAATCATCATTTCTAATGAATTTCTCACTTATCTCAAAAGAATTTGGAAAACCAAGCTTTGTCAAGTTCCTTACCTTTTTATCCAGCTTCATCTTTTTTGCAGCCTGATCTAGAAATTCCTTTGTTTCATGTATTCTCAAACACTTTTGAATGATAGATGACAACTTCATTGAGACATCAATCCGATTATTAATTCTTTTTTATTTTAATTCATTGTCACTAACTTTGTAGACTGTTTGTTGAATTTGATTTGCAGTTTTCTCTATCAAAATTAGTTTTTTGTTCTCCCCTACGTCTTTCCTGAGCTTCCTATTATGTACTGTCAAATCATCAAACAATTGAAACAATTCACACAAATGATAAATCCTCTGCATTATTTCCTCTCAGGTCTTTTCTTTCATATGCCTCAATGTTTCTCTGCAAAATGTAGTTAACTTATTCTCGAAAGAGTTTATTTTCTATTTTTGCTTCCCTCAGCTCTACTGCCAATCTTTCACCTTTTTTGTCTCTTCCTCCAATTTTTGTTCACTGTTCGTTTACTTTCACTAGGTTTTGTTTTAATTTTTCTTAAGTGGATTTTTCCTCATCATATTTCTTTTTGCTCTCATCTACCCTTTGCTTTAGTTCATTCAATTCCACCTCTATTTGTTTATCCTCTTTTCTTGTAGATGTAGAGGCAAAGTTTTTTATTCTTTTTTCTAATTCATTGCTCTTGTTATTTGTTGCTTTCCTCTTTGCTTTCTCATTTGCTAGATCTGCCTATAACTTTTCTATTTCAATCTGCAACCTTTTTTCTCTCTCTTTCTTTAGAAATGATGTGTACACCAATTCATTGTTCTTTTTTGATACATTAATTTTGTCAGAATTTTTGTACTCAGAAAAATCCAATTGGAAACTACTCACCTAAAATTCAAAGTGATCTATCTGATTCTTTGGTTTATTTTGAACTATGGAACAAAAAACATGTACTCCATGATTTCTTTATTTGGGTCAAATGTGGGTAATACCCTAGTTGTTGTTGGCTCTGAAATTACAATAGATGAAATCTCTATTAGTTGCTTCCTTTTATTTTTATACATTTTTTATTTCTCTTTTAAACTCATTATTGTAATCAAAACCTAGAGATGCAAAAATAATGGAATGCTTGAATGGTGAAGGAGTACTTGTTGCTAATTTTGTTGTAGCCACACTAACTAGAGGAGTGCTTGGAAATAAATCCTTTGGGGGTGGAACTAGAAATTAAGGTAGTGGTATTGGTACTGGTAGTTGGACTTGGACCTGTCATAATCCTTGGCCTCTTCAGTATGCCTTGATCACTGGGTGTGTGTAGTATCTTGTATTGTTGGCCTCTTATGTGTATTTTTTTTTTTGTATCACATGTTGACCAATACTAGTACTACCACTCATACCATCGCCACCAATGGTAGTGCTAGTTGCACTAGTTTCTCCACCATGGGCATGTCCTAGTTGTGATTGTATTTGACCATGAGGATTAGGATTTGAAGCTATAACAAAATGAATTTTCTCAGCTTGAGTTGTTCTTGTATGCCCTTGGGTTATTTTATTAGCTCCAAGGCCTCACTTATCAACAATTTTTCAATTGATTTGCAAATGCCTTGTCCTTGGGACCCCAAACCACCACCTTCATAACCCATTTTTTGGCTATGGTTGCTCCTGAAGTATGTGTTTATTTTGTGGTATCACTTAAACCAGATTTGACTTTGCATACATAGTGTACACTTTGTTCTTCCCTATCATTATCACATTCATCATCAGTTTCTTCATGTTCATAGGGATGCTCTTTATTCCACAAATTGTTGAAACTTTGAATCTTCTTCGATATCTTCAAACTCTGCACTAGGTTTTGGTTCCCCTAGATCCTTCCTCATAGACCAAAACGTAGAATTTTTTTATTGTGACCAATTTTTTTTTCTGTACATACCATTTTTAGAGAATCTGGTATTTTTACTTTACTATATGGTAGATCACTTTTTTTATAAAAATTGTCGTACCTCCTTATTTGCTTCTCTCTGTCAGTGCAATGCCATAATTTTTGTTGATAATTATTCAAAAGAAATACTTTTCTCAACAGCATTTTTCTCCATTGCTATTTTGACCTCATCCCTAGAATCCTTGTTTCTCAAGATTTCAAGCAAGGGTTTTATTTGAGGTTGAATTCTACTTGGAGCATTCTTATTGGCCACAATCCTTAATTTAATGGTGTCACATGGATCATACAACCAGTGATAGAGAATCAAATTTTTTTTTTTATAATATCATGTACCACACAAATGCTTTTCTCTTGAATGTGAACCCTGCACATGAAAAAGGTAAAGAAGGAAGTATGGTCTTCTTTTGCTTCCTGAAAAAGTATATTTGATCAGTACTCTCTATTTGCCTTACATATTCCAATGCAAAAATGATTTCTATCAAATTTATTGAAAGTTTGTATGACTCTACTCCTAATCCATAAAATCTTAGCACAATATATTCTTCCATTAAGTATCAATCAACCAATTGTATTTATTTTCCTAGTTGAATGTAATTTCTACAAGACATAGGCAATCTAGGCATTGGAGTATTTATAATTGCTTGATAAAATGGAGCCAAAAAGTAGTCTAAAAATGATTATAGTTCCTTCGAGAATCATGCATCCTTATCTCAGTGATCCAATCATATACTAGAACCAATTTTTTCCTCAAAATTCGTATAGGGTTGAATCTGAAGCTTGTTGGTTTGAAACATTCCACTAAATTTGAATAGAAAAAAATAGCACAAGTAGGTTGTGAACCTAAATGTATTAGTGGAACCTCCTTTAATCATTAAAAATTGTTTATGCATGGATACTACAATGTTCTCAAGAAATTTATATTTGACATTTTGTTCATTATAATGGATATTAAATACTATTTCAACAAGGCTTGCACCCACTTCTCGATTGCCATCCAGTTTGAGGCAAAATGCTAGCATGGAAATAGTATCCTAAACCCATGGTTTCAAAACTCCCAAATCATAAGGAGGCTTATGATTATTTTTCAATATGTTTCTATCATGAACTATTTTAATTAGAAAAGTATTTTTCTCCCTTTCATCAACTGCTTCATAATCATTAGCAAGATTCTATAGGTCAATGTGAATGTTTCCAAATTCTTAGGATGTAAACCCCAACACTTTTCAAAATTCTTCTGCAGTAATGGATAACATTTAGATTCTTTTCTATCTTTATTAACAATTGATTTTTTTTTATCATCATAATTGTGGGTGCATACCATGATAAATTATGGGCAAGGGAAAACCTCATGTAACATCACGTGCCCCAATCCAACTACCCATGGTGCAGTGATGCTATTAATTGGAATTATATTACTATTTTTCATTTGCTTTGCAACTTTATTTTCACATGAAAATATAAGTTCTGAGGTAAGCCTATCATATATTTCACGATCATAAATATCATGGTATTCATATGTGAAACCTAAGGTTTTAAGCACTCCAACATAATCTATTTTTCTATTTGATTTTACTTTGCCTTTCCCAACAATAGGTCTGGGAGTTGTGGTAGACATGCTTGTATAGTGTGAATTCCCTCTTAGGTCCTTATTTTTTCCTAAGGCTCTCAAGTTCTCAACCCTAAACCCAAAGTTTGAAAAATTAGGAATTCAAGAAATGATGAAACATATGATTTTTGTATTTCACTTACCCAGATTTTGATTCTTAAAAAGATTAAAATAAAGATACTAACAAGCGTGGACTGGTTGTGTTGGGACCCAGAATCTCCCTGGTGCACTGCAATGAGCAATCTTAAATTTCCCTATGTTTTGACCCTCTCACTTAAAAATAAAATCACTTAGCAGTAGAAAGTTCAGTTATTTTTTTATTTTATTTTTAAAATATTAAAGTGAATGAAACATCAACGTGTTACCTTCGGACCACATAATTAGTACATTACATTTTTGTATAGACACTTAGAAATAAATTGAATAGTTGTCCTACATTTATTTACCTTCTATTAATTGATCACTTTCATCGAGAGGCTCGTCATTCAAATGTTCCATCTCAAATAAATTCTCAACCATTGATCTTTATAAATCTAACAATTATAGGGTGATTCTAGAGGTTTGAGTTCACAAGCCTAGCACTCCATGCATTTCATTCTAAAATACAACTACAGCCATCCATCAAGAGTTCATTGAATGGTCAAGTAATTTATGATATAAACATGTGATTTCAAGTTGTTTTAAACTTTAGTGCACTAGGATACACAATCTTCATGAGATTTGCCTTTGATAGAAAACCCATTAGAGACATTGAGAATCAATATGATTCCACGTGTCCATTCCATGGTTCCACGAGTCGCATATAGATCTTCTTGAATCATCATGCAGACTTGTGGAATCCCTTTAAAAGAAATACATTGATTGACATATGTCCCCTTTACGCAATTTCATGGCAATTAACTTAACCTTTCTAAAACTATCTACAAACTCGCGAAACCATAAAATGCAAGCTTAGTGCTCACTTAAGCCATTTAATTAAGCACATGCAAAATCTTCTTCTTAAGTGAACACAAGGAGAGGATCAAGGGGTCGGTAACTTAACGTTGTAAAGGACTTAATAAAATGACTAGTGACACTGGGAACTGGGGGAGCAAGTCAACAAAAAATTAGAAATAACATTTCGGCAAAGCCTAGCAAGAGTGACAACATTTTACCAAACCCTAACAAGAGGGAAATTTTTAGTGCTTTTTGTCAATTTGATGGCAACTTTATTTTTTAATTTGTATTGCTTTATGTTTTAAATCTTCATACAAATATTTCATAAATAGATAATACTTATTTTGTCGAAGAAAAAAATCTGACTTGTCTAAATATTTATGAATTTTTTAGTGTTTTTTTGTTAATTTGATGGAAAATTTCTTTTTTCATTTGTATTGCTTGATGTTTTAAATTTGTATACAAATATTTTATAAATAGATAACACTTATTTTCTTGAAGAAAAAAAATCTTATTTGTCTAAGTTTTATTTCATTCCATTATTTAGCACTTATTATTAATTGTTTAATCCAACCACATGCAACTAGAACTATCAACTTGTAGCCTATGCATGCACAAACACATACTCTGTAACATATTAAGATGCATATAGTTTTATATCGATGTAATCATTGAACCTCCTTTAAAGTTTATGTGCAAGTGATACTTTTAGAAACACTAATGTTGATTACTTGTATAATTTTAATAGACATTGAACACACAAATTAATAATTATTTATTGTAAATGAATAATGAAGAATAACACAACCATTTATTTTACTACAACTAAATTACAATGTTACATTATTACATATCTTTTTAAAAATGAGTAGAGCAATAACATGCAAGCTCTTGTTTTGTATAAATGACAAATGTCACTGTACATCATACATAATTGATTCAAAGCTAGTAGTGGTGTTATGGAATACAGACCATATTATCAAACCACGAGGCTTGCCGACCATGCTTGGGATCTCAAATGATAGCTCCAAGCCACCACCATGGTTCTACATTTATAGAAAATTTTGTATGTTGGTTTTGCATCCCACTATGGTGAAGCACAAGCCAATAGTTAAAATATTTAATACAAATGATATTGCATAATATGTTCAATCTGATCCACCGGAACAACCCAAAATAACTATGAAAATCCATAGGGCTTGCCTACCATGCTGGGAAAATGGGAGCTATGAATATAGAAAATATACCTATTTCTGGTTACCAATTGGAATTGTGCATAATATAAGGGGTAGTAAATCTGCTACCACCATCTTCAGGTAGCTCCAAGGCACCAAGAAAGCACATAATGAATTTGAAATTCCATAGTTCCTCTTTGAGCCTTCCTTTGTTGAAATGAAGTAGGAGAAGTTGACAAATTTCAATCCAAACAAGATTAAAATAATTATGTGGTTGCACACTCTGTGAAAGCACTTATCTCCATCAGAGCTCCTCATCCTTGTTCAAAACTTGGCTCAGAAGCTAGGTAAACCAGATCAACTTCTTTCCAATTCCACCCATTCTGAACTTGAAGGAAATTGGTCTTTTACTATGTAACTACATAACTAGAGTCAGGAGAATTTAGAGTATTCCCAATAATACCACAGCATCATCTTATTCCTTATTAACCTTGCAAAATGAAAACGCTTATCAAAATTGAGAACATTGCATTGGCACTCGATAATAAAGCCTTCTATGAATGATTTTAGTTGTGCTCACTATCCCTATTTATGGTCCATTTATGACTTATGAGCTCACCATGTCTATTTACTCATGATTGGTGTGAGATATAATTGCTTTTTTACACTAACCAAGTAACCAACTTTAATCATGTGAGGTATGATTTTATTTTTATTGACATATGGCTAAGTGTTGATCATAAGTACACCACTCAAACAATATGAAATCTATTACAAATCTTATGTATAGCACGTTGTGTAGTTTTCAATATCAAGTTATCCAATCACTCGCTTCGGATGAACATATAGCATTAATCCATGATCCCGCAACCCCATTTACTTAAATGAATAATAATCTTGTAGAATTGCAAAAATTGATAAAAAGAAAACACGTGCCATAATTTTTGTTCAGTATCAAGTTATCAAATCAATCATTTCGTTCACTTCATATTAGAAGAGGAACTTAATTATGAATCTTTTAAATATTTCTTAGGTATGTATGTCGTTAATCCACAGTTCTACAACCACATTTTCTTCAATGAATGATAATCTCACAGAATTGTGAAAATCGATAAAAAGATAGAGAATTAAATGGAAAGTAGAGTAGAGAGTACTTCGAAGCACTGAAAAGATATAGAATTAAATGGCAGACAGAGTTAAGAGTACTTCAAAGCACTAAAAAGATAGAGAATTAAATGAATTGTTGTAGCTTAATCATTATCAATGTCCACTAATAAGTCACAATAAATTTTGCATACTTATGATCAGAACTATATGTTGATAATTCATCCATCGAACGGTGAAATATTTTTGTATTTTAACTTTATTTTTCTTAGTATATTAACATTATATTAACTTATGAAATAATAATATCTTTGTGGAGTATACTACAATTTTCATTCGCTTAATGGTTTCTTGAAAATTAAGAGTAATATTAAATATATGTATCAAAGAAGTAAACAAATGAATCATACAAAAATTATAAATGTCTTTTTAGTCTTAAAAGCCACTTTTTTATATTGAACAAATTTACAAAGCTGGAAGAAAAAGGATTTACAAGAATGGAGCTATGAAGAGTATTTTAATTTAAGTAGCTGAAGAATCAAGTACATAGCTAGCCTGGCCAAAAAGGCACTGTGACAAAAAAACCAGTCATAAAATACATGTTACAAGAGTTTTACAACAAAATATAGACACAATTCATTACAAAATTATTTACCATTAGGAGAGGCCCTAAATCGGGTGTTTGAGAATGAGGTGAATTGAATTGAATGAAGTAAGAGATGAGAAGAAAAGGACATTACCCAAATCCTTCCTCCAAAACTCCAAACTCTTCAATGATTCATTTGTCATATCACAGACCAGACCACACCTCATAACAACTAGGGCACGAAATTGCACTATAGAAGCAACCATTTCAACTTTAAAAAAGATTCCACTAATAGGCATTAACCCAAATTCAAAATTATAATCCTCTAGTGCCAACTCCAACGAAGAAAGAGAGTAAATGAAATGTTGAAAATAACATAGTGCCAACTCCAACTCCATGCAATTGGACAAGAAAGAAAAATCTATCTCAAAAAATAGAGCATGGGGGTTGTTCTAAAGCCATTTTCTACCCAAAATTGTTCTTATAACCTCCTCAACCTACACACAATGAAAGTGAAAACCATACCTAGCTTTTTTATATCATATGCATTATTGCTTCTTTTATCCCAAAAAAATTTGGGTAGCATGACACACCACAAAGACTCCATGATATCACAGTGAAATTGTGAATAGAGAAGAGAGAAAACAAATATGTTATAAATAATATGAAGAACATCAAGTTGGTGAAGTATATATAGAATGAAGACATCAATACTCAACACTTGAGCATTTAATTCACCACAAGACACACATGTTGATGTGAATATTATTTCACAAAAAATGAGTCATGACTTTAAGTGATTTAATAAGTAATAAAAGGTCAACCATTTATATTTTCAAATTAACGGTTCTAGGGTTATTTCAGAGGTTTGAATTTTCAAGTCTAGTGCTTCAGAAATTTGCTTCTGGAATGCAACTACAACCGTCCATCTAACATTCATCGAACAATTATATTAATTTTTTGAGTATATTAATGTTTGACACTTGTCATCATCTTGTAACTTCGCAACAACAAAATATCGGTCACACCATGGCTCCATGAAGGCCTAAGAATCTGCAATAGGAATTAGCACATGGTATAATATGTGTCAATATTTCATTGTTTCATGAGGAAGAATGTGTCAAAATGTCAGAGCTCCACAAAGAGAATGACCTCTGTGAAAGACACGTGCTTAATCCAACAACTTAAAGTGACTAGGAAAAAGGGGGACCAGCCATGGACGAGACAATAGGGCTCAATAGAGTGTAATTAAAATATTAGATAAAAACATTAGCCCATTGAAAATTTTGGACACGTGTCATGTTTTTGAGGTTTTGCGAGGCTAGAAAATGATAAAACTGAAGCCTCCACAAACCATAGAGACTACGAAATTTTGACACATGTCTAGAGCGGCTAGGGAACATAATACTTTAGGAAGGTAAATAATTACGTTTAATAAATTTATAAGGGCCATTTAATAAGAAATAAAAGGTCAACCATTGATTTTTGCAAATCTAATGGTTCTAGGGTTATTCCAGAGGTTTAAATTTACAAGTTTAGTGCTTCAAACGTTTTCTTTCGGAATGCAACTACAGTCGTCCATAGAACATCATCGAACGGTTATATTAATTTTATGAGTCTATTAATGTTATATTAACTTATTAAATAATATAACTCATAGTCATAGTTATTAGTCGTTAAGTTGCACTTACATCTAGCTTCAGACATAGTAGTTCGCTCAGTGGCTCACTTCTGATAAGAACTTATAGTATGTTGACACTTGTCTCCATTTCAGAGACTTTATGAAGAAATTTGGGTGTGTGGAAAATTTGTCCTAGAATATAACAATATATGGCATTTGATATTTTTGCCACCCATGCTATGATTTTTTATTGGCATACCAATTTAATTCACAAATGACATTTTTTTATTGGTATGAAAATAGGTTTAATTCACCAATGAAATGTGTTTTTTTGGTTTGAAAACAGGTTTTAATCGGCAACAGATTTTTTATTTAAAACAAATTTAATTCGCCCACAAAAATATTTTTTGGTTTCAAAACAGGTTTAATTCACCAATTGAATTTTTTTATTAGTTTGAAAACAGGTTTTAATTGCCAATGAAAATTTTTTTTGGTTTCAAAAAAAATATAATTCGTCATGATTATCTACAAATTTCTAGCGATTACAAAATATTTGAAAGATTTGCCAATTGAGATTATTATTTTTCCCCCAAAAAGAAAAAAATTGCCAATAAAATTAATATTTGTTTAGGAAGTATACAAGATTCGCCAAGTTTTTACACCTTTTTTTAGTGGGGGTTCTTAAATTTATCCCTGTATATCATTCTTCACAGCCCATTCACTTATCTTTATACCCACAAAAGCCAAGGCATTATAAAAATAATGGAATTAGGAACACAAAACCTTTTCAACAAATCTTCATAGAAGTTCAAGACAACACTCTCATTAGCTTCTTTCAATGTTACAGCTTCAGTCCACTTGGTTAATAATCAATGGCAATGAGGACCCACTTGTGACCTGCACTAGAAGGTGCATTAATGGCTTTAATAAAGTCAATACCCCTCTTCATGAAAGGTTGTTCAACTTGAATAGGTTGCAAGAGAAGGGATGCTAACTTCTCTTTTTCCTAAGAAAAGGCACATTTTCTTACCCATACATGTGCATATTTAAATAAAATAGGCAAGTAATAGTATGTCATCATTATCTTTAGTGTTGTTGTTCTAGGTGCAAAGTATCCTCCAGCCACTCCATCATGAAATTATTCAAGAACTTTATGAATTTGATCAATATTAATACATCTAAGAAATACGACATTAAAATCCTTCTTGAAAAGTATGTCATTCAAGAGTACATATGGAATATATTGTAGCCTAAAATACCTTTTTTTATCCCTATCCATTCCTTGTGGGCACTCATCTATTTGGATAAAATGGCTCATATCTTGCACCCAACTTAGAGGAGAAGTGTGTGCAACTATTTGGGAGTCTTCTAGAATAGCTAGGACATCCTCTTTAACCTCTTCTTTGTTATTATATTCATCACCAACTAGCTATTCACACAAGCCTTTCCCCCTTACCAACTTGGTTACCATGATTTTTGCATCTTACTCCATAACCTTGGTAATCCAACCTACCCTCTTCTCATTTAAATCCTTGCTCAAATTCCTTAATACTAGGATGAGCAATCATTAAGTAAACTTTTTTGTTTGAGATCAAATGCCTTAATTTATTTAGGTTCCTAATAATAACAAGAACATGTTTTCAACAAATGTATATCTTTGCTCATACTCTTCCAAGCCTTTGCTAAAGAAGGCTATTAGCTGCTCCAAATTGTCATCAGTTTTTTGCACTAACATAGCTGAGATGGTTTCAATATTTTCATAAGCATACAAGGTAAAATATTTAGAAAAATCAAGAATTAAGAGGGTGTGTGCTACTGCTAATGCTTATTTTATGCTTTCAAAGCTTATTTTTTCTTTCCTTGGTCCATTTGAAGATCACATTTTTCTTTAACATGGTTTTTAGTGGCTTTAAAAGATTAGAAATATCTTGTATAAACCTTCTAACAAAATTGATCCTTCCTAAGAAAATTTACAAACCCTTTTTTATGAGTTGGTAAAGGTAAATCTAAGATAACACTCACCCTTTCAAGATCAATTGTAATACCATGTTTTGAAACCACATAACTAAGCAACTTACTTTCATGAACAACAAAGATGCATTTCTTTGGATTGATGGATAGAACATATTCTTTGCATCTGTAAAAAAATTGCCTTAGATGGATGAAGTATTAATTTTCATCCTTTGTTGAAGAAGTGATATCATCTAAGTATATAAGAGTAATCTTGTTCATGGGGCCTTGAAAATCCATGTATCCATGGGCCTTTGAAAATTTTCCCCTACAATATACAATCCAAAAGGAATTTTACTGTATATCATGGTACCCCATTTGGTGGTAAAAGTTTTTTTGAATTTATCTTCCTCTTTAACCAAGATTTACTTATAACTCAAAAAACCATCCAACAAATAGAACCTCTCTAAACCTGATACAACCTACAATATTTGCTCAATGGAAGGCAATAGATATTGATCCTTGAGTGAAGCTCTTTTAAATCCCTAAATTTTACACACAAACTGATTTCTCCATTATTTTTCTCACATGTATGAAGTTAGAGACCCATGATGTGTGTTTAATAGGAAAAATAATGCTACCTTCTATCAGCTTGCTTAGTTATTTTTTCACGAGGTGTTCAAGATTTGGGTGCAAAGGTCTTGGCTTTTGCCTCATTGGTTTTTCATTTAGTTCTAGCTTAGTAGTATTTTGTTCTAACTTGGGGTTAAAGCCTTTTAAATCATAGTACTCCCAAGAAAAAATGTCATTATACTCTTAGAAAAGCAAAATGAAAGCATGTTTTTCTTCTTTGGTACATACCTTTCCAACTTTGAGAAGTTTATCTTTGAAAATTTCAATGGATTTTCTCTAGTGTTCTTCCTTAACCAACATGATATACTTTTGTTTTCTTACTTGATCATCTGCTTTATAATGGAATCCATGGTCACTAACCCCTTTTGCAACTTTTTTGACTTCAGCTTTAGAATTTGATCCTCAAACTGGTGTTGTAACTTTTGTTGGCTACTAGCTACAAACTCAGCTTCTTCAATCAAAAGATTGACACTTTGTTTGTCATTGTCAAACAATTTCCGATGCACATCATTATCTAGGATTTATGGTCTTACAACCACCTTTAAATATTGTTGTACCTTGTAATTTTTGATTTCTTTTGAAATATCACACTCAACACTTATAGTAGCTATCCTATCAACATGTTTATTCTAATTTTTTGGTATGGACAATAGATTAAAGGCATTAAATTCTTCAAGAATATTCCAAACTCTATGTTTATATGACTTGATAAAATCACTCTTAGTCACATGAATACCTCTCACCTGATTTATAATTAATTCACTGTCTCCAAACACTTGTAAGCAACCAATACTTATTTTTCTTGCTCATTCCAAGCCATGAATGAGAGCTTCATACTAAGCAGTGTTGTTAGTACAACTTAAAAGCAAAGTCTAAATGCTAAGTAATACCTCTCACCTTGAGGAGAAGCAAGAATATCACCTCCACCAATACAATTTTTGATTCTTGACCCATCAAAGTATAGCTTCCATACTTCATTAGATTATTGATTGCATTGTTGTCCCTCATTTTTTACCATGTTAGGGATCATAGAACCTTTCTCATGCATCATATACACCCCCAAGTATACCTATTCTAGATTTTTATTTGAATTATCTTCATTATATTCAGATGCCCACTCATCCAATAGTATATCAGGTATGTCATCCACTTGAGTACTATGTTCTTGGACAACAAGTTGCTCATCATGGTAAAAAATAGTGCAATTAACATCAACAACACTTGGCACATATGATTCAATGTGGTCTTTAGCTATGGATTTTGATTTTATGGTCACTTTGATACCATATATTGTCCTAAAAAGTATGTGAGACCAATATGAAGATAGATAACCACCTATTTTTATAGTGAAGTCCCTAGATAGGCATAAGGTGAAGTATGGTGGCAATTCTATGACAAAAATGTCTAGTGGTATAAAGAAGTTTGGGCATGCATGCAAGGTAAGTCTCAAGCCTTTGTTTACTCCAATTGTGCTCATAGTTGTACCATCCAACTGTACTACCCCTTTTTCTAATGGCTAGTATTATATGCCCAACTTATCAACAATTTGCTTAGGCATCACAAAACTACTCATTTTTCCCTAGAATAGTTAGTGAATCCCACATTGACATAGAGACACTAGTTTTTTCATATGTTCAAGAATATTAGACGGGATAGAAATAACATTTGGTTGACTCTTTGGGACTATTCTACCTCTTCTTATAGGTGGAGAGAGTTATAAGTAGGAGAATAGTTTTGAACTCCCTTTAGTTTGTATCCTTCTCATTCACTTTTACACTGGTTCCTTTGAAAACCGGAGCTCTAGAGTCACCAGGTATGTATTGTAACACCTCTTAAATTTTGGAAACACTATTGTACATACTAGAACAATAATGAAATGAAAGTTTTATTATACTAAAAATTAATTCTCGGTCCCACCAAGCATGCCAAAAATTGTTGTCACTTGGATTTGCACCCTTGCCAATTTCTTAATTCAGCAATCCAATAAAACATGGAAGCACTCTAGGGCCTATGGGTTGCCCATAGCTTGGAATGAATCTCCATAGAGGGTTGGTTCCCTTTGGTACTCATCTATTCTAGCCTATGCTACTATTACTACTAAGGAAAAGAGATACAAAATGACATGAAATAAACCTAAGACTATGAAGGTGATGCACCAAATGTTTAATTAGACTTATGTTATTATTTTTTGCATACAAATTTTTAATAACCCAGCTTTTGTAAAGGCACAACTCTAGTGTTTTGTAGAAAGGTTTAAGTGTTTGCAGTCCTTTGAAGGAAAATAACCAAATTTTTTTCATAAATAATGGTTGCCTTCACACTAACATAAACTACAACCTATGTCAAATATGCAATTTTGTTCAAAGATGTTGAATATGGGACATATATCTGAGGATTCATGTTATGAAAATCATATAAATAAACATCAACCACTTTTGCATACAATGGAAGATACTTTTAAAGGCCAAATGTTTAACTTTATTGATAAAAATATGCTTTACAATTGTACATAATCTAAAATCTGCTTTTAAATTACTTGAAAATAATGACATTACGTTGTTACAATCAAAGCATGATTGTGTATGAGTTACAAAACTATGTTTTCATAGAAAAGAACACTTACAAGTTATAGAGATATTTTTAGAATCTAAGAACTACCCCTAATGAGCCTAGGAATCCCTTTTTCTCCATCCCAACATTGGAGATAATCTAGGACATGAATTAAAAGCAATCAAATATTTAAATTCCTCTGACATAGAGGTTTGACCATCATTTGGGCACTTAGGAGAGTTCTCTTAGTTGGCTTCTAAAAGAGATCCTAAGTGGCATTGGTAAGACAAAATGTTGACCTTTTCAATTACTTTTTGTCTCATTTTCTATCAGAGAGACTCTTATATTCTTTTAAACTACCCTCTAGGTTATGCAAACTACCCCTAGTTGCTTGCAACTATCTTTAATTGATCATAACTTCTCCAAAACTATTGAAACCTCCATCTAGCACGTGTTTTAGGGCATGTGTGAGAAGGTTTTGAAATAGTCAAAGTGTTCTAGGGGCATATGATAACTTTAAGGGTTAGATTTGACACCTATATCATTTCTTTATGGCACCCTTCATTCACATCTTCAACAACACTTCATTGCTTTCAGGTAGACTTGAAATTAGAATTGCCATTTTTTTGGTTTGTCATATATTCGTGAATATCTCGATCACAAGTTATTTTCTCCATTACTATCCCTTTATCTTTATGATGACTATGGATGTCTCTTGAACTATCATAGCAATTTTTCATCTCAAAATATTGCCATTGGTTGATATCTCATGATTACATAGTTCATTTCTTGACAGTCCCTTAACTCTAGCATTGTCCATTCATGGATTGCCATACTTAAAATCTACCGTCATACATAATTTACTGTCATATTTTGTTGTCCTTGATTGCATAATACTCTATTATTTACTACTTATGAACTCATATTTTATTTCTCTTATCTCCTATGATGTTTATGATGCTCTTTTTCACTCATTACCATACAATATCTTGCATGTGACTTCCCTGTGATCTTTCATATCATTGTAACTTTGTCCATTATCATTAAGTCTCTCTGTTAGGTCTATCTCTTCATTTTCATATAGGCTTGGCCCTAGTCATTTGTGAATAACATGCAAACCTCCTTGTAGCATTGTCATATACTATGTTTAGACACCCCAAATCTGACTTCACATTATAAATTAATTAAAAAATTTAATTTTAATTAATTTGCTTCATTAGCCCATAATTAATTAAATATTTATTTATTTAATTTTATTATTGTCTCATTCTTCTAAAGGTTAAATTATTTAATTAATATAACCTTAGCCACCACCACATATTTCCTCTAAAAACCCATTAATTATTTAATCTTAGATTAATTAATTAATTTGTCCTTTCCTAATCTCCACTTAACCCTTTCTTTAATTTTAAATTCAACCACTTGCCATGTGCCATTCTTCTCCACATGCTTGCTTACACATTTACCCAATAAATCCTCACCTCTCTCTCATTAAATGTAACATGCCAATCGTTCACTCAAGTAAAATTTCCTAAGTTTCACTTTCAAGTAAATAAACTATGTAACTTAACCATTGCCATAAATTTTTATTTTCTTAATAAAGAACAAATGAACACAGATTTCATAACAATAATCAACATTGATTCCATTTCCACAATAATATTTCACATATTACAATATTCCAAGAATGTGTACAAAGTACATACATAGCTCAATCGAGCTTCAAAGCAATAGATATAGATTGTCTAGGAATCTCCTTTCAAATCTTGGTCTTTTGTTGCTTGTTAAGGAGGAGAAGCATCACTCAAGCACTTTTCCACCAACCACATACTCATATGCGGTCCCCCACACATCTATCATTCAATAGATGGCCCTACCCTTTGATGAAGAGATTGGTGGAGTAACCTCATAACAACAACCATTTTGAACTTAGTGTCGTGTTCTTGCATTACTAGATTGTAAATCCTACAATCTTGAACTAGCATGCATAAATGGATCACGGTGAATTGACAGTGGAGCCAAAGACAATCACACTACGTTGGCCAAAGTGTTCTCACTCAGTACTTCGAGGGATAGTCATCCTACTCACGTACACTACTCAAGATTGATTTGAATTTAGTCCATTATAATCTATGCATAGGTATTTCCTTCTATGCGTAGTCTTTAGCCCTAAAAAAAACCTATTCCCTTTCCCCAAAACTCAAAGGCATTTCCACCCACAAAGCATAAATACAAGTTATCCTCCCTTCAATGGATAATCAAATCCCATGCGTAACTTATAAGCTATCTAATATAATCAAATAACTTTGCAATGAATAACCCTTAAGCTGTCCTTGTTTCATCATACCTAGTATACTTATACCATGACAAACAATTCCCTCCTATTATGGAATATATATAAACACTTTCATAGAAAAGCATAAAACAACTTCTTTTCCTTTCCAAAGAAAATTCTATGCTTCCCTAATGCAAGTATATTCTTAAGCAATTCCAAATCAAGCAATCAATGCTCATTCTTTCATAATAAAAGACAATTAAAAGAAGACTAGATCCTAATGCCTGTAAAACACTTGATCCAGTTGACTGACTTGATTCCCAGCCTTCAAATGGTAGCTTACTAGCTTCATTTTAACTTCTAAAAGCAATTCTTCACTATATCCTTCTTTCTCTAAGCTCACAAATTAACTCAATTCTCTCACAAAATAACTCAATGTTCTTACAAAATATAACTCTCGGAATATTTGCAGCAGAATAAAACTATAGAATTGTGCATCCCAAATGAGAGAGCTATCCCATCTATTTATACAGAATATTGAGACATTGATGCCAAAAGAAAAGGTGTGCGAGTCAACACCACTCCACATGCAGAACAACTCACCTCTCATAGCAAAAAGGTGGCAAAAATCTAAATGAACTCAGCTTGGTATTCTTTAGATTGACCTCCTTTGCTTGACAACAACTGAAGAATATTTCAAATATACACATGCATAAAAGATGAGAATCGACTTGCAAACAAGATAGACTTCTACAAAAATAGAGTTTTCATATATTGGCACCATGTATCAACCATCTTCCTATTCCTTTGGCATGGTTTATCTCAATGAAACAATGCACTTTAAACAAGCAACACATATCCCCTGTCGACTTAGTCATATTCTTTTGACAGAGAAAAGATGAGTCAACTCCTCTATAATAGCATTCAAGCTTGTGCTTTGACCAAGCATGTTTCTGCTAATTATTCCTTTTATCATGCATTTAAATCACTTTTCACAACACACATATTATTTAATATTTTCATCGCTTTTATCTTTTGGATAAATGTGTTCAAAGGTAGAAGTAATGCACCACTACAAAATAACGATGCATCTTGTATGATATCAACCATGGCTTATAAATTCATATCGGCCTTTATCTTTTGCACATTATTTGTATAGAGATCGACCTTTAATACTTTGCATAACATATATACAAATTGGCCTTTATTAATCATGCATATATAAATATATATTTATATATATATATGTACATATATATATATCAACGAATAGCCTCAATGCTATGTATTATATATATGTATATGTATGTATGTATATATATATATATATATATATATATATATATATATATTCCATGTCAATCAAATATGTATACATTTGATATTCACATGAATAGGATCAAATTAACATTCATATAATACTATCAATTATATATATATACCTCTATGAACATGTATACATACATATACATATATCGATATATCTGTATGGATATTTTTGCTTGTCACATATACGTATATATCAACACATGTATACATATGTATATATATATTTGATTGCATAATCAAACACATATATAATTACTATCTTATTGATAAGAAATATATGTGCAATGTATATATACATATGTACATACATGTCGCATTGTCCATTCGATAACACCATGCTCATAAGCAAACTATTCATAGGTGTGCATAGGTATGCCTACCTATGTACTCTCATGTACGTGTTCCTTCATGCATATGGTCTATCATCGACATGCATATGCATACATATATATACATTCAACATATATTCACCACATCAATCAAGCATAGTCACATAAACATCATCCAAGAATGCATTCAATAGTAATCAAGACCCTTACTAATGCAATCGCATCATACTAAAGGATGACTTACCAATTCCCAACACAATAACTTGACTCAACAATTCTACTGTGAGTGTGTGTGTAAGCTCAGTTAGGTTTCATTACTGGTTATTTGACCAAGTTCTTCTCTTGAGTGATACTTTCCCTTGCACCTGGAGGATTGAACATGAACCTGCATCCAACTAACACATTCCCACGGTAGTCAGCTATTCATCAAAATATACATTACATTATTTTTTTCCATAGTTAGAATATCCAATTCAATAACCATCTATTTCACATATATGCATTTCACCACATAACATTAAATGAAATAAGCATTCATTTATAATTCATTGAAAACAAAGTGCAAGCGCATATATTCTCAATCAAAATTCTAATTGTAGACACTGAACAATGTTCTGAATAATTTCATACACTTGAATCAGGTATACTAACATCATTTCATCTTAGAACTCATCCTTTTTTCGCTTAATTAATTGAATTAGCTTAGCTAATTAATTAATTGCATAATTTTTGTCTATTAACCTAACACGTCAAATTGGGTTAATTCACCCCCTTTCATGCTAACATTTCATCTCATTAAATTAAATAAATCAAACTATTTAATTTAATTCCCTAAGTCATCTTATTTAATTAAATGTCATCTCACCTTTCCCCATTTATTAAATTATTTAATTTAATGAATATCACTTTAATTCTTCTAAAACCCCTAATTGTATGATTAAACCTTGTTTAATTCACAAATAATCTAATTTTCCTCTAAAAGGGGAATATTCCTTACCCCTTTTTTTGCACAATTAAAAATTTATTTTAAATTGCAAAATTAACCTTTTTCCTCACCCATGAGAATATTCCTTTTGGAATATTCTCTCTCCAATCACTTAAAAAAGGAATATTCTCACTTGTCTTCTTGAGCAAGCTAAACTTGTGACCTCTTGAGCAAGTTACCTTGTGACCTGTGTGTGCAGGTCAAAAGTGTGTTTGTTTAGAACAAATGGGAACCCTTAATTAAATCTCATCTTGCATTCTCAAATCGGGAAATGTGTCGCCATATACATATGCATCATAATTTAAAATTGGAAACCCTAATTTTAAATCACGAACTGCATCGTCATAGACATATGCGTTTGCTAAAAATCATTTTAGTGTCGTTGATTCTCAAATGGGCATCGCTATATAACGATGCCTCCAAAGTTTAAATTCTAAAGAGCAATAAATGTATCAAAAAGTCAAATTTCAAATTAGGTTTTCAATCACATACTGGTGGTCCTGTGCATGGAATCTACTGATGAAAATCGATCAAAAATGTGTCGTGGAAGATCTCATCACGCCATTTCATCAGAGCTCAAAGCAACAAGAATTCTCTAAGGTGTGAATGCACAAATGAATTTAAAGTGACCCTTCTTGGCTTATTTGTACACCAAAATTAGGGTTTTTTGCCCTAATCTACCATTTGAGCTAGGGTTTATCATCATTTCCACCAATTTTGCCAATCGAAACATTATTTTGCATCGTTTTTTACATTTTTGGCATAATTCTTGCATCCTAGAACCTTTCTAGACCCCTGGGCAACTTTTCCCCTTTGTCGATAAATCAACCCAAAATTCAAAAAATATGCCCGATTTCTCGAGGGGGCAGGGAATTAGCTTAATCCTTCTGTTGGGGCATCTAAAAATCGAAAAAATCATATTTTTTTTATTTGAGCAATAGTTTTTAATTCGAAGAGCATCAGTCTTTGAATCGAAGCAATAGGTACCTCACTTAAAGGAGGGGCAAAATGTAGACACTGAAAAATGTCTCAAATGATATGATACACTTGAATCAGGTATACTAACATCATTTCGTCCTAGAACTCATCCTCTTTTCGCTTAATTAATTGAATTAGCCTAGCTAATTATTTAATTGCATCATTTTCATCTATTAACCTAATGCATCAAATCAGGCTAATTCACTCCCCTTCACGCTAACATTTCATCTCATTAAATAAAATAAATCAAACTATTTAATTTAATTCCCTAAGTCATCTTATTTAATTAAATAACCTTGAGTTATTTAATTAAATGTCATCTCACCTTTCCCATTCATTAAATCATTTAATTTAATGAATATCACTTTAATTCTTCTAAAACCCCTAATTGTATGATTAAGCCTTGTTTAATTAACAAATAATCTAATTTTCCTCCAAAAGGGGAATATTCCTTACCCCCATTTTTGCACAATTAAAATTTTATTTTAAATTGCAAATTAACCTTTTTCCTCACCCATGAGAATATTCCAAAAGGAATATTCTCTCTCCTCCAATCATTTAAAAAATGAATATTCTTACTTGTCTTTTTGAGCAAGCTAAAGTTGTGACCTCTTGAGAAAGTTAGTTTGTGACTTGTGTGTGCAGGTCAAAAGTGTGTTTGTTTGGAACAAATGGGAACCCTTGATTAAATCTCATCTTGCATTCTCACCCGTTGATGAGATTCATGATCCATGCCTCCTATTTCCTCCATCCTTGACCGTTGATTAATATTTTTGATCTCAACCCTTCATTTCTCATTTACTCTCCTATAAATAAAACACTATTTGGAGACAAATGGATCCATCTTTCAATTGAAAACTCATGTTGTTGAAATCACTCACACTCACACTCACTCTCATACTTTACTCACATTTAGCATATTTTAGTTCATTTTTAGTTGCATAATAGCTTTAAGCTCCCATTAATGGCTTCCATGCATCCATCTTAGCTTGTTTATAAATTAGGGTTCAAACATTTTAGTTTAGAATTAGCTTATATTATCTTAGCAATTGCAGATTTAGAACAATTTTAGCATAAAATCATGTTAATTTAGCTCGCATCATGTTCAATTCAACATAAATCATGTTTTCATCCATTTATCACAACAGTTTCATCGATTCTCTTAAATAGAATCAATTGAAACAAGCTCACTGATCATAGGATAGGGAAAGGATCGTTGTTCCACATCAACACGACAACAATTCCAAAATGGGATAAGTTTCAAATGGGGTAGAATAAACATTTCAAAGTTTCTATATTTAGAATGCTTCATTTCAATAAATGTTTAGTTTATCTTTTATTTGAATGATCTTGTTTGAAGATTGAGTATTGGTGGCTACGTTATGCTCTGATTCATCATGGATCAAGCGTGATCAACCCATACTAGTATCCTTGGTCGACACTAATTACATTCACATGTAATAATTTACCCTCGCACAATAATATTAAATAGGTAAATACACAATGGGGTGTGACATTAAATCCACTTGAGAAAAATATCACCTTTTAAGTTGAATCTGTATGGGGCCATCTCTCTCCTCTCCATAAAATCTAATTTTAAATTTCACCTCCCTAGAGATAAGAAAAAATATTCAAAGATTTTCCTTTCTTGGGATCCTATCACAATCCTAACACAATCCTCCATAATCTTACCCAATTATCTTCATTTAAGCCTCTAGTCTCCATTAACCCTCACATGACACTTGTCTTTTTCCTCTTGCTTGAGGGCGCCTATCAACATGAGCCATTGATCTTGTGGCAAGATCTTAGCCCTCCATCCATTTGAACCTCTTTTTATAAGTAAAAGCTTTTACTCTTCATTTTCATCAAGTTCAATTATTGTAACAAGATTGTGTTGAGATATCATTAGAGAAATCCACATTTCTAGGGAATTTTGAGAGCATATCAATAGGCTTGGGGTGTGTTTATTTAGCTCAACCATGGATTTTGAAGGTGTTGAGGTATAAATTTTTATGTGTTTAATATATTTTTATTATGTTATTTTATCTTATAGCATTTCCATACCCTCATTTTGGCATACCCAGTGGGACCCACATCCCTTTTTCTAACATTTTTGTGAGTTTTTATCAAGTTGTAAGTTGCAGGTTCCATTCTGGCACTCAAATTTGTGAATTAGCACTTTCATAGTGAGAAATTGTGCCTTCTTCACGCCTCTCTATGCCTTTTTTATGCCTCACCACACCTCTTCTAAGAATTTTTATGCTTGTGTGGTGACTTTCAACGCCTACACTACAAAAAATTGTGCTTATGTTCTATGTAGACTTTTACAATTTTTTGGGCTAACCCTAGTCTCTTGGTAATGGTTTCTTGCTATTATTTTAATGTAGTTGTTTACAAATCTTAACTAACTGGTTGGTTGTAGGTATTGCTAACCCTTGGTGCTTTTATAATCTCATTTTCATTTATGTTACATGCTTAGATTAGGGTTGTTTTATTTGAGATCTTGGTCATTAACTCTAGAGGTGTCTTTGCATATTTAGGATTTTTCTACTAATTTGTTTTGCTAAAGCATTTATGTTTGTTTAAGATACAAATAATATAATGCTCTAGTTTAATATATTTGTCCATCTTAGGGTTGTAGAAATCTTATCTTTGCAAAGGCTAATGGTTGTTGAATCTCTTAGGGTGTCTTTGCATTTTGTTTTTTCACAGGTCTTTACTTTTACTTAGTAGAAAAATATATTTACCCTAACCCTTACCTTGCATATCTTTAGTGTATAAAATCACACTTGTGTAAAATATTCTCACACTTTTGTGTCGACATGTTGCGCCTCTATAGAGACTCGATATCTACATTATATCTTTTAGTGATTGTGCAAAGACATTTGACGCCTTTGTGTCAACTTTTGCACCTTTGTTTAATATATTTGCACCTATGTAAGATATAATTTTTGATCGCTTTCTATATTTTGATGCTTTCGTTACATATTATTGCACTTTTGTTTTGACTAACCATGCTTTTGTTTCGTAGAAACATGCTTATGTTACTATTCATCATATTTTCTTATTTTTTGGTGTTTTAAGCTAACATTTTGGACTAAAAATTGTAGTTGGTTAAGCCAAGGATAAGAATTTTAGACTACTAATTTGTGGATTTGCATATTCGTTTGTCCAAGAATCTTTGTTTTACACTAATCTTAGGCACTAAAGTTAGAATAATGGGTTAAAGAGCTCTTGTTTACTTTATTTAGAGGGTTGTATAGATGTATGCTCTCCCCTTGTGCCTAGAGTGATATTGGGGATCAAAAATCTTATATATCCTCATTTGTGTTTTAGTTTAGATCCTTGGACTTTTCTAGTTTTGTGTGTATCCTCTCCCCTCACACCTAGTTTGATCTTAGGGAGCAAAAACACCTAACATTGTCCTTCCCTTTAGGAGGAATGCTTGGATATTTCATCACCCCAAGGGGTGACCTCAACCATGTGTTATCGACAGGGTATATAAAGGGGGGCGAACAAAAGTTGTACACCAATCTAGTTTTGTCGTGTTTGGGTGATTCCAATATAACAGGTGAAGAGTTGGTCTAAGTTTTCCCTCTGAAATTTTATGATCCATGCTTGTGATGGACTAGTGTTCATCATTGAGCCTCACATGCTATTGCGATATTTAGAGGACTCCCCTAGAGAGATAGTATAGCCTAACTTAAGCCCATTCAGTTGTAGCTTAGTGTGGTGTAGGGTACAACTAATCATGCCCAAAGTTATTCACTATGTATTTCCTCTTATTGAGGTGACACATATCCCTTGTTAGGGCCTTTTCCTTCTAAGGCTAGGTGTTTAAATGTGGTACATGACCTTTGCATACCTTAGTCAACCATTCATTTGGAGGTTTTAGCCTTTGGCTAGTGGGTCCACATTAAGTATACACCCCCACTTGACTAATTTTTAGGATTGTGCTAATGTGCTTGATGTTTCTTCATGTGTTATACTAGTGATAAGCCACTCAACGTTCATTATTAAAAATAGCCTTATTACCTTGAAAAATTCAAGTCAATCAACCAATGTGTTTTTATGTGTGCATATCTCCTACCAAAATATTTGACTATAGAATCATGCCTTTCATACCAAATTGCGCTTGCGTTGTATAAAGTTGTGCTTGTGCTTTTGGCCAAACCATTCTTTCCTTCAGCAAAGTGGTGCCTATTTCAAAATTTGTGCCTTCATTTTTAAAAGCGATGCCTCTATCTAAAGTTGTGTCTACATTTTGTAAAGTAGTGCCTCTGTCTAATATTGCACATGCGCTTTATAAAGTAGTGTATGTGCTCTAGCCTGCAAATAATGACCTTCAATAATTTCCAGCAAACCCCACCCCTCCCCCCCTTGGTTAGAAAATCAGATATTCGTAGTTCTACAACCTACCATAAGTCTATCACATTGCACCTCCATCCCCACTATACTCTTCATTGATCCATCTTAACCCTGATTATCATCCCTCATACCAAATTAACCACCTCACATTCACATTATTGAACCTTGTATATTTATTTGATCCTAATCTTCTCCATGACAAAATAACAACCTTTTTATCAGTCAAATCATTATTTGATCTATAGAATCATGCCTTTCATACCAAATTGCGCTTGCATTGTATAAAGTTGTGCTTGTGCTTTTGGCCAAACCATTCTTTCCTTCAGCAAAGTGGTGCCTATTTCAAAATTTGTGCCTTCATTTTTAAAAGCGGTGCCTCTATCTAAAGTTGTGTCTACATTTTGTAAAGTAGTGCCTCTGTCTAATATTGCACATACGCTTTATAAAGTAGTGTATGTGCTCTAGCCTGCAAATAATGACCTTCAATAATTTCCATCAAACCCCACCCCTCCCCCCCTTGGTTAGAAAATCAAATATTTGTAGTTCTACAACCTACCATAAGTCTATCACATTGCACCTCCATCCCCACTATCC
The DNA here is from genome assembly GCA_007115665.2 of Sequoiadendron giganteum. Lineage (NCBI taxonomy): Eukaryota > Viridiplantae > Streptophyta > Pinopsida > Cupressales > Cupressaceae > Sequoiadendron > Sequoiadendron giganteum. Next base: position 6,024,839 of record CM021104.1, read on the forward strand.
TCTTCATTGATCCATCTTAACCCTAATTATCATCCCTCATACCAAATTAACCACCTCACATTCACATTATTGAACCTTGTATATTTCTTTGATCCTAATCTTCTCCATGACAAAATAACAACCTTTTTATCAGTCAAATCATCCTTTAATGTACATCCCAATAACGCTTGGGAATTTTTTTGTCTCCCCAAGGACTCGGGAGGGCTTGGATTGCTCTCCACTCAACGACAAGGGACTTCTCTCTGTGTCAAATGGATTATCTATGCTCTCACCAGGGATGAAGCCTGAATGATTGTCCTCAGACATTGTATTCAGTCTGGTTTTCCTATTCACAAACCCGCTTGGAAAGGAATCGGTCTCCAAACCCTCCTGGTTATGAGGGATCTAGTTCAAATTGTGGGCTCCTTTGTGGCCAAGAGCATTTGGCACTCTTGGGAAACCGTTAAGCCTTGGCTCCGTTGGGCCGGGGCTGGATTTCATGATGGGCTCTCCATCAACCAGCATAACCTCTAGTGGTCTCCCCTTTTGGCTCAGAATGGTCAATCCCTGGCCAAGTCACCTTGGCTCAAGGCTCTCAGATTTCATAAGAAGGGCATTCATATATTGCATCAACTCTTTCACCAGCCTACCATGCGTCTTTTGCAGTGGGATGCTTTTAAAACCCAGTACAGTCTTCAAAACCAGGACCCTCTTACTTTTGACGGACTGATGAGCGCCATTTCGACAGAAATCCTTCATAAAGTTGGCATTTGTGGGCACAAACCTTGGTGGAAAGACTGGAAATGGTTTCCAAATACTCCTCTCCGGAGCTACAAGTCGCAGCTTGGTTACAGGTGGCTTTCACCCCAATTTCCTATGATCAACTCTTTGAACCAGAGGTGGCTTCTTAATTCCTCGGCCCATACTTGGCGTAAGAGGTTTGATGCCACTTGGTCTGCAATTGTTAATCCGAAGCTGGCCCACTTTGCTTGGTGTATTCTTCTCCAAGGCTTGCCTGTGGGTTCTCAGCTTGTTCATTTGTGGGTTCTTGACCCTCACTGCCCTTTTTGTGGGAAACCTGAAAGCTTTAAGCACCTTTTCTGGTTTTGTCCCAGAGCTCAGCAACTTTGGACTTGGATTCATGATTTCTTTCGGCCTTTTAGGCCGGAACCCTTTTCGTGGCATATGGTTCTGCTAGGGGACCCGCCTGGAACCCTGACTAAGTTCACCCAACTTTGGCACACTTTCAGGGTGGAAATCCTCTTCAATATCTAGAAAGATAGAAATGCTTGTATATTTGCTCATTCTCATTTAGATGTTAATGTGTCTCTTTATGCTAAAGCAGTTATATGTTCTAATGTTCTCTTACAGATTCAAGTGTAAGCCAACAAGGTTGCATTGGAAGTGGCTCACCTGCAAGTTCTCCTAGACCACTGGGGCAATGCCCCTTGTACTGTGGCTCAGATCCCTGATTCGCCCTCCTACTCCCGTGGCCGGTCGCCTTCTTGGGGCCGGAAGCGGAGTGACTTTGCGCGATCCCGCTCCCAACCTCCTGCTCAGAGAGATTTTCGGCCTCCCAGGCGGGCTCATTCTCCTTCGCCATGTCCTAGTCAGGGATGGCACTCTAGTGGTGCTCTGGGGAGTGGTGGTGGCGGTTCTCGGTGGCTCTCTGATGCTCCGCTTGCTTCTGGCTCTGGTTGGCCCTCCAATGGCAAAAGTTTTCTGCGGTTGCCTCTTGCAATCTCACCTTGACGCGAGGAAAAATAAACTGAAAAAGATGAAGATAAAGTTGATGATGGTTGGGGTGCTCCTCCTGACATCACTCCAAACCTTGCTGATGTATGGGGGAAACATCTGGATGATAGGGACCCCCCAGGATCTACTGGCACTGCCTTGGCTACTTAATTTTCTTTCTATTATTGGACTTCTGGGCTAGCCCATGTAATATTTTGGATTTTTTGGACTAGGCCCATGTGTTATTTTGGATTTTCTGGGCTAGACCCATGTGACATTCAGGGTGTGCCTTTTTACCACCCGCCCCTTTTTTGTGAATTTGTAATTTTATCTTTATATTAATATAGATATCTGCCTATTCATCAAAAAAAAATTTTTGGAATCTATATCCTTATACAACTATCTCTAGCTTGTGTGTTGCTAAGGAGCTTTCCTACCCTAGGTAGCATTCTAAGTTAGCCCTTCATTTTTTACTATTTATCTTAAGGAGTTGGCTCCCCTAAGTTAAGTTTTTCAAAAATACCTTATCCAATATTTCTTAGGAACTTGCCTGTCCTAAGTAAGCAAGGATGTATCCAAAATCATCCTCTATCCTAAGGATCTATAATTTTATTTTGATGCAAATTTGATCTTGTATCTCTTATCCTTAATTATCCACCAATCAAAATCATCCATATCCTAGATTTCCATTAATCTAAGATTTCAAGGTTCCTCATTTAATCAATCATCCATACTATTCACAACATTATCCTAATCAAAATTCTTAGGTCCAAATAATCTTCACACTCCCATCACCAAATCACCCATCAAGCATCCACATCCATAAATTTTCTCTAAAAAAATCCACCCCTTGTATGCCAATAACTAGAGCTCAAGCTTAAAATATAGACTTTCAAGAGAATGTCACCATAGAAGACCTCACCAACCAACCAACATCCCCTCATGATGAAGAAGTCTATGTGGACCAACCCGAACATTCCCCTAGGTTGAAACCATTTTCTCAAGGCCCCTATAATCAAGAAATGATGCAAAAAATATATGAACTTGAAAGGATACCATTGTGTTAGATCTCTTGACAAAGGGGGAAAATCTCCCACAAACCTTTGACATCTCACAAATTAGAAGGAAAATACTCTTCTAATTTTCCCTCATCCTCCACCCATACCTTGAATAAAATTTGGGGTCCCAACCCAACATTAATTGTCCCTCCCACAAATTCAATCCTCCATATACATCTTAACCAAACCTAGAACAAGTCATCCCATCCTCAAATATTTATTCCCAACTAGGAATTAACATTCCAACCAACATCACATATCAACCTACTTGACTTGCTATATCTATCCAACCCCCTATAACATCCACCAATGCTAACTGCATCGAACCATAGGTATCACATGTATCTACAAATCAACACATCCCTAACATATCTAAACCTCCAAATACTTCTAATACAACTAATACCTCAACACCCCTTTACCAATCTCAAAATCATCATCACATAAACACTCCCCCATCCAATAACATTGATCTTGCCCAAGAACTACAAAATATGAAGAGTATGATCCAAGGGTTGCAAGTAGGTCACTCTAAGAATACTTGTAGGTTTGAGGAAATATATTATTATCCCTTTAATAATTCTATATTAGCTATCCCCCTCCCTAAAAACTATGTACCCAAACTTGACAAATATAAGGGTAAGGGTGATCCTAGAGAACACACCAAGGAATTCTTCATAGCATGTCAAGAAGTGGCCTATAGTGACATGTACCTTATGAGACTTTTTCCTAGGATCCATGGGGGAAAATATTTAGATTGGTTTACACATCCTTCCCATGTTTCAATTGCTACCTTCATAGATCTAGCTGAAAGATTTGTGGTTCACTTTTCATACGATATTAAACATGAAGTCACAATGCTTGATATGTGCAATACTAAACAAAAACTTGGGAAAAAAAAATCCACATTAGTTCAATGTTGGAGACATATAGCTAGTTGATTCCCCTTGCACATTCCTGAGAAACAATTGGTGAACATCTTTGTCAAAAATATAAATTCTAAAATAGGCTTTCACCTACAATTACAACTTGTTCTCTTTCGATGAGATCATTGATAAAGGCTTAAAATTTAAAAAGGTTTTAATTGCTAAGGGAATAATCAAATCTTATAAAGACCACAAGGACAATAATAACCAATCTAATGACAAAACTAGATTTTGGTATAAAATAAAAATGTTGTGAATGATGGTGTAAACGATAGAAAACATGTACAAAACATCCAACGTACACCATAAAATGATCAAAACATACCTCAATAGAAAAATATCTTCAACACTATCACTATCCCCTAGGAAAATCTAGATAAAATAATCAGCCAAAACATGAGTACACCCCTTTGGGAGAACCAATTGAAGTTATATTTCATAAGCTTGCTTAGGCTAACCTCATAAAATTTCCAATGACTATTTTTTTTAATGAAAATCAACCCAAACCTACATGGTATAAAGATAATGAATATTTTTAACACCATAGGGTCCAAGGTCACCACACTACTAAATTCATGAAGTTTAAAAATCACATACAATATCTTATTGATAGAGGAGAGATAACCGTCGAAGGTTAATCTAATAACTCTCCTAATGAACAATTGGGCATATACACACAACCCTTTCCAGAATATAATGAAGGGAAATTTTTTGAGTCCCATAAGGTAGTACCATACACTTACACCAATATCATTCAAACCCCATCTCATGACTCAATTATTGGTTACATTGAAGAAAGTCCTAATTACATTTTTACCATCACCATCAAAGCTACCAATTGTGTTGTCTCCACCTGAAGAGGTTGAGTGACAATTCAAGAAGCCTCCTCTTCCTCATCTCATTCCTCATCCACTAAATACAACATCCTTGGCCATCTTGGTAAGTCTCTAGCTCTAATTTCTATATTGGAGTTACTTCGTACATCTCCCATTCATAAGGACATATTAGATAAATTATTGCAAAAATCATGTGTACCCAATGATATCAACATTAACCAATTCCAAGCAATATTTGGGCACCTTTCCTCCATGCATCACCTCTCCTTCACACACAAATATTTACATATCGACATCCCCCATAATAAATCACTTTGTATTGAAGCACTTATCCACAAATACACCATTAAACGAGTCATAATAGATGGTGTAATATGCTTTAAAATTAATCAAGAAATTAGGTTATTTTGAAGATGGCATCGACCCTCAAAATAAAATAACTATCAAATCTTATGATGATGCTAAAAGAGAATTTGAGGGTACCATAAAACTACTAATGCAAGTTGGATCGGCTATCATGGAGACCACATGTCAAATCTTGGATCTTGATCTCCTGTACAATATTCTTCCTGGCCAACCATGGATTCACATTATGCAATCCATCCCATCCACCTACCATCAATGCATCAAATTTTCATACAAATGGTAGTGAAGTCACCATTCTTGCAAATCCTCAACCCTTCCAATATTGCAAATTTTTGGAAGGTAGTTATAACCTCTCACACCATTTCCTAATTAATGATGTTGTATCCACTTCTTCATCCTACATAGACCCCTCTACATTAAAAATGAATCCACTTCACAACCCATTCATGAGATCAAGATCAAGATTATTGACAAGGGACATGGAGAATATAGACTAAACTATATTCCTTCTATATAGGAGAACTTCCACTCTCACCTTAGTCCCATTGTAAAATCAAGGCATTAAAGGTAGAACCTGAGATAACTTTCAAAAGCTTCAAAAAATGGGGGCTACTAGACAAAGAAGATCTCAATGATGAAATTTTCTCATGGCTATACAAGGATAAAGATGAGAAATCACCTCCCTTGAAAATAGAGAGATATCCTAAATGCCATGACTTATGAAAAAATATAGGATATAAAGGTAAAGGACTTGGGGTTTGTGAATAAGGAATAATAGAACCTATTCAACTTAAGAATAACATGGGCTATAATGGACTAGGATACAAATCAATTGAGATGGTACCCAATGGGCCTAAATGTACTCATAATAAAAAAGGTAAGACTTCTAATGTCATTAATAACCCTAATAAGGGGCTCGGCGAAGAACCTTTTGAACACATCACCCAAATCTTCAATGACACACATCTCTATACCATCACACCATCTAACCCTATTGACCTTCCACTAGTTTATCCTGAATTCATTAATTGGGACCAATAGGGACGTCCAGTTCTTGACACTTTTTAGAATGATAAGTAATTTTTGAACTTATGGGAGCTTGAGAACATATACCTATAGGAGATCACAAGGGAGAATTTGAAATTAAATTACATAATGATGCTTACTTCAGGGAACAATTATTATGCCTTAGTCATAAAAATAAAAAAATAGAATAGAAAAGAATGATCCCTTAGTGAAAACCTTGATGAGGCTTTGGATCATGATAAAGTAAAAATAAAAGATTTATCCCCTAGTGAAAACCTCTCTAAGGTGCTAGAGGATGAGGCACTTGATTTTATTCCCCAATACCAAGAAACATCTACAATACCGGTTGAAATGACTACTAAAATCAATTAGGGGACAAAAGAAGAACCAAAGATCACTTTCATGGTTGTAGGTGTGATCCTAATAAAATGCTACTCCTAATGTGTGATGCTAAACAAAACTAATGATGCAATAACACTAAAAGAGGACACCTCAATATGATTAGCCTAATAAAATGGTGAAGCAAAGAAGTAAGATAAAACAATTGATGATTGAAATTGGTTATACCTTTCCTTTGCTGCTCCTTCCTTGGTTGGCCCTTTGATTCTTGAAGAATTGTGTGCTCCTTGGATGGCAATGCAGTTGAATGGATGCAAGATGAATTGATGCAATATGGATTGATGATATAAGTGCTAAAATGGATGAGAGCTTGAATGGCAATTTTGCAAGAGTTTTGTTGCAAAAGACTCGATCTTCCGCAAAATGGGGGAAATGAGGGGGTATTTATAGGCTTATTAGAATTCTCTAGAGAACTCAATGGTTGGGATTGATCCGACAAGATCAAGATGAAGGGCTATGGTGAGTTGAGGACTCACAAGCCCTCACATCTTGACATGTGGAATGTGAGATGTCTTAGGGTGGAGTGATATGGAAATGAGGTGGAAGGGAAGTACATGAGGTGGATCTTGGGGGATGAGAAGATTCCTTGGAGGAATAAAAGTGAATTAAAAATTCACAATGATTGAAAGAATCTAGTGGATAAAAGAGGGTCTCCAAAAAGTTGGAGATTTGTCACATGTGGGTGATGTGACAAGTCCAAGGTTCTAGAAGCCCTTGGCACATGTGAAGTGACAAGTCAAGGCTTCTAGAATCTTGCATGGGGGATGGGGAAGACCTTGGAAAGATAAAAGTGAATTAAAAATTCACATGGGGAAGAGAGGACCTTGGTTAAATAAATGTGAATTAAAAATTCACATGGGGAAGGGAGTCCAGGCTAAAAAGGGTAAGTGGGAAGGTTGACCAGAAAAGGTAAGCCAAATGTGGCTAATGATTCTGATTAAGGTTGTGCAAACACAGGATTAGGATAATTAATGAGAGATTAGGGACAAGTGGGAGATTATGGAGGATGTGACACTTAATCTTGATTAAGTGGTGCACATCCTAATCATAGATTAATTAATTTAATCTGGATTAAAGAGGGTTATGGAGAATGTGACAAGGAGAGAGAAAAAGGGGAATTAAAAATTGATTTTAATCCAAATGGGTTAAAAGACTAAATTAAATAATTTGTCATATTTATTTAATTTAGAGAAGAAAAGGGATAGGGTAAATTATTTAATTTATTTAATTACATACTTTAGGAACCTTAGGCAGAAAATGAAATAATGATTAAATAAATTATTTAATCACTATTAATGAAATAGATGAATAGAGTAGACGATTTTGATCATATGGAAGTGATCAAATTTGGATGTCTACAGTAGGGTCCTAGAAGAAGATGAAAATAAAAATATATCATCTTTCCTTAAATAGAGATTCAAGAACTTTGCATGGACCTATATAGACATTCCAAGGATTGACCCATCTCTCATGGTCCATAATTTGGCATTATATCTTTCTGCCAAACCGATCAAGCAAAAGTTAAGAAAAATGCATCTGTAAATTGCTCTCTTAGTCAAAGTAAAACTATAAAATCTCCTTCGGATTGGATTCATTCATCTAATTCATTACCCTGAATGGATCTCTAATATAGTGTTAGTTTCCAAACCCACTGGGGGCATCAATATATGCACCAACTTTTGAGATCTCAATAAGGCACGCCTAAAGGATGATTTCCCGCTCCTTAATATTGATATCATTGTGGACCTAATGGTGGGACATGAGATGTCGTCACTAATGAGATATGTTTTCTCAAGATATAATAAAATAAGGGTAACATATGAAGATCAACATAAAAAAACCTTTATCACCCCATGGGGAACCTTTTGTTACTAGGTAATGCATTTTATTCTTAGGAATGTAGGGGCTATATATCAAAGAGCCATGGTTGTAATATTTCATGATATGCTTCATGAAATTATGGAAGATTATGTACATGATATTTTGGGGAAATAAAAAATAAGTGGGCCATATGCAAGTGCTAGAGAAAATATTTGACCATTTGGAAAAGTACCAATTATGTTTGAATATAAAGAAATATGTATTTGGTGTCACATCTAGAAAAATCCTTGGGTTCATCATGTTTCGAAGAGTCATAGAAGTTAATATGGATAAAATGAAAGCAATATTGGACATTCCTCCACCTAGAAATATTAAGCAGTTGCATAGACTTCAAGGGAAGCTATAGGCCATCAAGTGATTCATAGACCAACTCACATATAAGTGCCAACCATTCTTACACCTCCTACATAAAAATGACAACTTTAAGTGGGAAAATAATTGTCAAAAACTTAAAGACTATATTTCCTCATTGTAAGTTCTCATGCTTCCTAATCCAGATAAGCTTCTCCTACTTTATATATCAGGTACCATAGTGGCACTAGGGGCATTGTTGGTACAACATGATGACAAAGGAAAAGAGAGAGTAGTTTATTACATATCTCACACTTTAGTAGGTTGTGAACTGAATTATAATCTAATTAAAAGGGAATGCCTTATAGTTATCTTTTGTGACAAAAAGTTACATCATTACATGCTCAACCACAAGACCCAACTCATCTCTAAAGTTGACCCACTCATATTTTCTGTCTAAAGTTGCCCTCATCAGTTACATGGAAAATGGGGTTATGATCCTTAGCGAGTTTGAAATTATGTGGATAGAAAGGCTATAAAAGGACACGTAGTTACAAATCAACTTGTAGAAGCTCTTTTAATGGATAACCATCCACTTTTGATAGAATTCCTCAATGAAGGCATTTTCTCTTTTGATGAAAGTACATGGAACTTGTATTTTTTGATGGAACTTTTACTCAACATGGCTCAAGGCAAGAATATTGTTTGTCACCCCTCAAGGTGATTGCATTCCTAAACCTTATCTCATTTCCTTTCCTTGCACAAACAATATTGCAAAATACGAGGCATTTATTACAAGACTCGGGCTAGCTATCTAAAGGAAAATCACAAAATTACAAGTTTATGGAGACTCCTAGTTTGCCATCAAGCAAGTAAATTATGAATACCAGAAAAAAGATGATAAATCTCTACCTTATAAGCACATGGTGGATATTTTTAAGCAATACTTCACATAAATATCATTTGGTTAGGTGCCTTGATTAAGTAATAAAGTAATTGATGCCATGGCAACAATTGGATCCTTATTGGGCATGATGAAAAATAGCCAAAAATATGAATTCCTAATAGAAAAACTACTTGTTCCTACTTATGATGTCCCTGGATCAGATTTGGTATGTGCCATCATTGATCCCAATTCACCTTTGTATCAGGATATATACAATGACCTCCATGACAACACCCTACTTCCTATTTTTTCCACTTCACAACGATAATCCTTCATCTGTAAATCCATTAGCTTCACGTTGTTGGGCGATACACTTTATCAAAGGAACTTTGAAGGAACCCTCTTGAGGTGCTTAGATGTAGAAGAGGCTCAAACCACTTTATGTGAGGTCCATCAAGGCATATCTAGAGCCCATTCCAATGGTCCTACCCTAGTTAAAAAATTACTACGCATCAGATATTACTGGCCAATAATGGAACAATATGCACATCAATTTGTAAAAGCTTTCCACCCATGCCGACAACATGATGATTTAATCCATGCACCATCACAAGAGTGGTAACCCATTATTAATTAATGGCCCTTCTCATGGTGGGGGCTAAAACTCGGAAAAATCCACTCATCCTCTTCCAATGGTCATAAATTCATCACTCCCACCAAATACTTTACTAAGTGGGTGGAAGCCATTCCATTAGCATATATCATAGGGAAACAAATTGCAAAATTTATCCTCCATTAAATTATTTGTCGCTTTGGTATTCCATCCTCCATTATCACAAATAACAAAAAACCACTTAAGAATCATGAAGTTTGTGAATTGTGCCAAAAAAATTGTATACAACACTATTTTTCCACTCCCTACTACCCACAAGGAAATGGCCAAGCCGAGGCTACCAACAAAACCATCTTGAAAATACTCAAAATAATAGTCAATGAAGTTGATCATGATTAGCATATACAACTCAATCTTGCCTTGTGGGCTTATTGAACCAGCATACACACTCCCACTATGGTAACCTCGTATTCCCTTATCCATGGAGCTGAGGCCATTTTTCTAATTGAGGTCAAACTCCCATCTTTGAGAATCTCGTTGCAACATCTCATTGACGAAAAATAGTACAAAGTAACCTATCTACAACAATTGGAATTATTAGATGAAAAATGTCATAATGTTATGAATCACCTACAAGTTTATCAAAATTGACTCTAATGTAGCTATAACAAGAAAATAAAGCCCAAACAAATTTATATTGGTGACTTAGTACTCAAATCAAATTAACGCAATACACAGGTCCATGAAAAGAAAGGCAAGTTCAAACCCAATTAGTTAGGTCCTTAAGTCATCACAACTAAATAAGGATCAGGTGCTTATCAACTAGCCACTATGGAAGGTGAGTCCTTGAAAGAGTTGATATACTATACACCTCAATAATTTTTATACATGAAAAAAAAAATCATGGAAATTCCAAAAAAACCAAAAAATCATGAAAAATCCCAATCCAAAATCATGAAAAAATCCAAAAATAAACAATATTCAAAAATAGTAAAGACAAAAAATCTATCCAATGGTGAAAACCACTTCTTGTGGCACCTTGGGCAAGTACCATGGTGAAAACTTGGAAAATAGGTGTCATGTGTAGATTTATATCCAACATCTACTAGGCCTCATCCCTTCTGCCCACCCATCTTTTTCATTATTGTATATTCATGCATGTGCCTACTATGGATTAGAATGGGTTTCCACTTCACTTTGCTCTCCTCCATTTTACAATGGGGAAGCTTTTCATATCATGCTCTAGCCCCACCATATATTTCTTCTTGTCACTCGATCTTTTCCTTTGTGCTCTACAATTCAACATCCCTTTACTTTGTAATGGGGAAGCTTTTCATACCATGCTCTAGCCTCATCATACATTCCTTCTTGTCACTCGACCTTTTCCTCCATCCCTTGGAATTCAACCTCCCTTTACTTTTTAATAGGGAATATTTTCATACCATGCTCTAGCCTCACCATACATTCCTTCTTGTCATTCAACCTTTTCCCCCAGCCCTTGGAATTCACCCTCCCTTTTTCTTCAAACTATCTGCATGACTTCTTTTATGAATAAACAACTCATACACTACCAATTCTTGTCCATCTCCATCTTCCCTCTTTTCTGTATGATTGACGAGACAACTTCCATGACTACGACACCCATACGCCTCCACTTTCTTATCAATCTCAACCTTTCCTCTTTCTCATATGATTGATAAGACAACTTGCATGATCTACCCACCCATGTGCATTCTAGATCTTCCCTCTTTTCCATATGATTGATGAGACAACTTTCTTAATTCCTCCACCACCGTAATAAGCCTACAAATTTTGCATAAAATTCCCATATCACCACCTCTCACTCCTGAAAAATACAAGAGGAAGTACTTGAATGTAGACTTGGACTGGGTTGATCATAGCCCTAGATGATCATTTCCCATAGTAAAACATCACATTTTCAACATATCCACCCATAATAAAGTATTTCACTCATAATAAGGTTATCTTACCATACTATCACCATCATTTGAGCTTCACAAGACTTACTCAATAGAAAAAATAAAACATCAAACACACAAATACACAGATGCTTTCATAAAAACATGACTAGATCAGTACCAACAAACATGTCGATTAGTCACCATCGCTCTTTTCCTACCATCTATAATGATTCCATTCATTTATTCCCATAGGGATGAATCCTTCCCAAGTCTAGCATAATATTTATCATCACTTATCCCACCTTTGGCAAGAGATATGTTGGTTGTGTGATATTTTCATTGGTGATTCTTCATGTTTTTCTTTTTGACCCACAAAGATACCTACTTGAAACCACCTAGATCCACTCATATCTTGGTGCATTTTGATTGGTGCAAAATGGGGCATTATCATTGTTTTTGTATGCTATGTTTATGATTTTCCTTTGCATGACCCACCAAGGCTGCTTTCTACCTTAGGTGGAGGTGAATGATTTCACCACATACTATAGGTTCCTCTTTGCATAGACTCACCAAATTATTAACTTGTGTGCATCAAAAACTTCTATATATGTTATCATTCCTTCCAAGACCCACTAAGGTTGTAAATGGCATTGCGTGTTTGGGATAGTCTTTTGTTTGAGATTCTAAGTCCATGCAAAGGATACAATAGTGCCATTGGTCATATTTATCATTATGGGGAATAATGTCCTTTGCTATATCAAATTTTAGGATTTCTCACCACATCTTCGACACAATTACCAACCCATCCCCTCCCCATACTTTTCAAATTCATCATATCTTACCATCCCATACCCCAAGGCTTCGATTTAACCCCCCTCTCATGTTTTCATCTCTCATTCACCTAACCTAGGCATGTTATATCTTATGTCATGACAAAAATAATACATCAACTTCTACCTAACCCATTTTTGTATTTCATCTATTACATTCCATTTTCATATTACATTTAATACATTAATACCATTATCATTCTTTGAATTTACATTTCCATAGTACATCCATAATAATAAGCCATTCATTCACATGCATATCCATAATTCATAAACATTTATAAAGTAAAATACATAATCACCCATTCACATTTTCCATAATCATTTTTCCACCCATCAACATTGCATTAGAGCATATTCATAATTTACTCATATTTTACATTTTTCAGTTCATCCATCAAAATTACATAGTCATTATTGTATATCCATAACCCATAATCATTTACAAAATTAAAACGTATCATCATCTATCAATATTTTGTCATCTATGTGCACATTTAAACCATTTACAAAATAAATCACTTGACATAAATTTCCATCTCATACCTGCATAAACATGTTAGTAACACATACATGCAAACATAAATTGCACACACCCATTAAAGCTGCATACAAACAAAAAAAAACTCAATTTTTTTATACATCTATTGAATCAGAAAAACTACACAAAACCACTAGAATATAAACACATAAACATATCTACATCTTTCTAAACATATTTGTATACAAATATATTTGCATCCATCTAACCATACATGTATCCATCGAGGCATCATAAGATCATTCAAACTTATATGATAACAAAATCATCAATATAAATAAAATCGCATAGAACATTTGCATAATCATACATAACTCATAAAATCGTCACTACACATCACATAAGATGTCCATAAAACATATGATACCTTGTGGGTATGACACATGTCCTACTCATCCTACACTATACTTTTCCCCTTTGACTAGGTTGGTTCCCCTGGTGGTGGTGGTGGTGGTGGTGGACCTTGAGAATGAGGTGGCCCCATAACCATTGATAGCTCTGATCTCATTGATATCAACTTGTGTGATCTACTGCTCACTATAAATCTAGACTCTCTTCACTCAATCAATACTACATGCTCATACAAGGTGTGGTAGTGTTGCAACTCCTATGTCACACATCAAATCCAAAAACATGTCTTGCCCTGTAATAGCTCGTGGGGCTATATCCCGCTCTTGTCTTAGTTATAGCACATCTCCTTATGCCCTATCTACCATGGCTCAAGTTGCATCCCTCTTAGTTGTCACTGCTGCTAGTTGTGTCCCTCCATCCCCAACCTAAGCTCCATCCAACAAACCTTGTAGTCTCTCAACCTCAACCCATTTTGCATCTTGCTCTACCCACAACTGGTCTTGCTCTATCCTCAACTGATCTCATTCTAACACAATTACGCTAGTCATGCTTGAATATCCCCCTCATCATTTGGGTGATCCTCTCCTCTAATTTCCACATCCTCTTCCTTCGCAATAATATCCTCCTCAACAATAACGTCCTCTCCTTTGCATCCCTCTCTAGGATCCACTCTCTATCGCACTTGTTTCCCATCCTCATCCCTCCATCATTCCCATCATCATCATCTTTTTCTATCACCTAATCCTATGGAATGGTAAGCCAAATTAGCCTATGTCTTCCCACCATGCATCATAATTTAGGGTGGTCCCTATATCTATAACTGCACGAAGAGGGTCCCATGGCACTATTGGTTTATCTTTCCAATCTTGCTTGGCTATATATGGCTCAATATAACCTCCCCAAATCCCTCTCTCCCATACCACTTGAGCAAACACCTATCTGCTACAAAATCCTAATTGGTAAATACTACTCAATAATTGTCGGTGTCCTTCCTATCAAGTAGTGATTCCATTGTACATATGGCAAATTTTGCACATCATCATCCCACACCTCACACTATGGCTGCCAAATAAAGCTATCCATTTCATCAATAACCCATCTCCAATAAGGAAAATCACCTAATTGATGGTGTCACAAAAATGAAGCATATACAAAAACATTAGGCATCTCCTGACCATGACTCTTGTCAACCACTGGTTGCAAGACGATGATGTGCTCATAAGCCCAGATATGTAATAGTGTCACACCACATCCCAAACTCCATCCATTCCTATATACAACCAAGTGCATCTCTTTGTATAGTTCTACTAATACACAATAACCCCATAAAAAAACAATCCAATCTAACAACATCCTATCAATGACTCCCACCCAACCAATCATAAATCCTTATGATCTCTTATCTAGTACTAGAACCCTTACCATCAATATCATTATAAATAAGGATAGCTACATTAGGACACCCATCCTCGCCTCTAAATCCAGCTCAATCCCCCTCATTAACAGATCATTAATCATAAACACTTGTTATAGAGTTGTTGTTGCATGAATTAGGTCATACTCTACTAAGTCACCTCGTATAAGGAGATGTAGAATCTTCCATACATCCTCCAAGGTCATAGTAGCCTACCCAATTGATAAATGAATGTTGTTGGTGTTGCTATACCATCACTCCACCAATGTTGTCATCATAGCTCAATACGCTCTCAACTGAGACATCCTCAAAACATATCATAGACTCATCATCTCCAACCACTCCTCTTCCATCTCTATGAACTTGTATCTCAATTTTTTTATCACCCTTAAGTGTCGGTTGTGCGATTGAAATATCAAAAGGGCCTCTTGCATTATGCGCACACCCAATATCAGTCTTATCCAAAATATTGTTGCATTTATCCCTAAATCCCCTAAAATATAATTTATTTATAGAAAAAGCATGCTTTTAGCCCACACAGGCACCTTCCTAGGAACATGTGTGTCTTTACCCTCCACAGGGGTATCTTTATATGGCACAAGTGCATTTTTATGTGCTAGTGCATACTTAACCTATGCAATCACCATTTTAGGTACAAGTGCATTCCTAACTTATGGAGGCACATACTTTTGAAATGCAAGTTGCAATCGCGGTGCTATCTAACGAACTCATCGTAATCTCGAGCACAGGCACTATTTCTTGTGCAAGCGTGTTTTCCCCCAAAGACGTCAATTGGCAACACACAAGCATAGCTTTTCTATGCAAGCATCGTTTCAAGCAAAAGCACCATTTCATGAAATACAGGTGTCGAAATTTTGCCCTTAAGTGCGGTTAGTTAATCCTAGATTAATTTTCCTATTGTCCCATTCTTCTAAAGGTTAAATTATTTAATTAATATAACTTTAGCCACCACCACCTATTTCCTCTAAAAACCCATTAATTAATTAACCTTATATTAATTAATTAATTTTTCCTTTCCTAATCTCCACTTAACCCTTTCTTCAATTTTAAATTCAACCACTTGCCATGCGTCGTTCCTCCCCACATGCTTGTTTGCACATTTACCCAATAAATCCTCACCTTTCTCTCATTAAATCCACTTGAGACAAATGTCACCTTTTAAGTTAACATTGCATGGGGTTGTCTCTCTCTTCTCCATAAAATCTAATTTTAAATTCCACTTCCCTAGAGATAAGAAAAAAGTCAAAGATTTGCCTCTCTTTGGATCTTATCAGAATCCTCCATAATCTTACCCAATCATCTTCATTTAAGTCTCCACTCTCCATTAACCCTCATATGACACTTATCTTCGTCATCTTGCTTGAGACTGCGTCTCAACATGAGTCTTTGATCTTGTGGAAAGATCTTAGCGCTCCATCCATTTGAGCCTCTTTATATAAATAGAAGCCTTCACTCTCCATTTTCATCAAGTTTTTTTGTTGTAACAAGATTATGCTGAAATATCATTAGAGCAATCCACATTTCTAATGCATTTTGAGACCATATCAATAAGCTTAGGGTGCACCTATTTAGCTCAAACGTGGAGTTTGGAGGTGTTAAGGTGTAGTTTTTTTATGTGTTTAATGCATTTTTATTATGCTATTTTACCTTATATAATTTCCATACCCTCACTCTAAAAAGATAGACTAAAACTTAAAATTTTGATCATTGCAATGCTTACCATGCAGTCTTGACTCAATTAGGCATATTATGACTTGAAACAATGCATTGCCACTATGATTTTACCTACAAACAAAACTTATTATTGTCATATACCTTTGGCATAAATTTTGATGAGATTTATTATGGTTTCATGTCATTATGGTTCGAAGGCCTTCTATGGTCAGGATTCTTATCATGTTGCCACCGTATACAACTATTTTCCTCCATTCATTGTTGTCTATGAAAGGGATCTTTTGTGAGTGAAAAATGAAATATTACTGTTAGCAATTTTTAGTGTCTTGCTTAAAAATTAGTATTCATATGAGCAATTACTTGTTGGCGTACAGATTCTTTATTACAAGTCATTGAACACAATTTTGCTCTCAGAATGTAAGTATGTTTAGGAATGATTTGCAAAATCATTCAAACAGTTTAGGCTAAACTGGTTGAACAGTTCAATAAAGCAGAAATCAAACAAATTTCATTCAAGGAAACAATGTTCAAGCTGAACCATTCATCTATAACAATTGTTTTTGTATAAGGCATTGCAGACAGAATACAGGAATGCGGGAAGTCAATCATTTGATTACAAAATATATGTTTTAGTGCAATTGTAATTGCATTGTTTCATTGTGCAATCAGAATAAATTCAGGAAAAGATGGAAGCTATTGCATGCTATGAATAATTCATTTAATGATAAAAAAGTTCTATAATCCCACACAAACCATGGGAGTAGCCTGTTTTGATTCCTAATCAAATACTGAATGAAGGAAGCATGCATTACACAACTGAAAATAACGTAAGAGTAAGGAGAGAGGGTGATTCGTCATTGCCTGGAATGACGAATCATTGTCCCAGTCGTGTTGACTTCATATCCATCTCCAGTATCTGTGTCAGCTCCAAATCCAAGTTTTACCTGCGAAATAGTGAGGGAAGTGTTAGAGCAATGAAAAGTCACATTCTACCTTATCCCTACATTACCAACAAAAATGGAATTTACATCCTATCAATCAGTCACCAGATAGAAAGAAAATCAGAGCATCAAAAAGAATCATTGATCCATTTTTTATTAACTGGTTTGTTTCATGTGCAGAGGCAAGAAACATTTTAAAAAGAATCATTGATCCATTTTTTATTAACTGGTTTGTGTCATGTGCAGAAATAGGAAACGTAACATTGTTGTTGATTTTCAGATATCAATATGAGTGGGGTAAAATGTGGCTCCCACAAGGGTAGAGCCCAACTCATCAAATGTTTTGTGCAATATGAACATCATGAGATCAAAATTGTGTTCAAGAACAGCCTCATATAAAAGAATATATTATATGCAAGTCTTCATGTATTTTTAAATACATAGGCTCTTTTGTTGCAGATTTCTTCATGATATGAAGAAAACAAATTATTGGTTTCCAATAAATTCAATGAGCTCATGTCAATGGAATTTTCAAAGCTCAACCAGAGGGGTTATGTGTTTCTATTGTGACAAAATTATGGGGTAAGTGCACCAATCTGTGACACAATTTTGGCTCTTAAGATGCCACTTTTTTTCTGAAATCAGGAAAATCTGATTTGCACGAGAAAATGAAGATAGTTACGCTCAAAATTTCAAGATGCGGCAAGAAAAAAAGTTGAAGTGCTCTGAGTCTAGTTTCTAAGCTACTATTGTTTTTTGAAATTAATGAATATTAAGGGTTTCAAAAAGGTGGGGGGGGGCAAAACAGGTCTTGTTTTTATAAAAAAAAATAGCATAGCGCCTGAGGGCTCCCCCCTTTTTGGTTAACTTTTTTTTAGAATTTCAAAAATCCCAATAGTGAGAAATTAGCTAACACCATGTAGTTTATCCTCCTTCTTTCAGATAATTTTTTTAATGAATATATAATATTTTATGAATTTTCAAAGTGGACACATCCTGAAAAAGCTGAAATTTGAGCGTGCTCCCCACCATTTTTTTTGCAAACTAATTGAAAATTGATTTTTTTTTTTCATCATGTGTAGAATGGAGTCTAGTTTCAAAAAACGTAATTTGTTTCACGTTCCGATGAACGTGTAAAAATCTATCATAAACCTAGCACATGTTGGTTTTTGACCAAAAATGAAGGCATTTACAATAGAAGCCATGGATCAAAACCTTAACTAAATCAAAATGAAAAAAGAATTATATATTTAGATAGCCAAGATAGCTGAGATAGAGGTTAACGCTATCACGGTTTTTTTTTAAAACTTGCATTGAAAGACGTGCAAATGAGATGGGGAGCACGGTAAAAAATATGAGAAAATTTAGCAAATCCTGTTAATTAACACGTCTAAAGCAGGGCTTTTGGCGAGCGCCAAATGTGATGAGTCATTTGGCGAGTGCCAAATGGGCTGCTTTGCACAAAACTAGATTTTTGCTTTCTCTGTCAAGGAAATTATATACATGAAATAAACATTTAAGTATAAGTTGACGTTTACATATGGACATTTACTTTCTTATAATTTAAGTTATATTTCATGTATATATAGGCAGGATGTTTGAGAGTGGTTTCAGATCTCTAAGAGCTATAATGCAAGTTCTAGTTTTTGGAAGATCTTAAAAATTTCAAACTTAGTCAAATTTCAGTAATCAACATGTCAAATTTCAGTAATCAGGAGGTCAAATTTTAGTACTCAGGAGGTGGAATTTCATCTATCTCACTCATTTTCATCTCTTATTCTCTAGACCTCTCTCTCTCTCACTATCTCCATCCCTTTATCTAACAATATCTTCCTTGAGCTCAAGAACTATGTCTCTACATGTCCATCTCTCTCTCCTTCCCTCTCCAATATCTATCTCCCTCCCTCCTTCCCTCTCTACATTTTTCTATCTCTCATCCCTCTCCTTTAATCTCTATATATATCTCTCTACTCTCTACACCTACCTATCCCTCCCTCTCCTTTCTTTCTCTCTCTCTCTTTGCTTCCCTCCCTCTCTCCTCCCCTCTCTACTCTCTATCTTGTCATTCTCTCTCTCCTTCCCTCTGTAGTTCTCTCTATCTCACTTCTCTCTCCTTCCCTTCCTCCCTCTCTAATTTTCTCTATCTCCCTCTCTCTCTCCTTCCCTTTCTACTTCTCTTTATCTCACCTCTCTTTCTCCCCCTCTCTCTCTCCCTTTCTCTTCCTTTCACCCACCTTTGCTCTCTACTTCTCTCTATCTAACCTATCCCTCTATACATCTCTCTCTCTCCCCCCTCTTTCCATCTCAATCTCTCCACCTTCCTCCTTATCTTTCTAATTTTAAGCTCCATCACACATCTCTATCACCTATCTCACTTCTCTCTTTCCCCTTCCCTCTCTACTCTCTTTATCTCTATCTCACCCCTCCTCTCTCTTATCTCTCTCACCTCTGTCTCTCCATCCCTACCTCTTCCTCCCTCTCTCCTTCCCTCTATTTTTCTCTTTATCTCATCCTCCCTCTATCTACCTAGACCTCTCTCTATTTTTGTATCACCTCTCTCTCCATCCCTACCTCTCCCTATATCTCTCCTTTCATATCTACTTCTCTCTACCTAGTTGTCCCTCTATACCTATTTCTCTCTCCCTCCTTGCCTCATCTCTCTCAATATCTCACCTTCTTTCCCTCTCTA
>CM021104.1:6045316-6199773 GCA_007115665.2 Sequoiadendron giganteum
CCCCTCTCCCTCTCTCAAGTCTCTCTCTCTCTCTCTCTCTCACTCTCTCTATCTGTCTCTCCTCTATCCTTAACCCTACTCCTACTCCTACTGCACAAAGAAAATTTTGTACATTATTTCCATCCCAGTCCCTTCTCAGGAAAATTCTAACTCCTACAGTTTAACTACTGCTTTCTATTTCTACTTGTCCCCTGATTTTCTGAAATATATATACATTACATACCCAAGGGTCATGACCCATCACTTTCTATTACAACTGTTTGAATTTTATGACAGAGATTTAAAATATTTAATTAGATTGCCTTTCGGCAAATTAAATATTTTTAACTATATCATCGCTTTGATTTTTCCCTTTATATCCTTTCCCGCCCTTTAAATTTCATTTTATCTGCTCCTTTATTTTTATCTTCCCGTGGCCTTATTACCTTTATTGTTACCGCTCTATTGCGAGCTTGAATTTTCTTCATGTGGTATCACAGTGTCCTTTTTACTCCCCATGTTTATTGCCTCAATGATCCTTTATTGCGCTACCTCGATCACTGGGACGACTGTCAGTGGTACTGCGGTAGCCACCCTTAACCACCAGGGCCAACCATTAACCGCTCCTTGTTGTCCTCCATTGACTGCCTTCGCTGACCGCTACCGTTACTGTAGTCACCGCGGTTTGTGGTTTAACCATGCACGATATCGCAGTAACCGCTTCGACCAACGCCGCTACGGTTTTCTCACCGCCACCGCACTACCGTGGTCATCAACCTGACTGCCAGCGGTACCGTAGTAGCCACTCTACAAACTGTTGGGTGCATTCACTGACTACCCACTAACCGTCCACTATCACCCTTCGCCAATCGCTACCTATTTACCGTGGTCACCACGGTTTGTGGTTTAACCACACACGGTACCACGGTAACCGCTTCAACCGACACCGCTACATTTTTCTCACCGCCACCGCACTACCGCGGTCATCGGCCTGACTGCCAGCGGTACCACGGTAGCCACTCTACAAACTGTTGGTTACATTCACTGACCGCCCACTAACCGTCCACTATCACCCTTCATCAACCGCTACCTGTTTACCACGGTCACTGCGGTCTATGGTTTAACCGCGGGCGGTGGTGCGGTAAACATCTCATGCCTGCTTCGTTAGCTGCTATTCGACCACCGTGCTACCTCGAACAGTATGATGTCCCCCCGTGGTATAGCGATAAGGGTTAATGTGACTCCCCCAAACAATTACTGCCATACCGTGGGCCCCCATGTATGAGGCCGCGGTTGGGCGGTAAATAATATATATAAAGTGATTTTTTAAGGGAGCGGTAGTGATATAAAGTATATGAGCATTTTTTGGAAAGGGGAAAAATGAATTTTATATGGAAAGATAGGAAAATGATAGGTCTAGATGGAAAAACCTTAGGGTTTTTTATGAAAATAGTGGAAAATCACTTAAGTTTCTTATGAAATCAACCCTTAAACACTTAAACACTCAACCCTCAACCCTCAACCCTCAACCCTCAACCCTCAACCCTCTACCCTCTACCCTCTACCCTATAAGTTAAACCCTCAACCCTCAATTATCAACCCTTGACCCTTAATACATCAACCCTAGGTAGGTAGGGGAACATAGGTGAGATACAGAGTGATGAAGGGAGAGGTAGGTAAAAAAAGGGATAGGGGAGATAAATATAGGTAGAGAGGGTAGGAGATGAAGAGAGAGGAGAGATAGAGATAATTAGAGAGGGGAGGGAGGGAAAAGTAGGGAGGAGATAGAGGTGTGTGTGTGTGTGCGAGAGAGAGAGAGGAGACATGGTTGAGATATAGAGTGATGGAGGGAGAAGTGGGTAAAGAGAGGGAGAGGGGAGATAAAGATAAATATAGAGGGAAGGAGATGTAGAGAGAGATGATAGATAGAGAGAAGTGGAGAGTGGAGGGATGGTGGGAGAGGAAAGGAGGAGATAGAGGTGAGTGTGTGTGAGAGGGAGAGAGAGTGAGAGGAGAGAAAATGAGGGGACAGAGGAAGGGGGAGAGAGAGAAATAGATTAGAGAGGGAAGGGGGGAGAGATATAGAGTAGAGAGGGAAGGAGAGAGTAAGAGAGAAAGATGGGTGAGGGAGAGAGTGGTAGGTAGTGGAGTGAGAGGTAGGTAGAGATGGAAGGAGAGAGGGAAGGAGGGAGAGTGAGATGGCAATGAACTATTTGATAAAATGCTTTGGTAGACATATATGAAAAAATTTGTAGCATAGACAAGGGAATGAACTATTTGAAAAAATGCCTCAAATAAATGTGGTCTCATGGAATGCCATGACAAGCTAAGCAATTGGCAGCTGCTCCTAGTTATTAGTTATGCAATGTGAAGTAATTGCATAACAGCTTAGGTTGACTTTGTCAAAAGCTATACTGTAATTGAAATTTTATCATCTATCAACATCTATTTATTTTTTATGCAATGTGAAGTGATGCTTTGAGTTTGAAAGATGTGCAATGCATGAATAAAAACTACAAAAATCTATTTTTTACATTTCATTAGTTAAACTCTTTATTTTATTTTCTCTCTATATCTCTATGCTATGGAAATGCCTTTCGATTTCAAAAAAGATAGTTTTTATCTCTTGTTATACAATGTTTTACGTTTTTTTATCTCTTGTTATAAAAAGGAGCAGATATACAATGTTAAAGAAGAGTGAAAGCACAACTAAATTTATCATTTCAAAGCAATTTTTTTGATGCATTTTTTCAAACAGTTCATTGCCTTCTCTATGCTATTGCTTACTATTATGCTTTTGATATATTTTTCGAAGCATCCATAGCTTGTTCAAAGTCACTTGTTTTAGGCTTTTAGCCATAGCAACAAGGCAGTGAACTGTTTGAGAAGATGCTTTGGTAGACATGTATGAAAAATGTGGTAACATAGACAAGGCAGGGAACTATTTGAAAAAATATGTCAAAGAAATTTGGTCTCATAGAATGCCATGATAAGAAAATGCAATTGGTAGCTGCTCCTAGTTATTAGTTATGCAATGTGAAGAAATTGCATAACTACTTAGGTTGACTTTGTTCAAACTATATTGTAATTAAATTTTCGGCATCTATCAACATCTACTTATTAGTTATGCAAAGTGAAGTAATGCTTTGACTTTGAAAGATGTGCAATGCAATGTCATCAATGACATGAATATAAACTACAAAAGTCCATCTTTTACAATTCATTAGTTAAAATATTTATTGTATTTGCTCTCTATATTTCTATATGCTATGTAAATACCTTTCAATTGTATTTAAAAGGCTTAATAGGTCAGTTAGGTGGTATTTGCAAAATCAAGTTGTGAATGAATGGTAATTAAGAGCAAAATTGGCAAATTGTCATCTTAGAAGTCTAACAAAGGGTGGTTATGGTGGTTGATCGGCTCAAGGGGTAGTTGGAAGGTGGTAATATTGATGTAATACCCCGAGTTGAGGGTTGATTTTGTTCAGTTTCTAATAACAAAATATACTTGAAAACGTTGATCACTGGTTTTCTTTGCCTTGCAAAGGCCCATACAAGTCTATCATGACTTGAGGCTTTGGATACTTGATTGCATATGTTTTTACTCTCTTTGCATCTATTCTAAAGGTTTAAATCCACCGTTGGTGTGTGTGGGATCAACAAACTTGGTTACTGCTCTGTTTTTTGTGTTAGGGGTTTTGAGGGCAACACCATGACACATCGGCAAATCCACCTATTGTTCTGACCCTGTTGCTCAGTGGATTGGCCTATACCATGATTATTTTGGTGTATGAATACTTTGGAGGCCGAGAGAATGAATAAACTCAGTGGGGTGTGAAGTTCTAATGTTGTTCAGGGGTGTTTCCACAATGAAAGTAAGGAACTCAAGTACTGAATCTGAGAAATACTGAAAGGAATGGGATTGTGAGTGTCCTTTAAGTTAGGGCTGAGGTATTGTGGGGTGTTTTCACCTTTGGAAGGATTGGGGGAGGTCTGGAGTTATGAGTTTCTTTAAAACCCTTCTTTTTGTGAAGGTTTAGGACGGTTTGTGAGTAGAGGAATAGAAAAAGTTCTTGGGGCTCTTAAAATCAAAGAATCTTGAGTTTGGTGAGCATCCCTAAGACTATTTCAAGTTTCCTTGGTTTGGAGGTGAGTTTGTGAGGGGGTTCCTTTGGAAATTAGGCCTAATTGTGAAGCCTAGAGTGAGGGAGGTGTACTGAAAGTTCATGTTGGTCCAAAAGAGTTACTATTGATTTTGGCATATGTTGTGTAAACCTGAAAAGGGTATCTTAATCCAGATTTAAATGGTCAGGTGTTTTGGAAAGGTTGGGAGAAATTAGGCTTGGACGGGGTTTTGAGTTTGGTGCAAGAGCACCTACACCACATCATCAATTTTTTTTTATTTGAATACATCAATAGGGAAATGTTAGTGTCTTTAGGTTTATTTTTTCTAATAATCTTTGAGAGATCAAACATAATGCAAATAAAGGGTGTTTTGTGTCTTAGAAGTCAATTAGAAATCATATAAGTTGTAAAATGCTGACAAAGCAACTTTAACACAAACAAATGTAATTAAGGGACCAACTAATCCCAAGGTTGGTTATGGGCGTTGGGGAGAATAAGGTTGTTGGAAAATTATTTAAAAATCCTTACCAAGGCTCAAATGAGAGAGTGGAAGAAGTTTTGTAATAATTTTACATAATAAACACCACAGTTTTGAGCAATTTTCTAGAAAAATACTATTTTCTTGATCTTTTTGAGTGTTGTATGGGCACATACAGGTTCTTCATGGTCTAATAATTTTAGAGGATGTTTCTATATGTTTTATAATTCATTTATTTTTTATTTGGTGTCTTAACTCTTTGTTTGTAGAGAGAACCAACACAAACAGTGACTGTCCCAGTGTTGCTGAATCAAGGGTTTGAGGGAAAATTTGTGATGTAACAATCAATCCACCTAATTTTTGCTACTGTATCTTAGTGGATTGATTGAAAACATGTTATAATAAGTGTTTCAACTCATTTTTGAATAAGGATTCATAATTATGTGGTGTTTTTGTGACTGTTCTAAGACTGAACAAGGGTTTTCCAACATGGAAGTGAGGAACCAAAGAGAGGTTTTTAAGAATTAATGCCTATAAGGGTTATATGAAGGTTTGATGAGTCTGTGCAGAAGTATTTTGAGGTGTTTGGGGCTTTGGAAGTGTTGAGAGAGGTCTGGAGTTGTATGTTTCTTTAAAACCCTTGATTTTGTGAAGGTTTTGGAGGGTTTCTTGGGTTTTGTGAGTTAGAGGCTCTGTAGACACAAACTAATGATGAAATTTGAGGTTTGGAACCATGACCTAAGACTGTCCAAGGTGTTTGGATAGATGCCTAAAGTTGGAAGGGTGGTCCCTTTGGAAAAAAGGGCTAATTGTGAAGCCAAAATTGAAGTAGGTGTGTTGAAAGTCTATGTCGGTCTAAAAGAGAGACCACTGATTCTTTGGTATGTTGTGTAGCCCTGAAAAGGGTATCTCAATCCATCTTGTAATTTTCTAGTGTTTTGGAAAGGTTGGGAGAAATCTGGCTAAAACTGAGTTTTGAGTACTATAAGAATAACCAATCACAAATGTGAGTTTTGGAAACCTTGATGAATATGACTTAGGACTTGTTGTCAATTGATTCAATTGTCATTGTATGAATGTTTATGGTCTTTGTAGGGCCTTTGTGGAGTCTTGTTGTTCATTTGCAAGGTTGAGGAGTTGAGACCCTTGAGGGTGGGTTGATGCCTATTAGGCTGAATCATTATGAAGAAGAGTTCTTGATTGAGAATTGGCATTTCCATTGTTGTGAGTCTTCTCCGCCTTGGCTCTACATCAGAGTGCTACAAGGGTGGATTTTTGGGTATGGTTTTGAATGAAGAGTTTGGTTTGATAGGGCTTTGAGGTTGTGTAGATTGCTCAAAATAGGTTGTATTAATCTTTTTTGGAGCCCCTTGAAGGCAGGGTGTCAGATTGATTGGGTTTGAGCCTCCTTGCCTCTACATTGGTGAGGCACAAGTAATTGAAGCATTCCAAAGGATACAAACCACCACGAATGGAGCTTACTTATACAATACGCTTTAGATGGGGCTTATTGAGTATTCCACGATAATTAATTAAGCATTAGATGTAAACAAAATCTATGCCTACAACATTCAAGTATACAACTTACATGATACGCATGATAACATCATTCAAGAATGGCAGTAGAAAAATAAGAGTTTCTTTAATTAAAAATCCGAAAGGCTATACAATGATATACATTGATAAAAGTATATAAATATATCCAAAAAAACCATATAGGCTTAGTACAAAGGAGCCATTTGGAAAAAATATCACGTATATATATCAATAGTACAAAACATATGTTCCAAAATGCCACATAGGCATACAACAAACAACACTAATACATAGTCATTTCCCTCTAGGGGAAGGAAATAGATCCCGTGCTACCTTTGAAATTTGGCTGGATGGAGTGACTGTTGCTTATCTTGTCTTTCGAACACACCCGCTACTCCTCCTCTCTTCACTTTGGACCTTCTACTGATACGATTAAAAGTAAAGATGTTAAAACATAGAAATTGAATTATGGAATGGCATATAACAAAATATAATCACTTACCACATACATATAGTCATCATGCACATTTAAAGCATCACCATGTCCACGATCTGGAGTGACAACTACCTGTAGCAACCATGAAGATAGAAATTAAACTACATAAAATTATCGTAAATTTTTTCTATAATAGACCATAAAAGAGAAAATATAATGTCAAATCAACTAATCTATTCCATACCTCTCTTAATGGATCAGAACTGGCTATTACTGCAACAACTCCATGGTCCATCGTGCTACCGACATCACCAGGGCTATCTCTTGTCAACAGCTGCAAATGAAACAATATCTCAGGTATCATGTTGATATAAGAGAACATAATGTGACATGATCAAGGAATAATTGAATGCAATGTTTGTGTTTCTCATCAATTTTTTAGATTTGTATATATGCAAAATTATGAAAACTAGCCAACATAAATTTACAACCCTATTAATGAATAAAGGCTACTTGAGTGTACATTGTTTGAGGATATGAATCACGAGGTGTGGAGGAAGAAGGTGCACTAGGAAACTATTTGAAATCTGAAGCATGTTATGAGACAAACATTCAAATATAACATTCAACTGTTCAAATGCAATAATAATATCTTTAATACTAGTTGCATACCTGTGGACTCATCGTTGATAATGTATAAGGGTCTGTAGGAATAGAGCATCCCTCATGAACAGTGCGACCTTGAAATTTCATCATATCAAAATTCTACTAATTTAGTTATTCTTAAATTTCAAAATATATTTTAATAAACAACATTAAAATAACTTGCTAAATTTTACCTGAGTGTCAATGTCAAATGTATCATTCAGAATATCATATGTGAAAGCCATCGCCTTTGCAACTGACGTAGGCTATGTAGCTACATCATGAGCACCCTGATAATCGTACGTGCAAACAACACCACAAGCGCCACAATGGTGGGGTGGAGCTCGTGGCCTACACGTCTCCTCCACACTAGGCTCTACTAGAGGACTCGCACACTGTAAAATGGTCTGGGTGAGTGAGCCAATCGACTTCATCGTGTCCACCTCTACACTGTCCTTAACAATGGAAGGAACAACGACATGCTCCACCATGGGTCTGCCCAAGGCTCTCGGTGCCAACTGTGGATTACGTCGTGCAACAGGTCTATCGTGTGTGGAGCCCCCATCTCTACCCTGAAAGTCTAAGATGTCAAAATAGTTTGGCATTTTATTGAGGACAAACTCGCAATAGAGTTTCCTCAAAACGTATTGTGGCACCTCATGGTTATTGCATGGAGGTTGGTCAAATACCATCCACCATCGCTCCCAAAATTTGTTTCTAATTAAATCATGGTGGCACCAATGGATGGGGAACCTCCTGCATGCATGGGACAAAGGTTCATTGGCTTTTGGGTCTTTAAATAGGGAACACAACTTGACTTTGCTAATTTTTAGTTTTTTGACATCTGCATATGACAAACCATTAGCATAAAATTGCCTCATCTCATTTCTCTTAGTTGACCAAAAATTCATTTGCTTGCTCATTTCTCCTACATGAGTTAAAATTGACTTCAATGATTCAGCAATCCCTCTCCTATAAGGGTGGGTTTCGGCATGCTCGGTTAATCTTGCAATTAATTGTTGAATGTCTCTTTTATTGTTTTCAATTTGATTTTGAATATTTTCTTGTGTTCCTTGAGGATGCCTATGAATTGATGGAGGGGTTTCGGGTTGTTCTTGTATAGGAGGCTCTTGATGAGGGGGTGATTGTGAATTCTCAATGTTTTGAGGTGGAGATTCATTCCCTGAGAATTAGAACAAAGTTTTATTATAAAAATCTATTTAAAGTTGCATTCCAAATCAAATTCAAAATAAATAGAATAAAAATACACACCTCTTTGCAATCTTCGACCTCTCTGACGTGTTGGCAGCATTCTCGTGGAAAATGGCAAGTTAAGGATGCAAATAATGGAGGAGATTTGGCGAGCGTGAGTTGCAGACTTGAAATCTTCCTTCTCAAGCCACGGGTTGAAGACAAAATGAGGGTTCCAAACCCAACTTTTGCATTTTATGTCTAGAAATACATTTGGCACATGCCAAATCAAAGGCCTTATTTCAAGGTTTTTTTTATCGTTTTTTCAATTTGGCACCTAAATTGTGTCACAGATTGGTGTACTTACCCTATGTTATTTGTAGAACTTTTTCAGACTTCAAATAGACAAAGATTGAAAGTAGCCATGAACAATTTTAGCTGAGAGTATTACTTATTCATAAGAGCATCAAATGATAAGTACATATTCATCTTGAGTTGACACAACAAAGGTGTTAAGAACAAATCATGTGTTGATATCAATACAACACTTAGTTATCAAGTGCATAAACAAATACATTGTTTCTATTGGGACAGCCTTATATTATTTGCAAAATCTTTGTTAAATAATCAAATATACAGAGTCTGAGTTAGGGTCTTTCCATGGCAGCCTGAGTTTTTCTAATAAAAGTGTTCATGTTCTCTTTTATTCCTAGAAAATAAAAGCATCAGTATGGTGTCACAATAGATGGAGAATCCATGATTTCAGCATGGGATAGACTAGGAAATATCAGCAAGAAAATGAAAATGCCAACAGAGGTTTTTATACAGCCATGGCCAGATTCTTACAGTGAGGTTGTTTTTTACAAATGAGAGTTTAATGAAAGAACCAGTGATAATAAAAAACCCATTTTCAAAGATGAAGCAACACAACAAAAACTTTAAGGTTGTGGCTTAGAATATGAGAGAAAATAAGCTGGCCAAAAATATACAAAGGGTTTCAATGGCAGCTTGTTACAAAATTTTAAATACAGTCAGCAACCAAATATCCACTTTCAGAAAATGAGAGGCACAAATTCAAAGGGGAGACTTCTTAAATCAAAATCCTCAAGGTAGAAATAATGGAGCTAGGCCCATAAGCAAATGGAAATCTCAAATGTAAGGAAATATGGAAAATTCATAGGAACCTAAAGGAGAAAATGCGGAATTAATGACAAACTATTAACAGAAAAGCATGAACTTACCTAGCTTCTTATACATCCAAGTATCTTGTAGCAAAAGCTCAAATGGAAATCTTCTCATGGCGGCCAAACAAAGTCACGAAGTCACAAAAAAGGAAAGTTTCATAAATGAAACCATTAGAAGAAGCAAAATAAATGCATAGTGAGGCCGCAACTGTCAAAGCATGGAGGGTACCAGAAGATCCTTGCGTAAAGCTTGAGAGAAATACAAATTTCTATATTCAAAACCCAGCTAGAGGGTAGCTGATGGCGGCCTAATTGAGAAGATAACACAATAAATGAAACCATCAGAAGAATCAAGAAGGGCCGCAACTTGTAAACTTGCTAGGAACTTTTTATAGACAAAGAGAAATCTCTAGATTCGATGACAATCATACTTACCATGCTCCAGATGTCCTGAATCTACAAAGGGAAAAGGGTAGAGATTTCAAATTGAGGCTCGAACTTGGCCTAGGGTTGCTCATGGCGACGCCTCTTTCTTTCAGCAGTAAAGATAAATGAGATGATATTCATCTTTCACACCTTTAGCTTTTGCTTTGCTCTTAGGGTTTGAACCTTAAGATTCGACAGAAAAGGCTTTATTTTTCCTTAGTTTTATTTTAAAACTTTAGTCACTTATGCTTAGCAGTGGCATTTCCCTATGCCTTAGATTTTAATCTTTCAATTGAAATAAAAGACTTATGTTTTAGCCTTTTAATATTTTGGGTTATGACTTAGCCATTATTTTTGTATTTGATTTAGAATTGTAAATCTTTATTAAAATGATAAAATAAATCATTTTAGTAAGATATTTATTTAAATACAAAAATGGAGGGGTTATTTCAAAGACTTAGTTCAAAGTGAAGTCTTTTGTGAAATTGCTCAAATCATGGGAGAGAATGAGAAATCAGTGCCAACATGTTGGAGTAAAAATAGGGAGTTTGGAGCACGAAATAAGGGGTTTGCATTTAGTTTTGAATTCTTTTTTATTTGACTTGAGTCAAGGAAGGATTTGAGGCACATGGCAGCTTGATACTTTAAGTTTTGGACCTGATTTGTAGGGGTTTTTGTTTGCATACGACTCGCCAAGTTGGTGAAAGTTTGACAACTCTTGTTGGAGTTTGTTGGCATTCTCATGCCTTGTTTGGAGGAGACATTGACAACACATCGAATTTTGGAGCCAAAATTCAATTTCGAATTTTGGAGGACCTTTCTATAAGTCTTTCTTTTCTTTCAGTATAGGGATTAGTTCTTGGTTTGGAGATTGCTGAGGCATATGCTTCTCACTTTGTAACTCATAATTTTTTGGCAGATATAATACAAATCCTCATTTTTCCTCAATAGAAGTCATTTTCCTTCACGTATTTTTCTTTGTTGTTTAGTATTGGTTGTGAATTGCAAGATAAAATCCTGTGTTATCCTTTATTTTATCAGATTCCTTCCATTCTAGATGCAAAAAGTTTTGTCATAGTGCAGGTCTATGTTAGTGATCTCTTTTTATGCTTCTATATCTGTGAAAACATCATTGTTTTCCTTGTGTTTAAGAATTAAAACAGTCAGAGCCTTACATAGAATCATTTTTGCAGATATATATTTCTGTGTTGTGAGATTGTTTAATTCTATTGAGTCTTTTGTGAGTTTCAACAACTTTTTGGTCAAAATTCTTACCTTTGGTGTACCACCTGTTAGTGATAGATTTTTAGTTTGAATCATATCTTTCTACTCTTTTCCTCATCATATTTCAGTTTTACAAGGAAAAATTCAAAGGGAACCAACCCACAATCTGGAGGTCCACTTCATTCCCTGGTCACCCACAACCTGGAAGTGTTCCAATGTGTCAATAGGTTGCTGAAGTTCATAGCTTAGCAAGGGTGCAAACCTTATTTGACAACAATTACATACCACCTATGGCTAGCCTTGTAGCATTGAAATTTAAATATTAGCATCAATACTAAGCTCCTTTTGCATTGTCATCATGTATATTATCCCTCAATCAACTATCTCTACTCATATCTTTGTGCCTAACCTTTAGCACTATCACATATCATTAACACTATCATGCACATTAGATCTCATCCTTGAAAAAGCATTATTATACTGACAAAGTATTTTTTTATTACAAAACTATCCCCTCCATCATGACAGCCCTGCATTATCATTCATTAACATGCCTTGTTACTATACTCTATTGTCTCTTACTATTGGACATCTTTGGTAAATCTCGAGCTTATCATATATTATTATTTATCCTTGTATAAAACCCACATGAAGTTCTATGGTATGATGTATCATGACGTAAATTGCACCTTCTTATCATCCTTATGGCACTTTGTCATTTAGTTTTCACTGTACCTTGAATTATGTTTCAATCTGACTATATTTTAAATTTAGTGTAGAAGGTGATAGTCAAGGTTTGTACTCGTGTCACACATACCTTGACTTACTGTCCTTTTGCAACAACTATGAATTTCCACTGTGATTTCCCTTCACAATGAATGTTATCTTATTGTTCTATAACATTGTCATGTGGTCACTTTGACTCCTGCCATCTAGGTCTGTGAACTTTGCATAACATAATTTAAAATCCTTGAGATCCTTCTTAATGCAATGTCATAGGAATTTCTCTTATCTTTTATATACCAGTACAATATTGTTATGCATTTGAACTGTGCTCCTGTGGTAACTACCATTGTGCTTGGACATGGGTCATGGAAAATTTAATTTTCACTACCATTTCAACAATGGACTATGCTCATGAAAAATTAATCTTCACTATCATTTCAAAAATAAATTATCTCATGAAAAATTAATATTCATTGTCATTTCAACAATGGATTGTGCTCATGAAATCTTAATCTTCACTGTCATTTCAACAATGGATTGTACTCGTGAAAACTTAATCTTCACTGCCATTTGAACAACAATGGATTGTGCTTATCAAAACTTAATCTTCACTATCATTTCAACAATGGAT
Organism: Sequoiadendron giganteum; assembly: GCA_007115665.2. Classification (NCBI taxonomy): domain Eukaryota; kingdom Viridiplantae; phylum Streptophyta; class Pinopsida; order Cupressales; family Cupressaceae; genus Sequoiadendron; species Sequoiadendron giganteum. Next base: position 6,057,898 of record CM021104.1, read on the forward strand.
TGTGCTCATCAAAACTTAATCTTCATTGTCATTTCAACAATGGATTGTGCTCATCATATCTCTACACTTTAATCTTGTTCCTCTTTTCTTGCTATGTTCTTAGTCACCTATAGTATCATGCCATTGTCATTTCTCGTAAGTGTTCTTTGTCTTGTGGCCATGTCTCTTTTAGACTATGTTGTGATAATTTTTATTGTGACCTCCTTGTTATTTCTCATGAGAATAAAATATTACACTATCATCTAAGGTTTTATTTCCCCTTAGGTCTATGTCATGACTGGCTTGTAACAGCTCTTCCCCTCATACAATTTCATGCATTATCTCACACTATCATCATGATGAGTTACCTTGAGGGTTGAAACTATGTTCTTAGCCACCCTCATGAGTGTTCTTTGTCTTGCGACCATGTCTCGATCATCTATAAGGACTGCAATATATCACATTTTTTCCCTCTCCAACAATGAAAGGATAGTTATTCATGAACCTCTTTCACTGGTTATTATGAATTTTCCCTTATCCCTACCACCCTATATTTAGACAATCTATGCCCAACATTAGCTTCTTGGTCTCTCTCTAGCCACACAACCCATCCCAAGAGTCCATCTTCCCCTAATTTATCACTTTTATTTTTCCAAAAGAATTCAAATAATCTCTGTTTGTTTGGTTTTAGTCAGCTAAAGCAATAAAGGAAATAAACTGTACTCAATCTCTGCTTGAAACAACCCAATAGCTAGTTCTTGGTGACCTACCCGCCATTCAAATTTGCATAGCTAAGAAAGATATCCATGAGTTCTTGTCCAGATTCTACAAGTTCTTTATAAGATAACCTTGGCTTAACACTTTCACAAACCTGTCTATTGTTAACATCATTCTCATACTTGATATTTCAATAGATAAAATTATGGCAATCTTCAATGTTATGTTGCATCATATGGGACATTCAGACTATCATTTAAGATATTAGATGGTGGGATTATGAAGGCCTGAACAACAACCAAATAAACCTTAGTAGTTTATATCTCCGCCATTTAATTGATACTACTTTTTCCACCATATTTTAATCATTAGATGGAAACTCTTAACATACATACTCTTAGAAATTTATTCCAGGGATCTTCACTATCTTTTCACTAGGCATGAATGGTATGCTAGTATGTCAGGGTTCATCACTATCATTAGAATACTAACCTCTTGACAAGTATTACTAGTGATTTGGGAGGATTTTTGTCATTCAATAATGCTCGATAGGGCTTAGACAAAGCTTTCATAATTTGACAAGGTTTGACAGTAGATAAGTTTTAAACTCATACTTCATGGAAAATGCATTCACCATTTCATGACCTGAATGGAATCACTCCGTTGGGCTCTATTTACCATGTAAACAAAAAATAACACCAACAATGAGATAAAAAAAATAAAACCAAAACATTGCACCATCACTCACTATACAAAACTTTGAGTAATGTTTCATGGATAATAAGAATTTTGTCATGGAAAAGATATGTAAATAGGTCCAATGAGGGTTTGATATTTTCTTTAAACACACTAAAGGAAAATGACAAAGTGAGTTAATATATAGTGTTTTGATAGTCTTAAAACAAAGCTGAGGATTTCAATGCATTGATCCAAGATGCATGTTTCAAATGAAACCTTATATTTACACATCACTAGCAAGATCCTTCCATATATCTACACAAGAAACATACCTAGAAGAGTATAGAAGGTAGCCACATAGAGATTTCCCCTTGAATTTTACTATCACGTGGAAATGAACTGGTGTAACACCTGAAAGTCTTCCTTTTTTCATGCCTCTTGATAGGTTTTCTTCCCCTTTTTTTGCAATGTGGATGTGATCTCAAGGTCTGTGTGTGTCTCTTTACCAACTTTGAAGTAGACCTTTTCAACACCAAACACCAAAAAACCCTAGATCTCCTCTACTACGTGGGTTGAAGCTTTCAAGGGTGGCAATTTCATCCTTTTCCCTACTTTGTAGCATGAAAACTCAATGAAAAATAAAAATTCACCCTTTTGGCTTCCCTTTTCAATGCCTACAACTCACTGGAGACTTGGAACAAAAAAACTTTATAAAACTCCCTAAAGCCTTTTCTAGTGACTAATTTTTTCAAAAAACGATAAAACATTGTCAACAACAACCTTTGATGTTGAGACTGAACAAATAGAGTTGAAGACAACCTTCCTTTATAGTGATTTAGAGGAAGAGATCTACATGACATAATTAGAGCACTACATAAAAGAAGGTAAAGAATTTATGGTTTATAAGTTGATAAAGTATTTGTATAGTATCAAATCATCATCTAGGACATACTAAAAGCGTGATTCCTTTGTGTCAAGTTTGGGATTTCTAAGATCTAAATTGGATCATTGAATCTATTATAATATGGATAATGATTAATTCATTTTTATTATATTGTATGTTAGGGTGATCCCACAGTACTGGTTTACAATTTTTGACCAAGTTGGACATCGAATTGATTTTTTTAACTAAATCTCCACTTTTAGGCACATATAAGCGGCTAAACCGTGAGGAATTTGAAGATGATGCAAACTAGTGATTTGTGGCATTTTGTCTGTAGATTTTAAATATATTTTTTTCAATTTTTTTGGAATCAGATTGCACTTCTTTTTCCATCTCCTTCGAAAAACTAGTTTTTAACAGTAAACACCATTTTTAAAGAGTGACGTGTACTTGCTAACACATTACCTTTTTTCTATGAAGGATAAAATTCTATTTTTTCCAAATTTAGATTCATAACTACGATATCTAGTGCATGGAATTGGTTTCATAGCATTTCATTGAATATATTTTTTCTTAATTAAGTTTTGAAGTCAAACTAGTTACAATTTAGGCATGATTTACTTTCTAACACAACTTTTTTTGTATGTATCAAAATTCAATTTTTTTGTTGTTGTTGGATTAGGGACATCAATATCTAGTGCACTGATATTTTTTAATTTTTTTTTTGATAATCTACTATTTTTCCACATGTGTAGAACAAAGAGCTTGATTTTCGGTGAAAAACCTATGTTTAATCAAACTAAAAAAATATACATAATAAAACCAAAACATATTAAAATTATATTTGATGGATAGCTTGTTCTGAGGACTACTATCATCCAGTTGGGTTTGTGAAGTCTCCTCCATTTTCATCCTCAACATGAGCTTCAAAAGGATTTTTTTTGTAGAGATTTGGTAGAAGAGGGGGAGAAGGGAAAAACATGGGGGTTCGAGCAAACCCCCCTTTGAGTGACCCCCCCTTGACCCCTTCAAGCAAAGGGGGGTTCACTTGAACCCCCCTTGTGTGATGGAAAATATGTGGATAAGTAATACCAACACACAATCAATGAAACCCTATATTAGAGAATTTAGATAACAATTTAATCGAACTGAAACAAATAAACTCTCTAAAGTTGTCTCATTGTTCTCTATCCTCAAAGATTCATTAAATCATAATGGCTCTTAGATTGTGTATGCACTATGACTGTTAGAATGATAACCTGAAGAACAAGATGTTGGAAATACAGTAAATCTATTCCTACATGATGATTGATAAACTATATGATGTGATGTTATGATAATGATGTTGCAACATGAAGATGCTATGCTAGTGATGTAATGAAACTACATAAATCAAAATGCAGCTAATGCTAAAGCCATGATTCTAAACTACTATGCTTCTAATTGCTATTTGCTAAATGCTCAAATGCTCTAATGGAATTTCTGCAGAGTAAGTTTGCTCAAAGTTGGGATCCATTTATTGTAAAATGAGGCTGTATTTATAGATTTTTAGGGCATAAAACGATGCAGCAACCAACGGTTTGGATTTAATCTGGATAGATGAAGGGTGGAGGATGAAGAAGTTAGAGAGAGATAAGGAGAGTGTTCCCTTGCATGAAAACAATTTGCCAAGTGTAGAGGAGAATAAATGAAATAGAAGAGCCAAGTGTCTCAAAGTTGTTTGGAATTTGTTGAGGATAAAGCCCAAATTAAATATTTGGAATATTTAATTTTTTGAGACACATGATGAAGTGGAAAGAGGAAAAGTTGTAGACATGTGACTAAATTTAAATTTAAGATTTAAATTTAGGAAAGATAATTAAATAAAACAAACTATTAAAATTTGTTTATCTAATTAAAATTAGAAGAATGTGATGATAGAAGAATTAGAAAATGTGAACTATATAATTAAATTTAGAATTTATTTATAAGTAGAGGAATTAGAAGAGGTTTATTAATTAAATAACTTGTATTTAATTAATTAGATCATCCATACCGATTTTAGGTGTATACACCCCTTTTTTCAAAATTTCCTTTGTTTTCTTTTAAAAAATTGGGCCATTTGGGGTTCGAGCGAACTTGCATGAAAAAAGGGGTTCACTTGAACTATTGGGTTCGCATGAACCGCATAGTTTGAAAAACCTGAATTTCTGTTTTTGGGAGCATTTTTGTAATTTTCCTTCCTCAATGTAATTGTAAACTAGTTTTGTGGGATCACTCATTAATGATAAATTTTTGGTAAAAATAAGGATGTGATTTGTGGTTTGATGTCTTATCTTTCGATACAATTTAAGATGGACTCAAGGATTGCCACATATATTTTGGGTATGGGGATAAAAAGAGATAGAGTGAATACAAATATCTAGTTAGGCCAAAGTAAGCATGTGGATTTAATGTTGAAGAGATTCAACATGATAGCTTGTAGAACATTGTGTTTTCCTATCTATGTGGGAACCAAATTATTTTTAAAGTAGTGTCCAACTTCATCAAGTGAGATGTAATCATCTTATGCCACATTTATTTTGGGTACGGGGATAAAAAGAGATAGAGTGAACACAAATCTCTAGTTAGGCCAAAGTAAGCATGTGAATTTAATGTTGAAGAGATTCAACATGATAGCTTATAGAACATTGTGTTTTCCTATCTATGTGGGAACCAAATTATTTTCAAAGTAGTGTCCAACTTCACCAAGTGAGATGTAATTATCTTATTGTTGGTGGGAGATTGATATATAATACAATTTGTAATGGAGTAGACATTACCCAAGCAATGCGAGTCTTGAGTTGCTTTATGGCTAGTCTTGGATGAGATCATTGGAATGTAGTTAAGAGAGTGTTCTTTAGATATTTGTGGGGTACCAATGAGTACTCTATTTGTTATCACAATGATTTTGTAGGGGACCAACACTTACTAGATATTTGTAGATTTGTGCATTCATATTGGGCAAGAGATTGATCCTAGAAGATCCACTAGTAGATATGTGTTTGGTTTAATTGATGGATCCATTAGTTCAATGAATAAGTGACATGTAATGATTGATTTGTCCACTAATGAGGTTGAGTATATGGAAAATACACATACCTATATGGAATCTGGTATAAATTAAGAGGTTATATTAATATGTGGAATTAGGGAGAACTTAGAGTTTTTTACCATTTTGTTTGTGAAATGGTAAAGGATGAAAGGGTGATGCTGGAGAAAATTGACACTTTGTGGAATGTTGTAAATGCATTAATGGAGCTATTAAGAACAAATAAGTTTAGGTGGTGCTATGAGTCTATGGGCCTCCTAGCTCCTAGTAATTAGTTGGTAGTGTTGATACATCCTTTGCTCTTGTAAGGTGTTCAACAAGTGGGATAATGTTAGGAAAAGTATTTCAACTTGCATCCTAATGTTAAGAACCAAAATATATAATTTTTGAGTTGTAGAATAATAAAACTCAATTTATGAGCTACAAAGGTTATTTTTCACCATTAAAATATTGAAATGCACTATAAATGGCAAGTTGGTTATGAGGATGTAATTAAAAAATGGGGCTTAATTAGCTTCCTGAATCAAAAGTTATGGGCTTTACAAGTTGGGCCTTCCACATTGAAAACATATGAACATCTATGACACATAAGAGAGTTGTAAGAGAGAGTTACACTTGTTCACCAACTTATAATGCATGTTAGGACACATCATAAGACATTTCAAATGAAGATAATGGAGCATCCAAATTGATGAGTGGATTATGACAAAATTATAGTAGGTGGAAGGAATATGCCATTTCTTTTTATGAATGTCAAATTTAATACTTATAAAAAATAATATTGGACATATTCACAAAAAAATGGGTGGACATAAAATCACATCCCTACATTTCATACAAGGCCAATGCCTGGATCATAAAACATATGAAAAATAAAGTCGCCAAGCGACACAAATAATAGTAGAGGGGGAGGAAGTGGGCCCCAGTCACTTGATTTACCCCATACATTAGCGGAGTCCAAGGTATCCATGGGAGGTTCCCAACTCTCATCATATTTTGCATTATCTTCTTCATTGGCATGAGCCAACACAATTACAAGAGCCAATCAAGGAAATTTGTTGAAATCTAACCAATTGGAAGCTCCACTAGTAGGCCATACAGAGGTTATTTTATGGGTGGTGGAGAGGCAAATTAAAGTTGAGGTAGGTTGCAACCAACCTCATGGTCCATGGTCCCTTATGATAGTTGGCAAAGAATCCTGGGAGTTAGCATCTTGATTACCATGAGCGAAAAGACTCTATCCCTGCCAACACTCACAAGGAGGTGAGAAACTCTAGGAGGAGGGAGACATGAAAAATTTAGTCGTTGCATAAGGGGCATTACCCCAATGGTTGAGAAGCACTCGAAGGTGAGCCACTTCTAGTGCAAATTTATTGACTTGCACCTAGATATGTAATAACACATTAGAACAAATAATTGCCTTAGAAGAAAGTGACATGTTAATAAATAGAGTAATTAAAGAATATTATAGAATTTATTTCTTTCCATATGCTGAAGAGAATCTCCTCCTTTAAAAAATTCCAAATATGGTTGAATTTGTGAGGGATATGAGGCCAATCCCCCATAAGAACCATACGACAGGAGAAAGGCTCTATTTGAAAGGGCTTGAAAAAATCATGAATCTAAGTGCATAGTTTATTAACTTTGGGTAAAGAACCAAAAGAGATGATTATAAGACTTTGTTTAACCATAAAAAAGGCAACAAGGATACTAGATGCCTAAATGGGAGAAACTAGAGCCTATAAGAAGGCGTTGGAAAATAATGCACTAGGTAAAGTGGGCAAATTTTGGTTCCAAAATAGCCAACCAGATGGTGTGAAATCTACATTGCTAGATGAAAAAGAATGATTGCAAATGCCATATCTGGCTTAATGTTGGAATCATGGGTAGATGGGGAGAGAGCCAATGATATCCATCTTGGGGCTTATAATTATGGAAGGCGGTGTTTGGACCCCACTTACAACCATTCTACCAAGTCCTAGAGGAGTTAATACCAATTTGGTGAACCATATCAATTGAAATTACCCCCATGACTATATCAAAGGTTTCACGATCCTATTTAGGAAGTTGAAACTTGACCTTAGTTTCATTCCATGACATGAGACTCATACAAGTTCTAGAGAATAAATATCATTGACATTGAATTCCTTTCTCGTCAAATCTTAAGGCACACAACCAAGGCAATTTGGCTAAGGTGCAACATTGATCTTATATAACATGGGACCACCAAATATTTTGTTGGTTGATGGAAAAACCATCATAAAATCCTAAACCATTATATAAAATCCAAGGCTTCATGGCTTCCCAAGCTCTCCAAATGTTTTTTATAATATTTTTTTTCAATGTGAACTACATTATTCATGTTGAGAAGGGTTTCTATCCCAATCCCCTTCCAAGTAGGTCATCTAGAAGGATGCCTAAAAGTGATACAATTATGAACCAAAATTTTCCAAGCTTCGTCTCCATTTAGGTCATAGATAATACATTTGGCATAGAGTGAAAAACCTTGGCACTACATGGATAAGACTTGGAAAACCTCAAAATTCATGAGAGAGACAACACAACTCCTAGGAAACCCAATGGAAACCCTTGTGGTTCTTTGAGGAAGCCTATATAAAATCACATAGGAGCTTTTCCAACTTCATGTAAGAGGCCTTAGAAGAAGCCCAACATGAAGAATAATAAATGTGGGTGGTTAGAAGAATCTTGGAACATACTTGAAATTTTCCTACTAAAGAGAGGGGTTTCATGATCCAATACACCATATTTTTAAAATTTTAGAAATATCACTTACCATGAAGCTTGGAAGGAAAAATGAATGCACATACATCTAAAAAATTCTCCATGATCAATCAATTTCCAACTAAAGGCATTGAGCCAAGAAGGCATGGGGAGAAGGGATTTTCTTTAATATTGAGTCTTATGCCACTAAATGACTAAACTAAAGGCTCTATAAAAGTTTATAATCACTTGAGGGCTTATTTGATATTTTCTCCTCTTTTATGAGAGTGAGGAATGAGTCATTTGCAAAGTGACCATTAATGATTCGAGCTAATGGATCAAGCTAGGTGATACTTTTAACCAACCCTCGAGGAACATAATAGGCTGGGAGATAGCCAAAAACTTTAGTTGCAAGTACATGGAGGATGGGGGCCAAGGGAAAACCTTGGTGAATAGAGTGAAAGAGCCCAAATGTACTAGATTGGTGAACATTACTAGTGATGCAAGTATAGGAATCAATAAAGAGCATGCTAACTAATTGAATGAAATTGGGCCCAAATCTTAGAGCTCAAAATATAGCTAGAATAAAGGGCCATTTAATATGGTTATAAGCCTCAACAAAATATATTTTCAAGAACAAAACCTTGTGACTGTCTAGCCCATTCCATGCATTCCCAAAATGCAAAGATATTATCAAGGATGTACTTTGATTTTATGAAACCAATTTGCTTTAGCTACACAACTTGCTTAAGGAGATGACACACCTTTAAAGCTAGAGATTTAGTGATGATATTGTATGACACGTTGAGCAAGGTGATAGGCCTCTATTTGTAAATATCTTTTGAATTTCCAAACTTAGGAATGAACTTTATATTTCCTTTGTTAATGACTTTCCCTAATAAATTGGAGTGGAAAGCTTTCAAACAAAATCTATGCAAGTCTTCATCCACATAGTCCTAAAGGCCCTTGTAGAACTTACAAGGAAAGCCATCATAACCAAGAGCCTTATCATTGGCCATGGTGTGAAAAACTTCCTTGAGATTAACAATGGAGATCAATTGATCATATAAGGCTTGTTGTGAGGAGGGAAGCAAACAAGGAACAAACTGGAGGTATTCTTGAAGGCATGGTCCCATTCAAGAGAGTTTTATTAGGTTGTGAAAACTTGTTCATAATGTTTGACATTTAATCTTGGAGAATATTCAATAATAATTTGAGAATGACTTAATCATCCTTGATTTTCTTAATTCCATGAGAGGTGTGACAAACTCTAAGAGCTTAAAAAAATTATTTAGAAACTCTATCTCCCACTTTAAGCTAGTGTAGCTTGGCTTTGATTTGAGTGCTTCTAGTTGAGTGGTTATCTATGATATACTTTTGGTGCCTAAGCTCTGCCACCCTAACCTACAAAGTAGGAGAAAAGGTATTAAATTCAAGAGCTACCACAACCTTGCAAAGATCCAAGATGGTGGTCTCATATGCACAACATTGAAATGTTTCTAGTTGGCACTCATAGATGTAGAGGAAGTGGGACATATACTAGATGACTCTAATTTAATAAGAAATCTAGTCAGTTGGTTGAGTGGGTCGAGATTCAAGATTCTAGAATTTCTTGATATAAGTTAGTAAAGACTAATGAATCAATAATGAAGTATTTAAAAATAATAATATGAGTTTTATAAGTTTGAGGATGTCCCACCTACCATTGGACTTTGAATTGAATGAGAAAGTGGTTTGACAAGGGCATATCTTGTAATGGATCTATGGGGAGTGGAAAGCAATTGGTGAAGGAAAAAAGGTTATGTAGAAATCATTGCAGGATCAAGAGGTTTAAATAATCTATTAGGACTAGCTCAGAAGTTACTCCACGTATGTGAATGTGGCTAGTTGTGGCGATGACCCAAGTTGGGATAATAAAGACCCAATTTATTAGCATGTAATACCATTCCTCTCACTTGTTGGTTGTCCAACATAGAGGTAATGCCCCATCTTTATCGAATTCCATATCACCATATTAAAGTCCCCACACATAACCCAAGTGACGACAAACAATGAATCAATAATCCATTGCCACAAAGAGATCTCTCAACAACATCATTGAAAGCATAAATATTTATGATTCCAAATGAATGATTGTTGACATTTAAAAGAATCCATATTACATGGTTAGTGGGGTTAGAACCATGGTCAACAACATGTGGAAGCCACCTAAGATCTAGAGAAAGGTGACAATCCCTCCACATTCAAAATTGTAATTGCTAAAAACATAGTACTAGTAAACCATATGACACGATATGTAGCTGGAAAAATGAAACTAAAAATATTCACTTCTTATAAACAAAAAACATCTAGAGTTGATTTCTTCTGATAAGTATCCTTCATAAAATGCTTCTTGGAGAGGTTAGCGAGGTCTTGGGTATTCTAGTATAGAAAATTCACGGGTGACAGTTGAGGGGAATGCTATCAACAACGTACCCTCCCTCCTCTAGACACCTAGGAGGGTTATGAGATGGTTGCAAGTGCTTTGGCGACGAGGAGAGTGAACATAAATTTTCGGTTGTGAAGATAAAATCGACACTAGATTTAATATCCAAGAAAACATCAATTTGGAGTATGGCTCACTTGAGAGTGGCTCAACATCTTTCCCCTTCTCATAAAGGTGTGATGAAGTGGGCTATGTTTTAGCTTATGACCTACTGGCATTGGTCATTTTTCCTTTATGGTGAGAAATTGGAGCCCATGTTTCCTCAAATTTCAAGGAAGGAGCCTCTATAGATCGAGAAACCTTAGCCAACCAAGGAGGTGATGTGACCTAGGGGTTGCCAAAGGGAAATCCTTAATTTTATGCTTGATGAATTGACATAAAAAACAAGTGTTGCAAAAATGAAGGCAAAGCACCTATTGGGTGTGACAAAGGTTACTGATTCAAATTTCAACAAACTCTTTCAAATCTTTGGATAAATTAATCTCAATGTGAATGTGTTTTTACAGATGAGCTTGGTAAAACTTGTTAGGATCAACATATATAACCTTCCCCAAGGAGGTGGCAGTGATATACAAAAAGCTCTAGTATGGAAGGGGTGGACTTAGAAACTCAAGCCAAATTGGCACACGTAGTTTATTTTCATCTGAGATGTTGAAATCTCGCATCTAGGGTTGAAGGACCAACAAATACACACATACATTCCAGGGGTTGTGCTTGAGAGTAATCTTAGCAAAATGAAAAAGAAAGAACCTCTTAGTGAGGTTCTAGATAACATCAAGTTGAACCCCATGCGAGACCTAGTGCTTGTTGATCCATTCCCAAAGCATGATTTTAGGAGAGTTATCCCCACAAAACATCCTATTAACGTGAAATGTTCTAACCATTTGCAAGCACTATCAAACTCAAGGATTGGTAAAACCACATCCATTGAGGATTTAGAATGTGTACCTCATGAAATACATTGAAATATTTTTTTTGGGATGCTTACTTGGGGGAGCCATTGTGCAGAGTTGCTATAATATCAACATTAGCATGAACTACTAGGTTGAAGTCATTCGAGGCCATATAAAAGAATGAATAGAAAAAAAACACAATAAATGCAAAAGAATAAAGAGTTTCTTGCACCTATGGCACAAAGTGACATATGGGGAGCCAAGGACAATAGAAAAGATACAAACCTTAGTAGAGCGCAACACAACCAATTTCCCTTAGTATATTTTTTAGATTATATCAATATGTTATTTTTAGCTTGTGGACTCATCTTGGAGATTGGGTGTTGGATTTTTAATTAAGAATTTCGATGCCACACTTTGCATGGTTTTAGCCCATGGTTTTCTAATTACCATTTGATGGTTTCATCTATTCTTTTTTCTATTTACTGGGTGCTTGAAATGGAGATTCCATAGTGAGTTGGTATTGTTATCCAAATCTCTTATTGGTGACACTCTTGTAAAGACCTATACTTTGCAAGTGTATTGTAATCATTGATTATTGAATAATACGTTAAGTTGCTTTGTAGTGGGTTTTTTCTTTAGAAAGGATTTTCTTCACATAAATAACTATGTTATGCTATATTTCTTTTGTATTTATTTCATTGTAATTGTAATATTAGTTTATTTTTTACATGTACCTTCTCTCATAGATTAGTGTAAGAAATATATTACACACTTTTGCTTCCTTCCAAAGTGTTCATAGACTTTCAAATTATATATGCACATTTATTAGTAATAATTTTTTTATATAATTTATTTGAAAAAAGATGGTTGAAAAAGAAAAATATCATTAAACTATGTAAAAAAAAATTCAACATTATAAAAAAGATATTAACTATTTTATAAACTATCTTCCACTTTGTATTATATTTTATTTGTACACATTCTAATTATTAACAATTTCCAACCGAAAACCAATGTGCATGACAATATCTTTGTGGTTTTTTATTGATCTAGAATATCTTTGTTGATTTGAATTCCTTAGGAGCAATGAATCCCTATCCTTTATGCACATGAGTGCATTCTATTGGTAGATAGCGACTTCTAACAAAACAATGTTCATGATGACATATCTTTACTTTTTTACGAAGTACCCTTGAAATAATTCCCACAGGAACAAGCATACTTTATGATTTGGTAGGTTGTAATGAAAGACCACTATTCCAGTCCATTGTTTTTATTTCGTTGTTTTGAATCAAATTGTAATGATGCAAATTTTCATGGTCTAGAAGGGACCAAATATTCCATACAATATTCTTTCCGATTAGGTTTTTGAACATTTCGTAGTAAAAAATATCAAAAAATGGGGCTCAGAAGCATATGAAATAGGGTTTATTTGTAGATCTTCGCTTATAAAAAGGAGCATTGGACCAAAGAGTTGTTGCAAAGCAAAATCGTGCGCTCTTCTCTGGTAAATATCGCAACACATTTGTGAGGGGAGAAGAAAAGATGGAGCAGACTTTTATCATGATCAAGCCCGATGGCGTTCAGCGAGGATTGGTGTGTAACATGTGTTTTTTGGTCTATCGTTCGGATAGTTATGGTGTTGATATGAGTGTTTTAAATCATGTTTTTCTTTTAATTTTTCACCATCTTGTGTATATTCTTGTATGTTATGTGTTTTTTTTTAAACTCCCTTGTGCTTTATCCTGTCTGCTAAGTGAATATCATTACTGGAATTGAGGAGGCAATACAATGAGAGATAGGGGTTTGTATATAGATTGATGCATGATGGGTGGGGTTATGTGGGTCCTTGAAGAAACCCGTATGTACTTAATGGAAGTTGCAGGATCTATTTCTCATTAGATTTGCTCTTTTAAAAGGTTTTAGGTACCCGACTAGTTAGTTACATTGGGCCTGAAACTGAAGTTGAAGTATTACCTTGTTTCTTACCACACTTCACTATTCAACATCGAATCTTTAAATTTTGATACAGTATATATTAAACTTTGTACTCTCTCCTCGCAAATGATGTTCTAGATTGTAGTTTTGTTGATAATATCGGATCTGGTGTTGGCCCATCTCAAATTACTGATGATATGCCTCTTCTTCTTATTGTTTTACTGTTCTTAATTGTTGGTAGAGCTAAGCTTGATGATCTAATGTGCCTGCCCTTTATAGACATCACTAGATCTTGTGTGAGGTGCTAGATGATATGTCTCCTGTTTTTGTTCTTGTTCTTCTGCTGCGCTAATGGGTAATATAGGTTAGCCGATTGTGTCGCCTTGATTTGATACGTCATCGTTTATCGTTTATCTGGATTTGATATAGGTGTAAAGCCGAGAGTCTGATAATCTTGTATGCAACACATCGATTATACCTCGATATATATTAGTAGATGTTGGAGCTACCCTGTTAATGCCTCCTTAGCTCCGATACAATGATTTACTTACACGATTTCTTGACATAAGTTTCTTTATAATAATAATTGTTTAGGTCACCATCAATCTCATCATAAGTTTCTTCACGTGTATAGTATTTCTTTTTATTTGTGGTCAAAGCAAATGTAGAAATGCCCAAGGCATCTGACTGGGTGTCTGATTGTTTGTTTGCAACCTGAATCGGACACAATTTGTTGCTGTGAATGCAGTCCTTTATTTTTTGTGACCTGGATCATAGTTTGAGATTCTCTGTTACTCAGCGAAAACATGTTGAGTCCCAAGCTTAGCGAGCCCCAGAAATTCTTGCTGGCCTGGAAGTTTTGACAATCAATCAGAAGGCACCTAAACATAAAACTATTAATGATTTTGAATCTGGCATACTGCACCTCTCCCCTCGTTTTAGCATTTATATTTTCTTTTGTGTGCCAGCGACAAGAGAAAAGACAGTACCTTTAGTAGAATTTTGTCAAAGTTTTGGATGAAATTTGAAATAAAATGCTAGTTCCTCCTGTTATTTGGCGTTATTCGAGTAGAGTTGAGTCCTAGCTTAAAATGAGTTAACTGACTTGAAGTACAAGTCAATGTTGAGTCTTGCCATAACTTGGATTTTGTTGCCTGTCTGGTAGACTGGTCCCTTTTAGCAATATAGTAATATTAGTATTAGTCAGAATACACCAATATTGTGAATGCTGAGGTGTCCTTTGAGAAGGTTCAAAAGAAAGTCCTTCCCTACCCTCCACATTTGGCTCTCCTCTTGATAGTTGTAGTTTCCTTTCATGAATTTAAAAGGGAGTTCACAGGATAGACACATGAGGGGGTGCACATTCTGGGCATATTTTATGTCTACTTATTTTTAGTCAAAGTAATTTCCCATAATGGCAGTCCAGACATATGCATATGATTTCACTTTATGTGAAGTTTGTGATACTGAAGTTGAACCATTGGGTGAGATGGTGATATGAAGAGCTATTATACTACACTATTATCAAATTTCAGGTTCCTTAGGATAATTGAAGTTTGCAACCGTGCTTAGTTAGCCTCTCCTTTTCAAAGTTGTACCTGCTATATGTGAATTCAAAAGGCACTATGCTTAAATTCCCAATCATACCTGCACAAGCAATATAGAGATTCTAGGGACTTAGAGCGAAGTTGGCAATTTGGGTACAGGTTTGGGTTTTGGGTTCTCTGGTATGGGGTTTTTCTTCTTCCAACAGCTGGGTTTGGCTTTACACTATATATGTAAAAATATATAATTATAATATTATTAATTAAAAAATGTATTTAATATTTTATAATTTATAATTATGATATGTAATTTATAAATGAAAAAAATATAAATCAAGGTCATAGCAACACCAAGAGAGAAACAACTGGTTTCAGAGAATAAAATTATTATCTCTGCTTAAATTGTTAGCAGACAAGTTGACTGTTCAGAGGCGAAGATTCTGAGTTGAAAAATGTTGCCGGAGAGTGCACAGCTGCTGAAATTCAAGTGTGTGCAGTGCTGTGAAGTTCTATAGCCATGATGAAATCTGCACTGCAAAACTACCATTCCTACTGATGCTGGAGCTGAGGTGTTGAAGCAAGGTGGACATATTTCTCAAGCTGTCTGTGGGAAAGAGTGGAGACAGACCACAGTTCATCGTTGAAAGCCATGTGATCTGTCCGCGAGAGTAAAATACAAAGGCCCACTATCACAGCTGAATCTACACCATTCAACCACAGTGGCAGTGTTGGTATAAATAAAAAAAATCTGTGTACTGGCATCCATGACTTTGTTTCTGGCTAAACATGTTTTCTGTGTGAGTTCTCCCAGGTTTGGCCAGGGACATACCACAGGGTACCTGGGATGGCATGGCTGTGCCATGTCCTAACATGGGTCCCATCCTGCCCCACCCTGCCTCACCCTGCCCCATTGTAAACCTGTGGTATCTGGTATAGCAATGGGGGAGAAAATGGAGGACCTGGTAACTTACGATAAGAGTACAGGTTTTGGTATATATTATATAAAGTCTTTCAAGGAATGTTCTAGATTGGTTTTACGGGTGTGCTATATCTTCACATATCTAATATGATAATATCTTCAAATATTAGAGTTTCAAATGCATTTCTTTACACCAGTCTTCTGTTCAAATTCTGTGTTATCATGTTTGCTCAGAACTCATCAGGTATCCAAACAGGATTGAAGCTTGAAGTTCAAACCAGGTGCAGATCTTGGTCTGAATTCTTCCTGGGCTCACCTAGGGTTCTGGCTGTGTCTGTGGGTTTGCCCTGGGTGTGTCGAGACAGTTCTGCACAAAGTGCACATTTGTCAATTGCCTTCTGCTTGTCACTGAAGTGGTTTCACACTGCAATGCTTGTGTGTTCTGATTTCTATTTTGGGCAGGCGATATCTTGAAATTTCTGCTTGAAAGTTTTCATTTTGGGCCGGTGATATCTCGAAACTTATGCTAGGAATGTTTTTCTCTGATGGGCAATGATTTGTTTTGTTTAGGTATAATAGCATGTTCATTTATAAGGTGTTTTAAGAAACTATATTTGTGTTGTGCTATATGTTTTTTAAGTTTTTCTTGGAATGCAGGTCAGCAAGTCATCCTGTTTAGGACAAGTGAACAAGTGGTAAATTCAATATTTATTAGTCTTTGCAGTAACAATTTGATTGTTTCTTATCAACCCATTCTCCTCAACTTCAAGCTTCAACCTTTTTTTGGGAGATGGTGAATAGGGGTGCAATAGGAGGGCTTGTGCTATATATAGCTCACTCCTATAGATATATAGCTACTAACTGCCTGGATCCAATCTAACTGGATGGGGTTGGGGTCCAATTAGGTTATTAGAAGTTGCATGCTCTGTTGGCCTGCCTATATTTTGATTGCACTGTCATAGTTTTCCCCACTAACATGTAGAGAACTGCTGAAATCTTCTGGTAGTTGTAGGACTGTTATTGGGAAGCACCAATCAATGCTAATCTCTATGATAAGGAACAAAACTTATACATTTTTGGGCTTCCAATGCATTGCTGTATCAAACCCTTTTGGGTGGGAATGATTTACCACTGGAATGGTGCCTTGATTTTTTATATGTTTTATTTTTGAGGAGTGCATGGTGCATCATAACTGATGTTTGTTTTCTGGCCTGTAAATTTATGTGATTAAATTAGTAATGTGAATTTGTAATATATTTTCAATTCACAGATGTTTTTATATGCTTATTGATGTGTTTGTAATTAAAAATGCAGTTTGTGATCTATTTTGCTTTTACCTATTGTTTATGTTGACTTCTAGTGGAAGTATTTGATTTCAATTTATGCAAGTTTATGAAATTCTACTTCTGCTAATAGGCTCGCTTTGTAGGATGTGTCTGACAGCATCACTTCCTTGGTTTGTTAGCATGAATTTAATTCCAAATGAGATCAACTGCTAGTCGTTTACTTTATATGCCATCTTTGTACTATCCATTGTGCATGAGTTTGAAGGCTTACCCAAGTAGTCAATCTGAGGAATATTCTTGGGTATATAATAGTTCTTTATTTATTATATAGGTGGGTGAAATCATCACTCGTTTTGAGAAGAAGGGATTTTATCTGAAAGGTAAGAAGCAAGCTTTTTAATGTAATTAAAATTACAAAAGTGTAGTATTTTGTTTTGGTAGATCACTTAGAAATACAAAATTATTGTTTTTGTGTAATAGTTCTGATATGCATTGAACTTGTTGTTTGTTAGGGCTGAAAATGGTCTCTGTGGAAAGGTCATTTGCTGAGAAACACTATGAGGACCTCTCTGCAAAACCATTCTTTGGTGGGTTAGTAGAGTACATTATTTCTGGTGCGGTGGTTGCTATGGTCTGGGAGGGTAAAAATGTGGTTGCAACTGGCCGAACAATCATAGGAGCAACAAATCCTTTAGCTTCTGCCCCTGGAACTATCAGAGGCGATTTTGCAATTGATATAGGAAGGTAAAGACATAACCTCAATTATAGAATAGAGATTTGTTGCAAATGGTGCTTTAATTAAATCCTGAAGTGTAGAAATGTCTAATATATGAATACAAGAAATCTTTAGCTAGGTCAGCTTTTCCATTAGTTTTGATGAAGATTTTGGTGTTGGGTTCTCTCTTAATCACCTCTTAATGCACTTTATCCCTGGTTTGAATACTGCTTGTGGTCTTAACCAGAGGAAAACTTTGTGATGTGCAATTTGTATGTCATCGATTAAATTAAAATACCCAGACCATGTCATTCAAGTTTTGTAACAGTGCAGGTTATTATAGATGTTATGAGGGGCATGTCTATGTTGTCAAATTTACCAACGGCTTTGTTTGTTGCAATCATCTGTACCCACAACAATGAGGGTTTGAACACAATCTTTTACTGTGTATGTCGTGAAGTTCACCCATGCCTTTACACCTTGCATCATGCGCACCCACATTAGGAGTTTGAACCTTGGTCAATGGTAATAATGTCCATCAATTGCAACTTGACACATCTGATTGTCAACTTTTTTCTCTTTTAGGTTTCATCTGCTGCAAATTTAAGAATGACGGGATAGAGGCTAGATTTTCCTTTGCTAAAGATTCAATGGACAACACCTTTTTAAGTAATCCCATAAAGACGGATCACAATCCCAGCATTTGTAAATTTGCAATGGACAACACCTAATTAAGTAGTAACTTCACCCTTTAAGGTGATGCCTAGCGGCATGTTGCAAGTGGTAAGACTTGTATTAGCAATAGGACTGAGATTCAAAACTTGCCAAATGGAATGTGGCTAAGGCCAGTTGCAAGGCTTGGATGAATTCTACAGCATAGATATACCTCAGTTCATCCTCTTATCTGATGGCTACTTGTGCATGTCCCACTCCTGAAAAATGGGGTTGTAAGTCCCTTATAAAATAGGGAAGATAATTTCCTGTCAAATTCCGACCAGGATCTAAATGCCAATACAAACGTCATCTGCAACTTAACTGTAGACGACAATTCAGGGGGTCAATTTGATGACCCCCTTCCCAGGTTTGTCTTTTTCAAATATAAGAATCTTGTTTCTATTGTTAAGTCTTTTCCCTGCCAAATTCTTGTTTGAAAGTGAGCCTGCATTCATGAATGACGAAACCTGAAGGGAACACAGACACATCAAGCATGAGTAAACACAGGGAGAAGGAATACTAAATGTAATCAGCCTTTTTGCTGGATGTTTAAATAAAAAGGTATCCTGTTCTATGTGGAGCAAATTTATGTTTAGCTGACATAGAAAAGGCTGCAGGGCAAGGTTGATCTGAATTTAGGAAACTGATATTGGATTGTTTACAAATTTGTGTCTGTATTTTTTTAACAATTTATTAGGAGGTTTTTCTAATAGTATGCTTTTGCAGGAATATCATTCATGGTAGTGATGCAGTTGAAAGTGCAAGGAAAGAAATTGCGCTATGGTTTCCAGAAGGTGTGTCAAACTGGCAAAGCTGTCTGCATCCTTGGGTTTATGAGTCTTGAGATTTGTGATTTGTGTTAGTATTACTTGCATCTAATGTTTTTGGGACTTATTGAGATATTATTTCATCTTAAATCCAAGAGTAAATGCCTCCGGTATTTTTGCTGGAGTCTTCTTTGATCTTGGTGCCTTAATTATGAATAGATGGTTCGGACTTCTAAGAGTTCCCTGTTTTGGGACTTGGTATTTATTCGATTCTGGAAGTTATATGTTTTAGTTGTCACACATGGAAGTATTGGCACATATAAGTCTCAAGTTGTCTAGTTTGTGGATGCAATATTGTATTAAATAATTGATTAGTTTGGTTCCCATGAGATTCGCATGCCTATGAATATACAAGGAAATGAGAGAAGTATGTGTAAGGTCAGAATTCGGAATCTTATTCAGCAGCTATGAGTAAGTTATTGCCCAGAGTGAATAAGGAAATGGGTAAATGCATGAACAAACTTTAGTGATGAAAATTTCCAATCCAGCAATGTTACGAAAATAATGGGATGTCTGCAAAGAAAATATTATTTCACATTTTATTAATTTTATGATTTTTCAACAGATTACCTGTTTACATTGAAGGAAATATGACTGAAATAACCTTTGTTTACATTGGCTGACGCAAAAATGTTTGAAACCACCTTATGTTTAATATTTATTCAGTTGACCTTCCTTTGTAGGGAATGTTTAAAAACATAATGGGATAGCTTCAAGAATTTATTTATGTGACTATTTATTTATTTATTTATGATTTTTTTGGTAATTGAGCTGTTTCCATTGGGTGAAGTAAATGACTCGTAATTTGTACCAGGGTGAACCATACACGTACTGTTCGACTAAGTAATAGACATCAGTATGGATGTTTACAACTGAAACAAGTATTTGTAATGATGGCTTAATTTTGACAACTTTCTGCAGTTTATATGGGTTGCAAATAGATATATTAGGAGCCTATGCTCTATTCTATTTGACCTCTTTCAAATACTCGATTCTGTAGACAAGTTCAACTGAATAGTAATGACTTGTTTCTGACAATTGTCACCAGTTTTCATGAGGTCAAACATAAACACCCTAAACCTGTTTTTAGTAATGAACACCAGCATAGACTGGTACAACTGAAAAAAGTATACGTTAGTTATTTTTGGCATTTGTCAGGAGCTTACCTGATGGCCCAACCTTGCATCATTACATCCATGTCTTCCTTTGTTCTAGGATTCTAATCAAGTTTTTGAATAGAATTTTTGATTTTCATATTAGGTTTATGACTTTGTGAAAATCCTTGTTCTAACTTCCTATGTTCAATTAAAAAACTGGAGAATGTGATTTTTCTCTAAATTTATGAGAATTGATAAAACCTGATGTTACGAACCTTTGTGATTGAAGCCAGCAAATTGACTGAAAATAATAATCATTGTTCCAAAAAAATAGAATTGCTATAAATCTGAAACATTCTTTTTATGGTCGAGATAAATGGCTTGCTATTATAAATCAACAAGCCCTTAGGCATGTGTAGCTTTGTCATGCCACTAGACCTAAACAATGAGGTTGACCTACCTGCCACCCCTAGCACATGGATACCACTAATGTATGTTGTTTTGAAGACTGTTTTCCCAAGTTCTATGGGTTAATAAGGTATCTTCCTTAGTGCTAGTGTTTTAAGCCGAAGATTAGGCTTATTTACATTGCTACTTGAATGTGGAAAGTAATATATATGTATGTATGAATTACTATTGCCATAAACATTATATCTTCCAATACTATTCCCATAAACATTATACATTCCAATATATCTATGTGAAACATATGGAAAAAGGGGGAAGTGAAATAGGAAGACCTATAAAGGAGGGGACCTATGGCAAAAAGTAAAAGGGGTGCAATCTAATCACAAATCCACTTTTTCCATGTTCATTAGGAAGAGGGATAGTGTCACAAATGGTTAGAATTGACTTGCAACCTTCAAAGTGAGTCAACCCTAGGTTTGGACATTATGTTGCTTTGATTTCCCTACGATAGAATAGTAAAATATGATTGAACAACAATTTTGGGAGAAGAGTAAAAGTGCATTAACAATCAAATTTATGATATTTGATATTTGAAACACAAAGTATTATGATAATATTGATAGAAACAACTATTAACCAACAGATTTGAGAAAATTAAGCTTAGGTCCAAAAATGGGTTTCAGATTTTGTTGGACATATTTGCCCAGGCGTGAATGGGTCTCTATACAGGGCTTCGCATTTTTTTGCGATTCTCTGATATCAGATCTAAACTTTTGATTCCTTTATGTTTGATTGTCGGAGAGTGGAAATAACACTTGTAGGTGAGTTTTTGTGTTTTGACAATTTTGATGATAATTTTGCAAAATTGCACTTTTGAGCCAATTTCAATTATTTTTCATTTGCAAATTTACAAATACACAAAAAAAAGATAAAAATGTTTGTTTTTGGTGTATAGGGGTTTTGCTTTGGTCAAACTCTAGTTTGATAATTAAATTTTGATAAAAAAGTAAAATCATAAGTGGAAGGAATGATGAATGAACAATAGCTTGTTGCAACTCATCAAACCCTTCAATAGTTGACTTTAAAGGATTCAAATTTAACCCATCACTCCAAAAATTAGATCTTGCATGAAATGGTTTGATTGGATGCTTGATTTTGACATTTGATTTGATGCTTGAAAATTTGAAACCTACATCACAATGTTAGCTCAAAACTTGATGTTTGATTTAATGTATCATAGGGTGTGTTAGAAACAAAATACATTTATATATAAAATTTGAAAGATTCTATTTTGGAAAGACAAGTAGTAAAATGGCGGAAAATTTCATTAGCCATGAGTAGGTTTAAATTCAAATGTTAACCTATTTAATATTATGAAAAATGAGTAGGTTTAAATTCGAATTTAACCTATCTAATATTTTAAAAAATGAGTGGTGGAAAATTTCATTAGCCATGAGCAGGTTTAAATTTGAATGTTAACCTATCTAATATTTTAAAAAATGAACTAATAATTTCTTAAGAAACAAATACAATCCTTATTACAAGTATTAGAAAAATAACTAAAATTGAAATCTATTTAAAAATACTTAATGGCTCAAATAACTCTTGTACATGACATTGAACACACTCCAAGCTATTGGGAATGGATCTACACATTTCTAATATTTAATAATTTGAGCTCCTTCAGTGTATGCTACTTTTGTAGTGTCTCTCCTATTTGCATCTTATTCGTGTGAGATTTAGTGTTATGAAATTCAGCTTCATCGTTTCTTAGTGATTTTTGTGGTGATTATTTTTATGGTTTTGAATGGTATATGGACTATCGCATGTTTGAGATGAGGTTTCCCGATATGTCGATTGTTGGCATTTGGTATATTTATATGCTTGGCTTATCAGTATGTAGTGATGCACATTATATATGTTATGATTAAATGTATCATGATTATTGATGTTTAGAGGAATAATTTATATAATAGATATTTGAGTTATTTTATGTTTTATGCTATTGGACCTTGTTGGGCATGTACCCTTAATGTGAGTTGAATAGTTATAGGTACAGGGTTATTTTTTCCATTTGGTTTTATGCTATTGGACCTTGTTGGGTGATTATGTTGTGTTTCGATTATATATACATATATATATTATAATATGTTATGATTAAATGTAATCATGATTATTGATGTTAAGAAGAAATAATTTATATGATAGATATTTGGAAGTTATTTTATGCTTTATGCTATTGGACCTTGTTGGGTGATTATGTTGTGCTCAATTATACACACATTGAGCATGTACCTTTGATGTGAGTTGAATGATTATAGGTGTAAGAGAGGGGGACCAACCACTCCAAGGCCCCAGGTCACGAAAGGCCAAGAGCGGAAAGGCTGCCCTAACGTGTCCCGAACCTTCAAGAACAAACTTCAGACACTTGTGTATAACCGAGGGAATTGTGTTCATAGCTACTAGCCAAGGGATGCCTAGCTTCACTCTGAAGAGTTCAGACCTCGAGATGATGCCAAATTTAAGGCTTACAGATTTAGGTCCAACGAGGACCGATAGGACAATACTCCCTATAAGAGGTACGAAAAGTCTGTCGTGTGTGCAGATGGTACTCTCAAGTGCATCATACCCATCCTTATGCGAGAAGTTAATCAACATGATCTCTTCAGTTATGATATTCACTTGCAATGTCAGATCAATGAGAATGCCTACTACAGTGTTCTCGTTTATCCTCGCAAGAATTTAAAGAGGAGATGGATCTCTATTGAAGCCCATCGACAGGTCCTGTGAGGTGAAGATTATGCTAGTACCACTACTCACAATCTACGCAGAGGGAATAGGTTGATTTAAGAAAGAGGCCATCGCGCACACCAAACAATACTTCTACCGAGCCTCCTAAGGTTTTCAAGATAAGATAGTGATCCAATTGAGGTTTCGTTACGCAATACTTTGGAACCTTCCAACTACGCCTACTAGGGGTCATAGGTTGGGTTGCGAGGTGAGAGCCTCACAACACTCACACCTACAACACTCTTAGGATATGAGGAAAAACAATTTTAGTATCGCAAAACGAAACCAAAATGGTTCATGTTGGGTTCATCAAAAATGTGAGAGGGGGACCAACCACTGCAAGGCCCCAGGTCATGAAAGGAAAAGAGTGGAAAGGCTGCCCTAACTTACCTCTATTTAAAAGATGGTTATGATAGAAGGGATGAGAATGATGAAGATTATGCGTCTTTCGATCACTCTGCAATCCCGAGAGCTGAAAATGGACTAGATGAGTCTTTTTTCAGAGTTAACTCTACGTCTCAGGTAGCTCTTTATCGGAGGACAAAAGCACGGTTCTGGGACGACAATGTGGTGCGCTGGCGTCCGTACGAATAGAAAACCAGAGAGATGAGGTTAGAATCCCGAAAAGGGACTAAAAATCTAGTTTAACAGTTTCGGGAAGTAAAGAACAAGACTAAGAAAAGAAAAATATAAATACAAATATGATAAAAGAAGTATATTACCGCAAGGGTGACAAAGATAATTTCGTAGAATAATCCTCTCGCCAACTTGCTTCGAGATCTCTCCACTTGTACACAAAAAAAGGGGGAATATTGGGGTTGTTTAGGGGCCTGCCTTAGTCAGACCCCCGTTTTGGTGTTTCCACTTCCACAAACAACCAAGTTTGCAATGATAGAAATAACGATAAATAAAGAAGACAAGCTACGTATATAAGAAACATTGCAAAACAGTACGTGCTTACTCAACCGAATACGATAGAGATGAGAGGAGCTTACCACCTCTGTCCAAAGTGCTCAAGGCTTGTGGAGGAGTGAATGAGAGGAACTCAAGTCTCTGCTATGATGGCGTTTGTCCCGCGCTTGCACTATCAGAGTGATGGAGTGGTAGGTTGCTGCAATGGAGTGAAAAGTGCTGCTGCAAAGCTTGAAAGTGGATGCTCAAAGCATGGAGAGAGTGTGCCAACTTGTTCCAAACTTGAGAATGGAAGAATGGAGTGAGAATATGAAAGAGAAGATGAAAAATGACCATATTCGGGTCGGCCAACCGAAGAGGGGCGTTACACTTCGTCTTCCAATCAAAAGTGTAATGCCTCTGCAGTCTTCAGCCGCAAGAATTTGCCAGGGACGTAAGCGCGCTGCGCAGACATTTGCGCGTTGTGCGCGTCCCCGACAAAAAATGCCCCCACTGACACACAAACAGGGCACCAAGTGGAATGCAAGCAGCGGGCTAAGTGAAATTAAACCCCCACTTTTGGTTTTCTAAAGTGTAAGGGGGTAAAAGGGAATTTGCGTTAGGGGTGCAAATTCACGCCCATACATTTTGCCCCCACTTTAGTGAGCACGAGTATTGATGAGTGCTTCAGTAAAGTAGAGTAGTAAGAAAGTAACAGAGTAAGAGATGCATATCTGAACCGACGAGGAAGCAGAGCACAGTCTGACGAACCCAAAAGTGCAGGAGAGGACTTCATAAATCTGCGGATACCACAAAGTTGAAGTACGAAAGTGCCTCACAGGCTCACGGTCTTGCAAGGGGGGTATCCTTCAAGAACTCTCACATGAAAAACACCAGAAAAAAGCACCTTACAGCCCCACAAACTTGTAAGGAAAGTATCCCCCAAAAACTCTCACATGAGGGAGACCGAAAAAACACCTTACAGACCCGCAGAACAACAAGGAAGGTATGCCCCAAGAACTCTCACATGAGGGAGACCAAGAAAAGCACCTTACAGACCTGCAAGAAAGGTATCCCCCAAGAACTCTCACATGAGGGAGACCGGGTAAAGGGGACTTAGTAGAGTCAGAGATGGTGACATGTTTACCTGCATATAGAACACATTAAGAAGCGACCGTGTAGGCTAGTGAACGGACAGTCACACAGACCATTGCTAAATTGTAACACTTTTAAAGGGGTCCCTCAAGAACCCTTCAAAAGGAAGGAGGGTCCACTCAAGGGACGCACTATTTGAAAAGTGAAGTCTAGTCGGGCTGCCCTCGAGCTAGATGTAAGGATGCGAGGATGGTCTAGTTGGGCTGCCCCCAGACTAAATGCCAAGGTGTGAAGCCGGTCTAGTTGGGCTGCCCCCAAGCTAGACGCCATAGAATTTGTTGAAAACTTTTGAAGGAATTCCTTGGGAAACCGACGTGAAAAGGAGGGGTTCACTCAAGGGACACACTGTTCAAAATCTTAACATCTTCCTTCTCGAATCGATTTGTCACCAAGGAATCCTTTTGAAAGATGTTCACTTCATCAAGGAATTTGAAAGGAAGGAGATGTGCTCATGCGAGGGGAAAACTAAGACCGTTCCCACTTCAGAGGAGGGTTTCCAAGTCCTTTCTTTATGAACCCATGATGAAGGAAACATGTTTTGCTAGGGTTTCAAGTTGAGAATGCAATTCTGACAATGAAGTGTGTGAAGGGTCTTTGAGAAAAGATTCATTTGGCAAAAAATGCGTTTTCTAAAGACCAAATCATGTAGAAGAGGTGTTGTCGCACGTGCAAGGGACAATTCAAACAAATACGAGAGAAAGATAAAGAGAAAAGTAAAAGAAAACAAATCACACACAAAGGGCACATGGGGATTTGGTTTTGCGGGGTCAGATCTGCCTTTATTTATAAGTAGTAGGTAATTGCGGTGAGAGGCGAAAGATCATCAATCCCCAACTAGATCAGGAAGAACGTACGAAAGACAAAATGAAAAATAAAAAATTGGGTCAACATGGAAGGAGGCCTAAATGCTTCCGATGCTTTGCATCGTCCCCAATTTACTGAAAGTCAATCACAAACATGAAAGAATAGAGATACATATAGAAGAAGGTTTACAACACAAAAACCATGCCTGTATCCAAGCACCAATAGGGGTGACGAGGGTCATCCAGACACATATAGCATGATTACGAGGGAACACATCACAACACACACACATCTCATCTAAAGATTAAGAAGAGGGTCTGCCCCTAACACTAGTTGACCAAGAGGTCGTCAACTTCCCACTCTAGATCATTGTAGGGGGAAGGATGATGAACCTGTAACGGTGTAATGTTAAGGGGAGGAGATTTCGATTCTCCCACAACAAGGGCCAAGGCAAAGGGATTTGTGAGGTCTCCATCGCTCAACTCTTGTGGCTCCAAGGTCAATGACCTCACAAAGATTGCTGACAAGGTCGAAAATTCATCCACCGAGTTAAACATGCACTTAACGGGAGTGCTGTGTTTCACTTCGGCGGACGAAGGAGTTTCCACTCGAGGTTCACCACTAGGCTCACCGAGAGACTCGAGAGCAGTGACAAACTTGGGGGAGGTTGGAGTTGGTTTCGTCACTAGGACAGAACAAGTTAGCGTGGGGCCACCTTTTGGAGAAGGTGGGTTCTTCTTATGACCTCCATTGTTGGAGGGACCACGCTCTACCTTCTTCTTCGCCGAGAGAGGTGAACTTCCCATAGACAAAGCCAAGAGGGTTGAGGGGGAAGAGGAAATAACCACAATGGATACGACCAAAGTATTAACCATATCCACGGGCTTTTAGGAAAGGTGGGACATTTGGGACAAAAGTCAACAAGGGCGGCTCCACAGAAGGGGTGATGAACATTTGCACCTTTCCAGACGCATGTGTGCTCACAGTGGGAGCCGAGAGAGATCCAAGGACGGAAGGAGGAATACACAATAGGAGGTGTCGTCTTCTCCTCCTTATTTTGTAAGGAGGCTTGCTCGACTAGGAGGGCCTTTCGTCGGCGCTTGCGCTCACGCGCAAGGTGATTTCTACGATTCTTTGAACTAGAAGCCGAAGATTGCGAAGGGACATGAGGTTCCTACTCAGCCATGGGAGTGCCCTCCATGATTGTTTCCAGCGGAAGGGTGAATTCCTGAATGGGAGAAGAAGGGGCATGCTCAAAAACAACGAGTGGAGTTGACTCTAACACCTCGGCGGTGGGCCTCTTCCCATTCATTATTTTAGGTACAAGGACAGTAGTAGGCTGCAGAGGCCGAGACAAAGAGGACTCTCCATGGGGGGATTTCTGTCTACCATATCGAATGGGCTTGGGCTTCGTTGATAAGACAGGAAGCTCAAATGCTGGATGCTTGGCCTTTCGCCAAGCAGGCA
The DNA here is from genome assembly GCA_007115665.2 of Sequoiadendron giganteum. NCBI lineage: Eukaryota > Viridiplantae > Streptophyta > Pinopsida > Cupressales > Cupressaceae > Sequoiadendron > Sequoiadendron giganteum. Next base: position 6,085,882 of record CM021104.1, read on the forward strand.
CCATGGGGTTCTCTTGCAAGCACGAGACAAAAGTAGATGGTACCGCGACAAGACGCGAGGAAGCATCGGGATGAACAACGGAAGAGGAAGGAGGAGGATCTCGAGACCGCTTCTCTTCTTCTCTTCTCTTCTATGTGCCTTGGCGGCATCACTATCAGCTTTCAGACAAGCTCTATGCGAAACAACATAAGGTGATGGAGGGTATTTGACTTTCAGCCTAGTGTGCCTCTTCTTATAGTTTTGATACGAGTGGTGTAAGAGGTCCTTCCTAGGCGGGAGAGGACCAAGGGACGTAGGCCAAAAGTAATCTAAGGTATAGCTGCCATGTGCAATCGATGGTCTATAACCGGTGTCATGGACAACATGTATCGAACCTCCATGAACAAACTTTAGACACTTGTGTATAACCGAGGGAATTGTGTTCATAGCAACTAGCCAAGGGATGCCTAGCTTCACTTAAAGAGTTTAGACCTCGGGATGATGTCAAATTTAAGGCTTATAGATTTAGGTCCAACGAGGACCGATAGGACAATACTCCCTACAGGAGGTACGAAAAGTTCATCGTGTGTGCCGATGGTACTCTCAGGTGCATCATACACATCCTTATGCAGGAAGTTAATCAACATGATCTCCTCAGTTATGATATTCACTTGCGATGTCGGATCAATGAGAATGCCTACTACATTGTTCCTATTTATCCTTGCAGGAATGCAAAGAGGAGATGGATCTTTATTGAAGCCCATCGACAGGTCCTGTGAGGTGATGGTTATGCTAGTACCACTACTCACAGTCTGTGCAGAGGGAATATGTTGATGTAAGAAAGAGGCCATCACACACACCAAACAATACTTCTACCGAGCCAAGACTAAGGTTTTCGAGATAAGATAGTGACCCAATTGAAGTTTCGTTACGCAATACTTTGGAACCTTCCAACTATGCCTACTAGGGGTTGCAGGTTGGGTTGCGAGATGAGAGCCTCATAACACTCACACCTACAACACTCATAGAATACGAGGAGATGAGCTTTCAGTATCGCAATATGGAACCGAAATGGTTCACATCAGGTTCACCAAAAATGTAAGAGAGGGGGACCAACCACTGCAAGGCCCCATGTCACGAAAGGCCAAGAGCAGAAAGGCTGACCTAACTTACCTCAGTTTAAAGGATGGTTAGGATAGAAGGGATGAGAATGATGAGGATTATGCATCCTTTGATCACTCTGCAATCTTGAGAGTTGGAAAGGGACTAGACGAGTCGCTTTTCAAAGTTAACTCTACGTCTTAGGTAGCTCTTTGTTAGAGGACAAAAACGCGGCTCTGGGATGACAGTGCGAGGTGCTGGCGTTCGTACGAAGAAAAAACCAGAGAGACGAGGTTAGAATCCCATAAAGGGACTAACAGTCTAGTTTAACAGTTTCGGGAAGTAAAGAACAAGACTAAGAAAAGCGAAATATAAATACAGATATGATAAAAGAAGTATATTATTGCAAGGGTGACGAAGATAATTTCGTAAAATAATCTTCTTGGCAGCTTACTTCGAGATCTCTCCACCTGCAGACAAAAAAAGGGGAATGTTGGGGCTGTTTAGGGGCCTGCCTCAGTCAAACCCCCATTTTGGTGTTGCCATCTCCATGGATAGCCAAGTTTGCAATGATAGAAATAACGATAAAGAAAGAAGACAAGCTACGTATACAAGAAACACTGCAAAATAGTACATGCTTACTCAACCGAATACGATAGAGGAGATGAGAGGAGCTTTCCACCTCCGTCCAAAGCGCTCAAGGCTTGTGGAGGAGTGAATGAGAGGAACTCAAGCCTCTGCTATGATGGCGTTTGTTCTGTGCTTGCACTATCAGAGTGATGGAGTGGTAGACTGTTGCAATGGAGTGAAAAGTGCTGCTATAAAGCTTGAAAGTGGATGCTCAAAGCATGGAGAGAGTGTGCCAACTTGTTCCAAACTTGAGAATGGAAGAATGGAGTGAGAATATGAAAAACAACCATATTCGGGTCGGCCAGCCGAAGAGGGGCATTATACTTTGACTTCCAATCGAAAGTATAACGTCTCTGCAATCTCCAGCCGCAGGAATGTGCCGGGGACGTAAGCACGCCACATAGACGTCTGTGCGTTGCATGAGCATCCCCAACAGAAAACGCCCCCATCGACACACAAACAGGGCGCCAAGTGGAATGCAAGCAACGGGCTTAAGTGGAATTAAACCTCCACTTTTGGTTTTCTAAAGTGTAAAGGGGTAAAAGGGAATTTGCATTAGGGGTGAAAATTCACGCTCATACAATAGGTATAGGGTTATTTTTACACTTGGTTACATAGGTTTGAGTTATTTTCCAATGGTGAGGTTCACGTTATTCTCCAATGGTGGTTAATTCAGAGATGTGATATTGGGTTTCTCTATCCATTCTCCAATCGTACTCGAATTGAGTATGGTATGTGTCATGTTTGACCTTATGTGAACTCGAATCCATGTTAGGAATTATTTCAGAATCCTTGTGTTGTGAATTACTAGCGAATGCCTTATTTAATTGATGGTTGAAATTCCATGTTTTCCATTAATGAAATATTAGGAATTTAAATGATTATACTGGTTATTACAATATTTTTCATGTCTAAAAAAAAAAGGAAATAGAATGAAAATATAAATGAAGTTAAGCTATTGTTTAATTATATTGCAAAAATTCAGTGGTTTACGAATGATAGGTCGTGTTTGATTCAAATATCTTGTTTGAAGTTTGAATTTCGTAAATTTAAATGAATTATGCTATATGGATTTAAATCGTAAATCTTATTTAAAATTGGTTGATGTGTTTATTTGGGTTTTGAGGAAAATAAGAATTAAAAAAATTGAAAATATTTTTTATATTAATTTAATTATGAATTCAAAAAGGGTAAATATGTTGGAGCATAGGACCATTGAGGGGGGGGAGGGGGGACGGGTAGGGGGTGCATTAGTGGTCTAATGAGAAATCAAATTTCAAAACTTAACTCACTTGTATTATGCAAAGAGACCCATTGAAAACACTTCAAACATTATAGGTATTGAATGTTGAAGGAGTCACAATGATATGGAAATTAGAACATAATACTTGAACAAAGATAACCAATCAAGCACAACATGACAAACCACCAAGAGGAGACATAACACAAGTTTTATGAGTGGAAAACCCTAAACGAGTGAAAAACCACTTTGAAAATAAGTTCCATTAAGCCTCAGTGGCCAAAACCTCAATGGTTACATACTATGCCTCACTGGAAAAACCTCATTGATAAAACCTCAATGGCTACATAATATGCCTCATTGGAAAAGCCTCACTAGCTACACAATATGACTCACTGGCAAACCAACATCCTTACTGGAAAATCACCATAACTCATTGGCAAACATACATTACTTCAGAAGAAATAAACCAATCTTAGAGGGTTACTCTATTTCTAGACAATTCATTGCTCTATCCCTGCATCAATACAACAAACACTATCTCCATAATTCATCCATACCATAGCACTGTTACTGTACTTTCCTTCAAATCAAAATTCTGACTATAACCTTCTTAGAGAAGAGTGATGGATGACAGTGAAGAACAAATAACTATTTGTTATATAGACAAAATTAGATGTCAATCTTCATGCTCAACACATACACACACTGTCCTCTCTTCAATTGAAATGCAAACCACCTGTAATCACACTCAAGACACAATACTTTGCAAAGATGAATGCAATCCATGAATTTCTTATGTACTGTTACTCAGATTCCCTTTCTCTATATTCAATACCAACAAGGACATGCTGTCACTATTTCTAAAACATTCTCAAAGAATTCAAACATTGGATTGAGCACTAATAGATATACTATATTTAGACAAAGAAAACAAACTCTAAAAACATTGTCATATGAAGACAAATTGATCTTTTATACTCCGTTACTCAAAATAACATCTTCCATTTCATTATTTGATCACCAACATGGTATTGCAGTTTTCAACACTTCCTCATGAAGCCCAATCCACAAACAAAACCCTGCTCAATGTCCTGACATCATTCCTTCAACCATTGCCCCTTTTCACACCAAAAATATACTCACCAAAATTACCAATTTATTCATATCAAAATCCAATACAAAGCACCTGACCGTTGGAATTCAAAAAGCCTTTCGAAATAGAATGTTTATCTTCAGTTTTGGTGCCATCAAGTAACCATTCATCTTTTCCTTTTCAAATAGTTACGTAATAGAACTGAATATGGTGTCTGTCAAACTCCCTGTTAAAGGAAAGACTTAGTAAAGTAATCGTTATCAGATTAAGTAAGAGCCTTTGATTCTTCAATACCTGCCAGAATATAATTGAATGATGACCATTGATAATAATTTGAGTGGTATAATATAAGTCTTAAACCTGTTTGACCGGTAAACCTAGGAAAAGAAGTCGATTGTTCAATGAGCTAGAACCCTTTAATTGTCACTTAAGAGACTTTCAACCTTGTAGTGTCGATCAACAAGGAAATATAGCACAAGAATAACTTTGCATTGACGATCCCCAAAAAATATAAACCTTGGGTCTTTAGGGTTCTTAGGTTAGGGTTTTAGAAATTCCTTAGTGTTCTAGGTTATAGAGTATAAATAACTCATCAAACCCTAAAGAGAGTTTACCATCATGTTACTTTGTCCTCTTCAAGTCTCTGAAATTGATAATGAGCAGTGAAAGGAATGCCAACTTCTTGAAAGGTAGTAAACATTAACAATCTTGATCCTCATAAGAACTTTTCTTAACTATATCACCGACTTTATCAAACATGATTTTATGTAAAGTATCGTCCACTGAATAAACAATTTGTATAATAATGAACAACTCTTTGACATGAAGATCTATAATCACTACCAACTCACTCAATGTGCAAACACTATGACACCAAGCAACTCACCTTGGATAACATTGGCATCAAATACCTTGTGCATTACTAATGACAAAGAAACCATGAATAAGAAAGCACTTTAAATGTTGTTGAAAGAGAAAGCATGAGATGGCACCATGATATCAAAGACCTTGTAACAATAAATGACATCGACATCAACTCTAACCTAGGACATCACAAAATCTTTGACAAGAGCAACATGAACTTCAACTTTTGACATCAATGACAAACATCATGCCAACAAACTTCCCCTTTGACATTGATGTCAACCAATCATTGTACCTACACCTAATTGCTCTTCTCCCCCTTTGACAATAATGACAAATAATCCATGTATAGCATTGTTAAGGCATGACAACACATGCTAAAACAAAAGAGACATATACTGTGATATATGGGCCCTGCCAACATTAACTTATAAGAGCATTGTATTTCCAAGATCTGTCCATTGTGCTGATTGTATTGAAGGAAGACAAGTGTAGGATACCGTCACCATTATACCGAACCACCATAGATATAAAGCAGATTGAGTAAGACTCAACCCTGTTAAGGCTGTCAAGATCTCTGCTAGCATTCCATTGACAATAACATGTGTGTTAAAATAATTGTCATTGATGTCAAAGCAAAAAATGAGGTTCAAATTTGTGCCATTAATGATGTTTAGAATTTCATCGTAATCATCTCCAAGGCGACCATAATAGATTGAAAAAGCAAATGGATTGAAATCACAAATAGATTGAAATCGCAAAGTATCAAACTTGCATTTCCGAAAATGATATATCGTATTCCCATATTCACCCAAGATAACATTACAACCACAACAACATTGAATATTGATTCTCGTGTGCAAATGCCCATGACTAGTTTCGAGTCTTCTATGAGATCATCTGACGCAATATTGGCAATGACTAATACTTCTGAAATATTTAATCGCAACACTCACATTTGTCTTTCAGAAATGAGTGTCGCCAGAGACATGGATATTCATGGATGCCGTCAAAATTACTGGATACCATAATTCATAATGAAGACTCAAATGAATTGATTCAAAATGAAAATCGTGATCATGAATCTAATCATCGATAAGCTTTAAAAAGAATTAAGGCTCATCATTATTCAAAGAAATAATCGCTGTATATAATGCGATTTTACAATAAAGCATGTGAATAATAAACACGTATTTAAAGGGTGCGAATAAAGCAAAAAACGTATCTTGTAAAGCATGTGTTTATTGAAAGAGTGCGAATAAACAAAAACTGTGTATCTCATATGAGGAGGCACATGATGAAAAGACGTGTTCTTGAAAAGATACGTGCATATCAAAAATTCCAGATTTTGGTTAACTGAAGTGATGCGATTATATTAAAAGGCTCATTTTTAATAAGACAAAATACAAAAAAAAAGGGGAAAGCTACGATATGTTATGAAGGGGCAGAGATTAGTAAGGAGAAGACGTGACTACTCAAAGTGGTCATCTCTTTTAGGAAGGATCACACTTCTTCATAGGAATGTGAAGATATATATATATATATATATATTGGCATAAAAAATTGTGGGAAAAGCGTGGTTGTGAAGTTTAAAAAGTGGTCTACATCAGAAACCCATCTTTTTGTGTGGGTTGAATGTGGGATATTTTAATCACAAAGGCAGATTGGAGGATTGGGAGAGTGTAGGTGTGATTGAAGTCATTTACTTCATCCATCAAGTCAAGGTTTGATGCTTTGCATTAGGGGTTGGTGTTCCTTGTAGGTTGGTGCCTACTAAAATTGTAAAGGATTGGGTGTTCCTTGTAGGTTGTAGCTTACAAAATCACCTCTCTTGTATATCAAGTAGGTTGGTGCCTACTTCCATTTATAAAGACATTTAATTCATTTTTCAATAAAGTGGAGTTAACTTGTTTTCATTGAATCATATCGAAAGGTTGATTGCAATAAGTTTGGAAAGTTGAAAATTGAATGTTGGTTTGATTTACTGATTCACCCCCCCTCTCAGTAAATATTTTGTGCTTTTCAATGTGATCAACACCACTATGACCAAATCTTTGCAATTCCAACTACCATACAAGTACCTTTGCAAAACAGATAGATCTCCATGGAAAAATAGAGATTGTCAACTTCTTTAGCACTCCGGTGAAACCTTGTTCTCACAAATGTAGACACCATAACCAAGACTCATTGTCACTGATCCACAAAGAAAAGCACTACGACTATGAACCTTTAATAGCACTGTGATTATTGTCACTGCATACATACCACTATATTGTTGCCATATAGTCTATCAATGTCTTTTGCATGAACTACTGTGCACAAAGCATAGTCAGTCTCTTAAAACGAAATAACTTGAAGAAATAACTTCTTGAAAAATGAATGAACTTTCACTTCAAACTCACTATTGACTGCCAAGAAGAATGAATGAAATTTTACTGTTTCATTGTTCACTGTCAAGAACAAACATAGACAACACTGTCAAGTCATTATATCACTATATAAGATGCATATAACATTGTATCATGCCATTGTCTACACACTATTATCTTATATCATTTGCATATTGTCATCAAACCTCTGCAACATCTTCCAAAATACTTCCAGTCACCGCACTATCTATCACTAGGATGACTAATCAATAGCATGGCATACAAACAAGGTAATCACTTTCTATCCAACCAATCAACAACGAATTTAACACCTGAATTAACATCATCTCATAGTCTATCAACCACAAGATTTTATCATCTGCATACTATCACAACATATAGATACCTTTCTTGGACAAAGACAAACTGACACTTGTAAACTAAAACTTGTGAACTGTTCTTGGAATCACTGCCACAATGATATCAATCCAAAGTAAAATAGAGAGACTGCTATGAGAGACTTTCAACATGAAACTCACTTACATCAAGTCACCATTATACACTACTAAAAGACTAAGAAAGTATGCATGGAACATAAGCATTAAAGCATAATAGCATTTCCAGGACATTGTCACTACTTCAACAACAAATCACACCATTATAAATATTTAATAGCACTATGTCCACTATCAATGTATGCAAGATAGTCCACTATAACTGGACCACTATCAAGAAGATCAAAAAGAAAAGGAAATGATTTCACCACTATCAATCAAGGAAGGAACTTTGTCAATAAAAAGAAACTGTGTCTTCTTCCATCACTAAAACTGTCATCAAAGTCACTGTGTCCACAAGACATCAAAGTAACTATTGTTCAACTATCTTTCAACTGATCAAAGCAATCAACATCTAAAGCATGAAACCACATACTATCCATAGAGAAAATAATTTCATTCGTTGTAGAGACAAGATGCAAGAAGACTATGCAATCAACATGCCACTTCATTGACTATCTAGCATTCAAGCAAGAGATCTATTTCAATGGAGCACAAAACATAACCACTGTCACAAGAGTGACATTGTTACAAAAAAACTACTAAGTGATAACCCACTATCTCAAGCAAAGTTATCAATCAGTCATTAATCACCAAGGTCTCAAGCAAAGCAAAGTTATCAATCAACATATAAAGTATTGTCAAGATGGATCTATCTAAGAATAGAACTATTCTCAAGAACTATTGGTCATTAAGAAGACATTGTGGTTCACTATAACCACTCTTCTTAGCTACAAAAATTGCTCATCCATAAATGCATTGCACTGGTATTGCACTAGATCTTGCAACTATCATAGACCTGTTCATTGAGAAAACCCATTATCACACCTAACTGATCATCAAGACTTGAAGAAAGCCAACCAAACCGAAACAACCAAAAGAGGGATATTAGAGCAAAAACATAGTCTCCAAACACTATGTCACACATGTAATGACTGTCCCTTGTATTGTGACAATTTAGCATCATGATACTTCTTAAGATTATCTCTATGACTGAAATCACCGAAATATGAAAGATTGTGAGTATCAATCATGACATTTGACATTTGTCTAAACACCATATCAGCCTCAACATCCATAGCATACTAAAAGTTTTAAACATAGACTTGTGCACCAATGACCACTTTTGCAATATTTCATTGACAAAGAACCATATTCCACTGTCACCTTTGTTATTCATGGTGAGTCCATATGAACTCAAGTTAACATTACCACTGTAGAGAAACCTATTTGTTGTTGTCTAAGGGTTTGAATAATACATCAATAATTATCTCCCCCTAACCTCATGTTGTTCTTTAAGCATTTATGGATACCTCTTGTGCAGTATGTATAAGATTAGGTTATTTTTTCTCTTGTTTTATTATCCAAACTTTCATAGTGCCTATGCTCTTGTGATGATTAAATGGTTCCATTAAATTACTCCTACAATATTGTGCTTTATGTCTAGACTTATTGCATCTATAGCATATGACCTTGCTTCTTCTATTTGACAATTCATAAGATCTCTTATTGCATCCAACACTCTATTTCTCTATGACCAAATTCATAACATGAATAACAGTAACCATAAAAATAGTTTTCAAACCTGGATATTTGATCGTGTCTTGAATGAAAAGATCTTCTAGACTTGTTCTTGTTGACTTGTGTAAGAACATTTTCTTTTATCTTCAACCTTAGGAGCAACAAAATAATAGTTTAGATATATTTTCTTCCTTGGTGTTTCTTTGACCTTAGAACTTTGTCCTTTCTTGGGCTTATGAACTCTTTTGTATCCTTCTTCACTGCCATTCTAATCTGTAAGACTTTTGGGAGTAGTGCTTGATTCTCCTTGTTTATATATTGCCTCTTTTGATAAGTTTGAATCTATTGGTGCTTTTCCAACATTCTTCTTGGACATTGCAAAATATTTGTAACTTTTGTTTGGTTCATATCCTAACCCAAACTTGTTTGATAGTGAACTTTGACTTAGAATCATTTTCTCAAACAATTCAATGCTCTGTTCATTTTGAAGACTCCTCTTCAACTCCTGATTTACCTTCTCTAGTTATTTTCCTAGAGACAACACTTAGCCTCTAGCTTTTGACAATCTTTCATTTTGGTTTGCAAGTTTATGCTAGTGACTTATTCAACTCTTCTAGACCCTTCCACTTGCAACTTTAGATCCTCAATAAACTAATTAAATTCTTCACACATCACTTTCAATTTTTTTGCTTCTTCAAGGGTTGAAAATGTTTTGGCCTTGGCCTCCTTTTCTTCTTGAAGATGCAACTCTAAACTCTGATTCCTCTTCTTGAGTTTCTTGATCTCATCTAGGGAATAAACATGTTCACCTTCAAGATCAATTTCACATTCATCTTCATCATACTCTTGTTCATATTCACTCAGAAAGCAGTCTCCTTTGTTATCACATTCTCAACTACAAAATCATCTTCTAATCTTGTATCTTCTTCAATTTGTCAGTCATTTCTTAAAACTTCTTCTTCATCATCATTTGTATTTGGTTTAGGTGGTTCTTGTTGTTTAGCATTCTGTTGGATATTTCTTTTTCCTTTGTTTCTTTTGCTTTTTCCATAATAAGTACTCCACCACAAAGATCTCCTAAGTTGATTAAACTTGTGCAAGGAAACTAACACTCTGATACCACTTGTTGGAGTACAAGACTACTAAGAGAGGGGGGAGGGGGGCTGAATCAGCGGTCTAATGAGAAATCAAATTTCAAAACTTTACTCACTTGTATTATGCAAAGAGACCCATTGAAAACACTTCAAACATTATAGGTATTGAAAGTTGAAGGAGTCACAATGATATGAAAATCAAAACATAATACTTGAACAAATATGACCAATCAAGCACAACATGGCAAACCACCAAGAGGAGACATAACACAAGTTTTATGAGTGGAAAACCTTAAAAGGGTGAAAAACCACTTTGAAAATGAGTTCCATTAAGCCTCATTGACCAAAACCTCACTGGTTACATACTATGTCTCATTGGCAAAGCCTCACTGGATACATTCTATGCCTCACTGGCTACATAAGATGCATCATTGGAAAAGCCTCACTGGCTACACAATATGACTCACTAGAAAACCAACATGCCTTAGTGGCAAACCACCACGCCTCATTGAAAAACATACATCACTTCAGAAGAAATAAACCAAACTTAGAGGGTTAATCTATTTCCTAACAATTCACTGCTCTATCCTTGCATCAATACAAAAAACACCATCTCCATAATTCATCCATACCATATCACTATTATTGTACTTTCCTTCAAATCAAAACTTTGACTATAACCTTCTTAGAGTAGAGTGATGGATGACACTGAAGAACAAATAAATTTTTGTTATATAGAAAAAATTAGATGTCAATATTCATACTCAACACATACACACACTTTCCCCTCTTCAATTGAAATGCATCACACTTAAGACACACAATACTATGCAGATATGAATACAATCCATGAATCTCTTATGTACTGTTACTCAAATTCCTTTTCTTTGTATTCAATAGCAACAAGAACATTTTGTCATTGTTTCTAAAACATTCTGAAAGAATTCAGACCTTGAATTAAGCATTGGCAAATATACTATATTTAGACAAAGAAAACAAACTCCAAAAACATTGTCATACAAAGACATAAATAGATCTTTTATACTCTGTTACTTAAAATACCAACTTCCTTTTCATTATCTAATCACCAACATGGTATTCTAGTTTTCAAAACTTCCTCATGAAGCCCAATCCACAAACAAAACCCTGCTCAATGTCTTGGCATCATTCCTTTCACCATCGTGCCTTTTCACACCAAAAAAATGCTCACCAAAATTACCAAATTCATATCAAACTCCAATACAAAGCACCTGACCATTGGAATTCAAAAAGACTTTCAAACTAGAATGTTTATCTTGAGTTCTGGCGCCATCAAGGTAACCATTCATCTTTTCCTTTTCAAATAGTTACATAATAGAACTAAATATGGTGACTGTCAAACTTCCCATCAAAGGAAAGACTTAGTAAAGTAACCATTATTAGATTAAATAAGAGCCTTTGATTCTTCAATACCCTCTAGAATATAATTGAATGATGACCATTGATCATAATTTGAGTGGTGAAATATAAGTCTTAAACCTGTTTGACCGATAAAACTAGGAAATGAAGCTGGTTGTTCAATGGGCTAGAACCCTTTAATTGTCACTTAAGAGACTTTCAACCTTGTAGTGCCAATCAACAAGGAAATATAACAAAAGAATAACTTTACATTGACAACCCCCAAAAAATATAAACCTTGGGTCTCTCGGGTTCTTAGGTTAGGCTTTTAGAAATTTCTTAGTGTTCTAGGTTATAGAGAATAAAGAACTCATCAAACCCTAAAGAGATTTTACCATCATGTTACTTTATCCTCTCCAAGTATTTGAAACTGATAATGAGCAGTGGAAGCAATGTCAACTTCTTGAAAGGTAGTAAACATTAACAATCTTGATCCTCATAAGAACTTTTCTTAACTATATCACCGACTTTATCAAACATGATTTTATGTAAAGTATCGTCCACTGAATAAACAATTTGTATAATAATGAACAACTCTTTGACATGAAGATCTATAATCACTACCAACTCACTCAATGTGCAAATGCTTTGACACCAAGCAACTCATCTTGCACAACATTGGCATCAAATACCTTGTGCATTACTAATGACAAAGCAACCATGAATATAAATCATTAATAAGCAAGCACCTTAATTGTTGTTGAAAGAGCAAGCATGAGATGGCACCATGACATCAAAGACCTTGTAACAATGAATGAAATCAACATCAACTCCAACTTAGGACATCACAAACTCTTTGACAAGAGCAACATGAACTTCAAATTTTGACATCAATGAAAAACATCATGCCAACAAAATAGAAAAAATGTATTTTATATTTCATTATGTAATTTGATTTGGGGAGAAATTTTGGAGAAGAGAAAACCCTCTTTTGGACAAATTGCTGATTTGTTGGTTGGGTGAGCATTTGGTCTCAAAATTTGGCGAGTTCAAATTCGTTGGGATAGGAATTAGTAGGGGATTGTGTATGCTGATTCTTGTGGGCTCTTACTTGACATGTTAGGTGTATTCTTCGGATCACAGTTTGAAGGAATTTGAGGTATTTTGCTTGTTTTAATTAATTTAGCCTATTTATTTCAAATTTTAATATTGGAATAAGATTGGGGAAGTGTAGCCACCTACCAATACAATTTGTTTTGTAAAATTGCATGTTCATTTAATTGTTTTGTTAAATTTTTGAGAAATTTTAGTTATATAGGGTTATGATGCCTAATAGTTCAAAAAATGCATGAAAAGTGATTAATGTGAAAAGTGTGTTGTTGGGCATATTTAGAGTAAAAGGGTATCTTTAGATTTTTGTATTTTGAAATATAAAATTTGAAGAAATTTTAAGGGGGTCTTGGGAAAATTCCATGGTTTTCAATGTATTGGAAAAATGAGAAAACTCAAACATCTTAAATGAAATATGATGAATTTGAATGTTTTAACAAAAGTGTCCATGAATTATTTAAATAGTGCTTGTGGAAACTTTTTAGAAAATTTTGTACATTGTTTTTCATGCCACATTCGTTGGAGGATTTGATGAGTTTAGGGTGTAGGTACTAGAGAGCGTTATGGGAATGAATCCCCACGTGAACTCGACCCTAAGTGGCACGTAGGCAATCATGGTGTGAGGAGTTTTCGATTAACAAGTGAAAACTAATGAAACACAAGTAATTAATTAACCAAGATAATAAATATCTCTCTCATGCCTTGAGTGCTTGTACAGGCCAAGGATGATCGAGAAAGAGAAGCTTCTCAGGAAGAGTAAGACTTGTAAAATCAAGTACCCTTGTTTGTACGAGAGGATACTCAGTTATGCATTGAGCCCCACGTGAGTATCCTTGATGACATTCCCTCTCTTGCTCTCTAATATCTAACCCTAGTGTAGTTGAATAGTATATGAAGGATGATGTATTCCATTCCATATAATTTTGTTGTTCTGCCATTGGTGAGTTTTCCCAATGAGGATTTTATGTGTTATGCCCTTGGTGAGCTTGCCCAAGGACTATCCTTTGTATGGAATTGGTGAGTTGGACCAATGTAGTTTTGTGATGTGACATTGGTGAGTTTGCCCAATGTGGATTGTGTTATTCCCTTTGTGATTGTACCAGGTGATGACATGTATTGGATCCATTATGCGATTTGAATGATTGTTTGATATATGATGTGTATGCGAAGTGTTTTCATCGTATATGGTGTGTGTATAGGCCATCTCCCCATCTATTTGGCATGAATGTTGTGCTTGTGGCCCATGTGACTATCTCCTAGCACAATGGGAGTGGATAGTTTGATTCCACAAAGTCGGGTGGTGTGTTAATGATTGTTGGGGATCAAAGGATCATGGTGGAGCTGAACGAAATTAATGTGGTAAGGTAATTTTGTTGTATTTGGACCTGTCATTGACACGGATGGTAATATTTGTAAATATTATTGTTTAAGCCCTAATTACATGTCTCGGTGTTGGTTTCATGCATGATCATACTCATAAGATGTTGTACTTATGTCTTGGAAAGTTAAATTAATTTAGGAACATTTATTTTGGGTTTAAAATTAATAGTAGTGTCATACTATGAGTTAAGGCGGCCTAGTATGCTTAGGAGCCTCCAAACTCAGCCAAAAAGTTTCTAAATCTTGTTGGGCGACTTGGTCTTTAGTGGGGCAACTTGGTTTGATAGGTTAAAACTCAAAATTTTGTCTAACTTGATTTGGGACGCTTCGTTCCCATACAAAAATATAATGTTAACCCTCTAAACCTCAGTTAACTAGTGGTTTCCTAAGCCTAATGCCATTGATGGATAGTTTTTATGCCTTGTATCTTCCCATTCAGGTCATTTTAGTCATCAGAACCCTAAAAAACCTAGTCAAAGTATCTTTGTCTTAGGACTTGATCTTTCTTTTTTAGTTTCGAGCCCTCGTATAGAAAAACCATGCAAACAAAAGTTGTTTCTCATGGTCCCAGGGGTCTAATGGTGTGATGTGCATGTTCGTATGTGTTTTCATTGAGAACTAGTGGCTTCTTTTATTTTGGTTTGTGTGCCTTCTTTCGAAGTTGTTCGGTTGTCAAACCTAGGGTTAGGAAAATTGTGCACATAGTCTTGTGAAGTCTTGGAAAGGTTGTAATCCTTTGTAGTTGGCCTTGGTGTCCTCAAAATTCCTCATAGGTCATGGGGTGTTGTGGAGTATAATTCATCTGCTTGTGTGATTTTGTGTTGCAACGATGTATCTTGGGAAGCGTGTAGTTGTTTGGAAGTGACTCATTGTCATTCCAATTTATGGTGAGTTGTGCCTCTTGGTTAGGCAACCTATTATGTAGGTTTTCCTCTATGTTTAGTGTTGTGAAGCATGTCTAGATGTGGATTGGAGGTTGATGATTCCCTCATCCTATCCTGGTTTGGGGTTGTGAGAAAATGCAATGGTGGTTTAGTAATTGATCATCATGTAGGTGTTTTCCTTTCTCTCTCGTATGTTCATTGTGGTGGATTTATCCCACAAGTGGTTAGTCTTTTGTTGTTTCCACCTTGTTTATGCAATGGTGAAGTTATCTTGTTTTCTTTGTCATTGTGTCGTTATGACACTTGTGTGCACATTGTTGTGCAAGTGTGACATGTCATTGTTGCATTATTGATGTTATCATCATTGTTTAAAAAAGTTGTTCAATCAAGTTTTGTTTTGAGTGTGTCGACTTAGGGCATTACAAGTTCATTCAATATTTAAAAAATATGTGTACTTTATTAATTAATTTTTGGTAGAGATGAAGTATAAAATTTCTATTGAATATTTGATCTTGAAGAGTGTGATGTTAAAGTAGAGTGTAAGGAGGTGGAACACTTTTTGCATAAAACCTCTCTATAGTTTGCTAGCTATGTTTGTATTGTGATTGAAACAATAACAAGAAATGATTCAATAATGTAAATATCAAATAGAAGTAGCATACTAATTATGAGGTCACAAAATAACATAAATTAAAATAATCTCTTTTAAATTTTTTAAAAAATATTAAATTTGAGAATAAAATTAGTACAACATATATTAAAATTATGAATTAAATTAATATAATGTCAATCAAACTATTGGAAAATATTTCTATAGTCAAAAAATTGTTATGTTGAACACATACAAATTTTTAAAGAAAAGTGCTTTACTCTTTTGGTGTTCAACAACAAAGGAGGATGGTGATTATCTCTTCCTTTATGTGATCCTCTCATACAATGAAGGTTAATGTCACTAAGGATATTCGTTTAAGCATGATAATCAAAGCCATCATGAAACCTGATCGAAGTTGGAGTCAATCCAAAATTGAAAATATCTCTACCAAACATCATCCTTATGTTGTCGTACTTGGATTTCATCTACACAAAATCCTTTCACTAGAAGATTAAGAAAAACCCATTCTTGCAAAGATGATAAGAAAGAAGAAACCAAGGAGGCACTCTTTTGTAGGTATATGTCAAATATTTTATCGTAGTGAAGAGGGGTTTTCAACCATCCAACTTATCTCCAAGATAGACTTCCCATCTTTAGTGTAGATTGGGAAGTTGCAAATATGATCAATTAAGTTGCTATGTTGATGGTGTCATGAAGTTTGGTGCTTAGGGGTCAGGTGTTTTTGTTATTAGTGTGGAACCTATCTTAGGGCCTATCTTTGAGGGTGGTGTGGAATATTTGGTCGCCTTCCCTCTAGCCAAATGGTTAGGAAGGATCAAACTATATCTTATGTGGCCATGGTTGGCTTGGAGACCCCTCTTGTTCTATGTGCCATTGTGACCATGGAAAAGCTCATCACCTTTCATGTTCTATTTCTCCCCTAGTTGTGGATTGTGGGTAGGAGGTTTTTGAAAATGAAAGATCTTATGCTTATCAAAGCCTACTTTACAAGTTTAATAGATTTTTTCCGTTTCTCCCAAACTTGTACAAGTGGATTTTGGATTTTTTGAGGCCTCTCACTAATGGTGTTATTAAGCTTTTTCCTTGTGCAAGGGGTTTCTTTATCCTAGGCTTTATCTACGAAGGAATTGTAGGTGGTGTTGAGTGGTAGGTTGTGGTTGTAAGGTGAGAACACACACACACTCTCTCTCTCTCTCTCTCTCTCTCTCTCTCTCTCTCTCTCTCGTATTTCTCTCTTTCAATTCTATGATTGAATCTCTCATCGGTATGCCTATTTGGGTAAGGTTGTCTTCTTCCATTTTTGGAATATTCTTTCTTCAGGGATATTGACAATGTTGTTGGTATTTTTTGAAGGTGGATTCAGTCATGTCTAACAATGGTGACTCAATGTTCACCCATGTTTTGGTGGACATTGACATCTCCAAGCCTCTTTATGAAGAGGTTATGTTGATGGTTGAGGAATGGAAGTGGATTCAACCATTGGATTATGATAGCCCGTCATTTCAATTTAGGTGTTGCTTCGTTATTGGACATCTTTCTTTTGATCATTTGCACCCCCATCATTAGGCTATAAGCTTTGCTACTTGGTGGTGTAATTACCTCTTTGATAATTTGATTGTGCTTGAACCTACTATTCCTTCAAATTAGGTGGATGAGGCCCTTGCATCCCTATCAATGGATCATGTTGTTATGGAAACTCTTACTATGGCTGCTTCCTCTAGGGATGAAGCGACTTTAGCTATTTCATCAATCGCTAAAATAATTTTATTCAAAATTGTTGCGGGCTTCTCTTATGCCATTTGGCCTCTTTATCCAAGCGAAAGGAATGGAGGGGACTCGTCACTAAATAGTTTTGGCATATTGTTGTCATTTATGTCAAAAGGGGATCAAAGGAGAGATGGAATTGATCCCATTAGTGAGGAGGTTGGAATTAATGTAAAAGTGTTATTGATGTCAAAGGTTGAAGCTATGTTGTGGACGTTGTGCAAGAGTTGAAGATATTGTAGATGTTCGGGCCTTGGGGTTTGAGCTTACCGTGTGTCGCTTACTAAAGAAGGAAGGTGTTTGGAGTTAGTCATTATTGACTATGCCTCTAAGGTTTTAGATATTGGGCTTCGGTCATACCTCTTACCGAGTCCCTCAAAAAGATGAAGTTAAATTCGTTGTACTTCGAACTTTGGGAGTACAACTTACCATGGTGTTTGAACAAGCCAGTAGGAAGGAATCCCACCACTTGAAAATGTTTCGGGCTTCACGATTTGTCAGGGAAACTTGTATTTCATTGAAAGCATGGAAAGTGGCAAAGTGGAAGAGTGAACCCCGACATCTGACAAGCTCAATGCAAATTTTGTGTTTTGCACTTTGGAGTTTTGTACGTATGAGTTATGGTCTACGATAAATGTGAAAGGAGGTAAATGGTAAATGATGAGGATGATTTCTGAATCCTGATAGGAGTGAAAGGAGCATCAAGCATAAGGGCTCAGGATTTCTTGTTGTACTCGAAGATGCACTCAAAGCATAAGGTAAGGGATATTAGTGAATCTTGACTACCAAAGGAGGGCAATTGGAAAGTCACCGAAAAAGGTGAATGACATGACATAGATGGACAACTGGTAGTAGCCTGCCACCCCGACAAATGGTAGAGTTGATTTAGTTTGAACTTGTGGGCTAGCGAGAGTGTGACACATGGCAAGGATGAAAAGGTGGATGACCTATGGCATGGTATTTGAGGATGGATAATATTTTGACACGTGGAAGGATATCACTTGGTTGCTTCACATCGCTGTTGTGAAGCATGATGGAGGCCTTTGCACAATGAGTGATGGATATCGGGAGCTAGTGGAAGATGAAATCAACAGTGTATAGGTGGCAAAGTTATATTGCATTGCTTGGTTGTTTCATATCATGTCTATGAAGTCGAATGAAGAAAATATTTGTGTGATGGGCCATGAGTAGAAGGAGTTAGTGGAGAATGATGTCACTAAGGTTTATTAAGAAGACAGATGGATATCGACGAGATGAAATGACTAGTCTCTTTGACATGCCAATGAGGTGACACCAAACAATGGTGAAGGATGATGCTAGTAGGACATGTGGTGACAAGTGTTTGGTCGATATACAAGCCACACTGGTGATGTTTTCTGTACGATGATGACAAGGATGACATGTGGGCAGTAGGGATCACTTGATCAAACCTGCAAGGTATATTGGTGAAAACCTTGGTGGGACGCGATATGAAGGTGACGTGTGCAGACAGATGGTGAAGGATGATTGAATAAGACGTTGGCACGTGGTGACATATCGCTTAGTCGTTTCACAACACTCTTGTGAAGCAAAGTGATGGGATGGTTCTAGCGATGTTTGATGAACACAAGAAGGAAGTGGAAGGTGACATTAAGGTGGATAGATGGCAGTTGCTTTCCAACCTACTAAGATTTTGTGGGCCCATATTTTCAGCCAACGAGGGAACAATGTAGATTATTTGGAGGTTGATTTGATGGTGATTGTTGAATGTATTCACATCGTGGGAATGAATTTTGAAGTCATATGAGTTACAACGATACCCGATGGATGATGATCAACAATGTAGATTTGAAGGATGGATGATCTAATGGTCATTGCTGAGGTTACTTGCATCGCGTGATTAAATGTTGGTGACTTAAGGGTTGGAGCGATATGTAATGGACATGATCGACGACACCAATTTAAAGAGTTTTAATCCGATGGTGATGTTTTAAAGTTACCAAGATCAATGGAAAGCTAAAGGATTGTGGCATGAAGAATAGAGATCAATGGCCCAAATTACATGACGGAGATCTCAAAGGACTAAGTCCATGTAAATGAGGGTTTCGACTAGTAATTGACACACGGAATGAATTTAATTCGTTCAACTGCTCCAACGACCAATATGAATATAGATTTGATGTGCAGGTCGGTAGCACAAATCACCATGTCGAGAAAAATCAAGATCAAATTGAATAATCAAAAGGATTCATTAAATGTACATCCGATCGTAGGGTTTGATAGAGAGAATGAGGGAAAAATTCTCTACACCAAAATTTAATGTTGTGCAACTCAATGTAGGTGTATGGTAATGTAGAATATATCCTCGAACCCTAACTGGAGATCTGTAGGTGGGAGAGAATCTCGAGGCAATCACCATTGGTTAATAACTACACAAAATAGATTATTAGAAGATTGACTAAGTGGTGTATCTGTGTGAGTTGAGAGAAGAAGAGTGAGTACACACAACAAAAGGTATGTTGGGCTCCTGAATCGAAAAGAGAACACATTGAAAAGAAAAGAGAGTAGTTTTGATGTACCCTTATCGGATTATCTCTAAGGTAGTTGGATGATAGGGGTCTATAAAATCTACTCTCACTATTTCCATGATACCTGCATCACCATGTAATTCATTTCCACAATCCTGTATGTTAGCCTTAATACCTAGCATCCAAATTAGGCATAATAAAGATTGCAGATTAAAAAAACATCAAAGAAACTATTCAACCCATCAAGAAAGGGGAAACCTTAAGGGGCCTATGGTCTACCACCTTCCAATGCCCAACCCCTATCTCAGGCCTGTGGGGCAAAAATACTGGGTGGGACCCTCACCCCTCCATGAACCAACGCTTGCAATTGGCATATGGGGTAGACTGCCCAACCCCTGCTTTGGGCCTGTGGGGTAGAACCTGGGTGAAGTGTTTAGATGAACCACTTAAGGCATGGGTCACCTCTCCTACCAGGGTGAAAATTAGATTTGCAGACAATTTTATTCAATGCATTCATTCATTATCTTCTATAAAGGGAGCCTAACATCATATATATGATACAACATGTCAATACATCAGAAAACATAGAAAGATTCAAATACAAAGATCCTTCATCATATCTCCTTGATTAGTACATTTCAACAAATTCCAATTAGCCCAGTTCACTATATATGCCTATGATTTCATAACATGAAGGAATAACAAATGCAATATTCTAATTGATCAAAACTTGTATCTATATGTTCAAATTTCAATCAGACACCAATGCAGATCAAACAGGATCAAAACTAGTTTATAAAAGATAAAAATTAATGGTCTAGACCCATGCTAGGACTACACAGTCCACCCAAAGCTCATGTCCATTTATCAAGGCAGAGAATATTGATTTCCAAATTTGAGTCTTTCCAGAAAGAATGAATTCCAGAACCACGTCTAAACTCCATATATAATTTCATGTATAATGGTTGTATATTACATTTGATAAATCATAGTTCATTTGGAGCTTCAGACAACATTTAAGCAACAATCATTATATCTAATCACAAAAGTAAATATTAAGACTAGTGAGTATTCTCACATGTCACGTGCTTGCCAACCTTCACATGTCTGTCTCTTTTTTTTGTCTCCCACATCGTTTGCCTTGCCCTATTTAAGGTAGTGAACAATGGTGACTTTCCCTCTCTTACATGCGACTCTCTACCAAGGTGCGACTCATGGATTTTTCCTCAAATTATGTTTAGTTAAGGCTTGTTAAGAAAGGTTAATCTGATTCAATTGCTAATGGATGAGCAATGGTTTATTTATAGATTAGCTCCTATTATTTATATCAAAACATTCAATTTTATTTCAATATATAAAATAAAATGTATTTTTTTTTAATTTCTTTGAATAATAACTAGATGTAGTCTTTTGCCTCCTCGAGGTTATGACAGTTCCCCCTTCCCAAATTGCTTGCCCACAAGAAACTTGAGGTTTGGGTGGTTAAATATTTCCTCACCTTCCCATGAAGCATCTTCTTCAGGAAGGTTCTTCCACTTGATCATGAACTCTGGAATAGTCTTATTCCTTAAACTTTTCTCCCTCATATTGAGGACTGCTTTGGGTTCAAGAATCAACTTTCCTTCATCATCCATTGGGGGTAGTTTTGTACAAGGGACCACTTGTTGGACCAATAATTTCTTTAATTGGGGTATGTGGAAGACATTATGTATGCGACTTTCTTTTGGTAGCTCAATTTCGTAGGC
Source organism: Sequoiadendron giganteum (assembly GCA_007115665.2). Lineage (NCBI taxonomy): Eukaryota > Viridiplantae > Streptophyta > Pinopsida > Cupressales > Cupressaceae > Sequoiadendron > Sequoiadendron giganteum. The sequence goes on from CM021104.1 coordinate 6,107,710, forward strand.
CACTTCTCCAATCCCTTGTGTAATCTTGTAGGGTCCATAGAATCGTGGTCTTAGCTTCTATGTTTCATTAGACTTGAGGGATGATTGATTGTATGTCTGCAACTAGAGAAAAACTAGGTATCCCACTTCAAAAGTCCTTTCAATGCGATTCCGATCTGCATACAACTTTTGCTAGTTCTGGGCTTGGTGTAGATTATCTTTCAAAGTGTTTAGGATGTCCATGCTCTCTTGCACAAAGTCCTTAGCCCGAGGTACCTGGATTTCTTGAATAATCAAGCTTCCAAAAGCGGTGGGTTCATATATGTATAATACTTTGAAGGGACTCATTTGGATGGACATGTGATGCGTTGTATTATAACAATATTACCCCAAATGTAGCCATTTGATCCATGCACTTTGTTGTCTAGTGACATAATTCCTTAAGTATCCATTTATTGACAATCTCAGTTTGATCATCCATTTGGGGATGATAACTGGTACTTGGTGTAAGAGTAGTCCCTGACAATTGAAAGAGTTCTTGCCATAATTGGCTCATGAACCGGCTATCCCAATTAATGACAATGTTTCTTGTGAGGCCATGTAGCTTAAAGATCTCTTTGAAAAATAAGTTTTCCACCTGGGGTGCCTTATAATCCATGGATATGGTGAAGAAGTGAGCATATTTGGTGAGTCTATCGACCACCAAATATATACAATCTTTCTCTTGAGTTTTGGGCAACCCAATAATAAATTCCATCAAGATACTCTCCCACTTCTGAGTGGGAATGGGTAAGGGTTGCAAGAGACCATCTGGGTGGTTTTGTTCTATTTTATTTCTTTGGAAAATTATACATTCTTGCACATATTTCAACACATATTTCTTGAGCCCTTTCCATGAGTTCTTATCCCTTATTTTCTTATATGTCTTGTAGTACCCTTGGTGCCTATTGGGTGAAAATAATGTAATCAACTTTTCAATAGATTACGCTATCTAGATTTCAGCCACAACTATGTGAGATATAATATCTCCTCTTAGAAAGGGGAGGCACCCTTCTTACTGCTAATAGAAGCTATAGTAAAAATAAAGAAATACTTAAAAAATGTACACTACACTTACGAAATGGGGGGGTGTGTTACATTCATACTTCTCTCTTTTTTTAGAGAAGATGTTTACAATGCTTCACAATTTGAAAGTTCTAGATCTGATAATTTGAAACTTAACAAAAAGAAGTAATGCCAATATATCTATCTTGTCAAAGAAAAGCGTAGAGATACTAGATGTTATTTATAATAACAAATTAAAAGAAAAGGGAAAGCTCACGAAGGCACAAAGTCGTTCTGTAGCCTTTTCAATTCTGGATCTGTAGAAGTATCGTTTGTCGCATTAGAAGCACAAAGTCTTCTTAGATGCAACAATTCCTCGAACCGCATGAATGATTACAAGCACAAAGTCTTGTAGATATTTCAACCAAAACATCCACACATAAAAGTAAATTCAAATAAAGAATGTAACACAAAGTCTACATAGATTATTTGAAGCCCTTCAAATCTCATATACTGATCACCACCAATATAATCAAATCTTAAGATTATCGATCCCAACAAAAAGTCTAGTATGCAATCCCCTTCTTTATTGATTAGATTTAGATTCACAAAATTGAATCTTCAATTTTTGTTTCAAAGGAGCAGCACTTCGTTGCAAAATATCAAAAGGTAACCATTACAATAGAAATCCCTCTTATTTATAGAAAAGAGGGAGGAGCTAATTTAGGGAATCAATTGAGTAAAAATAGGAAACCCTAAAGGTGACTAATTCAAAGTGTAAATTATTTCTATGTAATTACATCTCATATTATCGGTGTAATTACGCTTTACAAAAAGATATTTAAGATGTCAAAAACTATTTACAATATGCATGGTAAGGAGCATCAAAATTGATGAACACTGGAGACAAAAAGAAGACTTTATTGTTCTTTTCTCTAGGCGCGGAAGTCTTCATTGCAGTCTCCTGTAGGAAGGTTTCATCTGGTCCAACCGTGTAATCTACAAGAGTGTGTATTTTGGTGATCGTCTTCTTGGAAAATGAAAAAAATCTTCTTACACGTTTGTAGATGCGATTTGAGACAATCAAGTGATAGTTGTATATCACATATGTTATGCATGGTGTTCTTTGAAAAATCTTTATCATCCACCAGCTTTATGACGACCTCTTTGAATACTCATATTATCTCACTGAGAGAAAGAAAGGTGTGATTATCATCGAGGAGATCACCTGGTAACTCCTCCATTCCATTTATCAGAAGAACACGGTAACCTTCAACGTCCTCCTGCACCTGGTGAATATCATCAGTTAAAGACTTCAATACCTGTATTTTATGTTTTAGTGATTCCTTCACCTCCACATATTTATCTTTATCAGGGATAACCCCATTCTTCACCAACTTGCTGATTTTGAACTCTTTCATTTTCAACCATGATGGTAAGCCCCTTTCCATTTCTTTTTGCTCCTTGGATAGTAATTATTCATCTTTATTAAGCTCAAGTTGAAGCTTGGCTATTTGTCCATTCTTCTCGCTTGCTATGGTGATAACCTATGAACCGTGATCTATGATTTCATCAATAAAATCATACAACACTTTACCTTTGGATGCAAGATTCTCCGCTTTGAGTACCGCTGGTTCTTCAACATTCACCAAGGTCATAGTTTGAGTATCACCAGTTGAAGATCCCGCTATTTTTCTAAGAATGTTTGCATAGCTCTCGGCCTTTTCTTTGTATAGATTCTTGGCTTGTTCCATCTTGTCAAGCCTCCCTGCAAGGGCATCCAACACTACTTGGGCATCTGCTTTGGCACTTTCATTAGTTACCTTCCCAAGTTGTATTCTTTGAATAGTGTAATCCTCCATACTTACATCACCTTCTTGTTGTGGAGGAAAACCTACCTCAACAAACTTCTGACCAACTTTATCAACATGGAGTCTTGACAGAACCTTAGCCTTTTTCTTTTCCTTGATCTTTGGCAGAGGTATTTCTTCAAGGTCCAGCTCATTAGGGGAGATCATCTGTTTCTTGCACTTAGGAACCTGTGATACCAACCAAGGAGGGAGGGAGGAAGTATATACGTCTGTTGACACTGCTAATTCTTGAGCTGCTGTGGCTCCTTGAGAAACGACTGGGATAGTAACTATTGGTGATGTAGTAGTCATTATTGGCCCAGTAGTTTGCACGCCAAGCCGACTTTGCAAATATTCATCCATGAATCTATTAAATTCAGCTTCAAAGGAAATGTCAAAAGATGGGGATGAAAAGCTGGGGATGGAAACCATTGAACTGGATAAAACATTGATAGTTTATGTCAGGACGACTGTAGAAGAAGCCGACACGGTTGATACTGTTGGTGGGGAAGAAATATTTTCTACTCCTGTTACTATGGTAGGAAGAGGAGAAGAAGGAATGGGAGGAACTGGAGTCTTGGGTGTTGGAGGAATGTGAGGAATATTGGCATGGCCTGGTGAATATGTAGGAACATCTTCCATTTCATTTCGAAGAGGGGATAAAATCTGCTCATCCTGATTTAGCTATTCCTCTTGATATTTCTCAACATCTTCATGAGATTTCTCAGGGGATTTTTCTTCTTCTTCATTTGACTCTGTTTCCCTAGAATCTTCACTTTTTGATTCTTCAGATTCATACTTTGTATCTCCTCCTTCTTCATCCGAGGACAATTCTTCGGAGACAAGATCTTTTCCTTCTGCATGTGACGTGGTAGCTCTTGTTTCTTGTACCTTGAAAGTTTGTGGAATATTCTTTCCCACAATAAATTTAATCCTTGGTCCTTTTCGAGATGAAGAAGGAATCGCGGCTTGCTTATCTTTGGCATGGGATTCCGGCTGTGGACTGGATTTTTCTTTGGGAGGTTCTCCCTCTGAATCTATTTTAAAGGCTTTCATTTGATGGCCATGCTTATGAATCCATTATGCTATGTTATGTAGAATAGGGGCTATCCTTTCCCTCATGTAAGTACATTCTTTCTTTACCCATTGTACTGAAGGTAAAGGCAACCTGGCGATGTCATCTTCATCATAGGCAAAATTGAGGATGTCTCCAGGATCTGTGAAGTCTTCAGGCAAGTTAGCTATACTAAGGGCCCTGATCTGATCAACTGTCAACCTGCAATAATCCATCTTATGTACATCTTCCTCATCTCTACATTCTACCCATATGTCTTCAAAATGATAAACATGGTTGTGACCTTTCTTGAGTTTTTTCTTTAGATTTCGATAGTCGAAGTCATGCTTATACCTGTAGGTCTTGATAGTCATTAAATGCATTTCTGCTGAAACATTCTTGGCCTTTTGTACACTTTTGATTGTATACCTGCCAATGGTTAGAGTAAATTTAAAACCTGTCTTATGTATCCTCTGCCATTCTTTGTGTACTGAAATCAATTGCCTGCACAACTACATGAGGATCCATTTATTTGAGGGATACCTGGGAAGCATGTAGGGGAACCTAGTGAAACAACCTACTCTTATGTAAGTAAAGGTTGGGAACTGTAGAAAGACACATCCAACCTTTCTGATTGCCTTGTAGGCTTCATCTGAGATTCTTTTCTTCTCTATAATTGGGTCAAAAGTGAACAACAAAGGAGCAAAGAAAGCATCCGTAACCCTCCTGAAATGGTGGAAGCTTTCTCTCAAATTTAATTGGTATTAGTAATCATATATGGGGGTAGAATGTCTATTACCTTTAGCAGACAAACCTGGAAACTGACTCATCACCGCAACCACATACACCAAATAAGAAGTCATATAGAATTTTAGAGTGGTGGGCACATTAATCAGTTGTTCATGAATTTCATCGCTGATCTGTGTTCCCCTATCAATATGCACCTTCCTCCTCCTGATTATCCGGATGTATTCATACATCCAATCTTGAAAATGAGAAGATTCAAGTAAGCCCTTAACTCTGATTACAAGGGTGATCATGTCTCTTACATCCTCCTTGAAGTCACTCCGAGGAAGTTCCTTAGGCCATGTAGATACCAAATGTTGGGGAGTCTTCAACCATTATGCGTTCAATGTCAGCCCTGACTGAATCATTGTCAAAAATCTCTTGAGCCTTCTGAATTGTGACAGGTGTGTATTGTTCCATGAGTGGAACTTTGAAGACAATATCAAAAAATTCACCATCGAGTCTCATCACAACTTGACCTGCAAAATCTCTTACAATTCTATCTTCTTGAATATAATGAGCTGCAACTTGAAGCACAAACTCGGTGTGATGAGCAGAAGTTGGGAACGTGGATACCAAATGGAGGTTACTATGAACAATGGCCTTTAGATTTTCATCCCATGGCCTTTGTTGAATTCTCTTTACGAAATCTTCTAGATCTTGATGACTGATCTCGGTATCCTTGATTTCGTCTACTTTGGACAACACCACGGTCGGAGGGAAAAATCCTTGGTACTTATACTTCATCTTACCCTTTCCTTTAGGAGATGATGGTGGCGTTTCAACTGTCATTTAGGGGAGCTGAGACTGATGTTTTCTTACCTCAGAGGACCTCTTGATGAACGTTGAAGTTAACTGCAAGAATGATGGATCCACTGGTGTCAGGAAATATACGCCACATGGGGAAATACGAAATGAGTAGGAGATATGGAGTAACTATGATTTGGCCATATGGTGCGAAAAACGAAGTGTGAAATGCGAGGTGGAAGCGAAAATGAAGAAAATCCATGTTTAAGAGTGTCATAGAAAAAATACAGATTTTGGTGCTTGAGCGGTGAAAATCATCGCCTCGACACTGAGTGGTAATGTTTATTGTTGTTCGGGTGGTGGAAATTATCGCTTGAGCACCAAAAAGGAATGAGAAAATGACTAAGTGTTAGGGCGGTGAAAATCACTGCCCTAACACTTAAGGGTTCCCATTTTGTGAGTGTAGTATATATTTTGTAAGTATTTCATTAGTTTTACTATAGCTTCTATTAGTAGTAAGAAGGGTGCCTCCCCTTTCTGAGAGGAGAGATTATATCTCACGTGGCTGTGGCTGAAATCTAGATAGCATAATCTATTGAAAAGTTGATTACATTATTTTCACTCGATAGTGCCCTGCTGGTGGATTATCATGATACTCCTTAAGGATCTTCTCTTTAACCTTGGAGTTGGGTAGTAGATAGGTTCTTCCTTTATATAGGATGATTTATTCAATTACCTTGTATTCTTTATTGGGGGAGTGTCCTTCCAAGATTTCATTAGCTTGGGAATCTTTGGCATATTCTGAAACGATGTCGTACGTCCAGTCCGTTGCTATGCTGGTTATGGTCTTCAAGCACAGTTGTCTTGATAGGGCATCTGCTACCACATTGTTGGTCCCCTTTACATACGCGATATCAAAGTCAGAGGCTTGTATGCATATAACCCATTTTTGTTGACGATCATTTTAGTCCCTTTGTTGCATAAAGTATCTTAGGCTATTATGCTTGGTTTTCATATGGAACTTTGTGCAAACTAAATATTGGCAGAGTTTTTCCAAGGCATGCATTATAGCCAACATCTCTTTATCATAAATGGGATAGTGCCTTTCTACTTGATTCAACTTGCGACTTTCAAAAGCTATAGGGTGCTTATGTTGCATTAGAACTATGCCAATCCCTTCTCCCGATGCATCGCATTGTAGTTCAAAGGGTAAGGTGAAGTCAGGGATGGCCAAGATTGGACAAGAGCTCATGACATCTTTTAGTTTCTCAAAATCTTGTTGGGATTCTTCATTCCATGAGAGCTCCTTTCTTGGTTAGGTCTATGAGGGGGGATGCAATCTTGGAGAATCCCTTTACAAAATGCTTACAATAGCTACACAACCCCACAAAGCCCCTTAATTGTGTAAGGGTTTTAGGTTTAGGCTACTCCTTGATGGTGGCTATCTTCTCTTCATACACACTCACCCCTATTGATTTTATGGCCTAAATACAATATCTCCTCTAAGACAAATTAACATTTTGATGCTTTGGCGTACAATGACTCTTGCTCTAATATTTTGAGGGTCTCATCAGTGTGTTGAAGGTGCTCTTTCCATGTTTTACTGTATATAAGAATTTCGTCAAAGAAGATTAGGAGGAACCTTTTGAGTTGCTTGTGGAAAGTGTGGTTCATGCATGATTGAAAGTAGTTGGGGCATTGGTGAGCCCAAAAGGCATGACTAGGAACTCAAAATGCCCATAGTGGCATTGAAAAATTGTTTTTGGCACATCTTCCTTTCTCATTCTTATTTGATATCTTGATCAAAGATCAATTTTGGAAAAGTACCTTGCCCCATGGAGTTTGTCAATGAGTTCATCAATTCTGGGGATGGGGTAGTGGTTCTTGATGGTCTTTTTGTTTAGAGCTCGATAATCTATGCACATTATGAAAGTGCCATCTTTCTTTTTAACAATGACCACTGATGATGCAAAAGGGATAGAGCTGGGTTGAATATGCCCCATCTCTAGTAATTCCTTAATGGTTTTTTATATCTCCTCTTTGTACTTATGGGGATGACGGTATGGAGGGTTATGACAGGTTTTTCCCCTTCTTCCAATTCTATGGTATCTTTAAACCCTCTTTTAGGTGGCAACCCTGGTGGAATTTCTTCGAATACCTTCCCATATCTTTTGATAATAGGTTGGATTTTAATGTGGATGACTTTCCCTTGTGTGGTGATTTTTTTGAGTATCATACATTGGGCGGCCCATTCTCCTTGCCCTCGCCTAAAAATTCCTCTCCATTCTTTTACATGCGACTACTTTTGGAGACCTGTTAGGAAGACCCTTTAGAGTGACTTCTTGCCCTTTGTGCTGAAAACAGATGGTTTGGTTTGGAAGATCAAACATAAAGCAACCTAAGGAGTAAATCCATGGGGTTCCCAAGATAATGTCGACATATAGGAGAACCACATAGAAGTCTTCTATGATGAGCTGATCCCATAAGAGAACATCTAATTGGGGTACTATTGTAGTACATTGCACCCTAGCACCTGTGGCCATTGTTGCCTCAAAACCTTCAAAATTCATGGTTCTTAGCTTCCTTTGGTTTACTATCCTTTGGTCGATGAAGTTATGAGAGGCCCCACTATTGACCAAGGTGAAAAACTTGTCCCTTGAGTGTGCTTTTAATGTAGAATGGGCTATGTTTAGAAGCTTGGGAGATGGCGGCTAACATTGCTTGACTCTCACCTTCAAATCTAGCTTTTTTGTTTGGATACTCCTCATTTGGGTATGATTCGAGTTGGTGGGCTTATCTCTTGGCCAATTCTCTTTATATTTCATGGCATTTTTGATAGATTCATCTAGGCGGTTGGGTTCTAAAGCGCCCACCATGCTTCTGACCGAACCCCTTAGGCCTTCTATGAACAAATATGTGAGTCTCTCTTGGGAATTTTCAGGGACCATGAACGCTAAATTCTGAAACTCAGTGGCGTAATCTTCTATAGTGCCTTATTTCATCAATTGCATGAGTTCCCTAAAGTACCATTTCAAGTGCTTTTGGTCAAATATTTTTATCAATCTTTGGGTAAATTCATCGTAGGTGGTAACTTATTGATGGCCTTGAGTTATGAGACTGTGATGCCACCAATCATGGGCCATCCCGGTTAGGTGTAGAAAGATAAATTTGATGGCATTTGCTTCTATCATTGGGCTTAAGGATAGGTAGGTATCTAATTTTTAGACCCATGATCGGGCGGTGGTCTTGCCTTCTCCATCAAAGTTGGGAATGGTTAATTTGCTGATCCTATTCTTGAGTTCTCCATCGGTTGAGTCATTTCTCTCCTTTCTATGGGTGTTTCTTTGTTTGGCTTCACAATATTCCTTAAATGACACAAGCTCCCTCAATTTAGGTTCTAACCTATGATAGGCTGTCAAGATCTCATCAACACTCTCTATGGGGAAACTATTGCTATTGCTTCATTTTATGGGTTCTTCATTTGGCAAGAAATGGGGTTGGGTGGGCCTAGAGCTTGTGTCCCATGAAGGTGTGGCATGGTTGTTCTCGGAATGGTTAGAGTTTGCCTCATTTGCATGATTGTTACTCAAGTTTTGGAGGGCTTGAAGTAGAACTTGGCTAGTTTTTTCATTTTGTTCTATTAAGTCTTGTGTTTTCTTATCACCATTCTCCATGAAGGTTCTAAGTTCATCCCTTAGTGGGTCACCCATGAGGTCATTTCCAAGGTTATCATTCCTAGAGCCCCTTCGGTGGTAGGTTTTCATGATTTCCCACGGGATGGCAAGAAAGGTGCTTTGATACCACTGTGATGTACCCTTACTAGATTGGCTCTAAGGTAGCTGGATGATAAGGGTTTGGAAACTCTACTCTCACTCCTACCATGATACTTGCATCACCATGTAATTCATTTCCATAATCCTGTATGTTAGCCTTAATACCTAGCATTTGAATCAGGCATAATAAAGACTGTAAATTAAAAAAAACACCAAAGAAACTATTCATCCCCTGAAGAGAGGGGAATCCTTAAGGGGCCTACGATCAACCACCTTCCAATGCCCAACCCCCTATCTCGGGCCTATGGGGCAAAAAGCTTGGGTGGGACCCTCACCCCTCCATGACCCAACCCTTGCAATGGGCCTGTGGGGAGGAACCTGGGTGAAGTTTTTAGACAAACCACTTAAGGCATGGCTCACCTCTCCTGGAAGGGTGACAATCAGATTTGTAGACAATTCTATTCAATGCATTCATTAGTGATCTTCTATAAAGGGAGCCTAACATCATATATATATATATATAAATATATAAATATTTAAAATACAACATGTCAATACATCAGAAAACAAAGCAAGATTTGAATATAGAGATCCTTCATCATATCTCCCAAATTAGTACATTTCAACAAATTCCAATTAGCCCAGTTCACAATATATGCCTATGATTTCATAACATGAAGGAATAACAAATGCAGTATTCTAATTGATCAAAACTCGTATCTATATGTTTAGATTTCAATTAGACACCAATGCATATCAAACAGGATTAGAACCAGTTTATAAAAGATAAAAATTAATGGTCTAGACCCATGCTAGGACTACACAGTCCGCCCAAAGCTCATGTCCATTTATCAAGGTAGAGAATACTGATTTCCAGATTCAAGCCTTTCCAGAAAGAACGACTTCCAAAACCACATAAAAAATCCATATGTAATTTCTTGTATAACGGTTGTATATTGCATTCGATAAAGCATAGTTCGTTTGGAGCTTGGGATAACATTTAAGAAACATTCATTATATCTGATCACAGAAGTAAGTATTAATACTAGTGAGTATTCTCACCTATCGCGCGCTTGCCAGCCTTCGCACGTCCATCTTTTCTTTGTTTTTTTGTTTGTCTCCCACATCGTTTGCCTTGCCCTATTTAAGGCAGCAAACAATGCTGACTTTCCCTCTCTTAGATGCGACTCTCTGCTAGGGCGCGACTCATGGCTTTTTCCTCAATTCGTGTTTAGTTAAGGCTTGTTAAGAAAGGTTAATCTGATTCAATTGCTAATGGATGAACAATGGTTTATTTATAGATTAGCTCTTGTTATTAATATCAAAACATTCGATTTTATTTCAATATATAAAATAAAATGTATTTTATTTTTATTTCTTTGAATAATAATTAAATGTAGTCTTTTGCCTCCTTGGGGTTATGACAACAACAAAGCAGATAGAGAATACACATTCTAAATAAGTAGAACCCAAACAAAAATCAAAGATTCAGATCTGGGTTATTATTTAGAGGATAAAATAGTGAAGGTTCTTAGTGCAGAGGAGAAAGAGAGTGAAGAGCAAAGGGGATGTGTTGCTAAGAGTGCAATATCAACAATAGAAAGTGAGTTGTAGAGAGTGCAACAAAGTGTTGTGTAGTTGCAAAGTAAGTTGCAACATTGATTTGTGTTCAATAGAGCAATTTTTAATACTGTCATTGTAAATCTGATTGGTTAGTGCCATCAAATAACTGAGTTGGTGCTTAGTGTAGGGGATTGGTGTCTCCTTGGAGTTGGTGCTCCTAAAACTAGGGGATTGGTGTCTCCTTAGGGTTGGTGCCCTTAAACCTTGTAACATAATATTATTGCTTGTGAGGCTGGATTAGAACACTAGATCCTAGCAGCATTTCTCACTATAGTTTTTCTCATCGTGATTTTTCTACATATATCATGTGTTATGGGATTTTGTGTGTGTGCATGTTTATCTCTCTACATGTTTAGTATCTACACATTAAGGGTTAAAGAAAGTAGTTTGCACAAAATATTTTAAGAGCTAAGTTTTAAGATCTACTAATTCACCCCCCCTCTCAATAGATTTTTGTGTTCCAAAAAATAGTTGGTGGATATGTGTTGTTACATTTGACATCTTTAGATATAAATTTTATCTCATTGCATGAGGTGAAGTAGGATGAGGTGGTGGTGCAGGATGTCTACCTCTCTCTACAATCGGTTGCATTTGAAGATGACATATCTTGGAAGATTGTTTGAAGAAGGAAAAGATGTCTTCTTAAATCTTGTTTCAAAATCCCATCCTTGGATTAAGGGTGTGTGGATTGCAAGGAACATGTTAGAAATTATATAAGTTTTGGTTGCTTATTGTTGCTAGGATATAGGTTTTTGGTGTTCTATCTTGTGGTGTGGGTCAAAAAATAGTAAAATCCATACAGTCAATTAAATAATATAAATATGCAAATCCAAATACAAAAATGATGCGTATACCTTACAATGTAGTGTGAGAAATAGCTTTCCCTAAGTGTCCACGAGAATACAATGGTTGAAAGCAAGGGCATGTGTGTCCACTCTAAAAATATCTCTATTGGAATCAAAGGTTGTGAAGTCCTCATTGAAATTTATACAGTTTGATAAAGAAATAAATATATTTCATAATCAAATCAAATAAGAGATGCTATCTACTACAAAATCAAACATAAAATTACATTTTATTTTCCACAAAAATAAAATAATAAAAAGTTTCTTCAAAAGACCTTAGACTCCATTAATGGATTTTACTTAGATTTTCTCAAGAAAATAGAATAATGTTTAATAACCATTTTGAGCAAACACAATCCTTAAAAAAATAGAATAATTAGCACAAGAAAATCCATATGCTATCTCCTTGTAATTTCTCTATTGTATAATGATTGAATGAATATGATCTCTCTTTATCTCTCTCTCTCCCCCCCTCTCTCACTCATTCACTCTCATTCACTCACACACATACACCCACATTTTTAATTTAGTAAGAGAAGTCGCATGTTATCTCCTTGTGATTTTTTCATTGGACAATGATAGAATGAATAGCCTATATGGTTAAAATAATTTAATCAGTCCTCACTCCTATGAAGAAATGAGAGTTGTTGGATGCTCCTACTATATACTCCTACACATGCCCTAATTGATAAAATAGAAAGAAATATCATATTACACATTTATAACTATAAAATATTTTTTTGAGGCAATATAGACTTAGATTATTGTTCATTTAATATCATTTGATCTAAACACATTTATACATGCACATAGGATCAAACAATTAGGAGTTCACCCAACCCAACAATATCCATTAAATAAAATCTTAAGTATAAGAATTATGAAATTTAAATTAAAAAAGTCATATTTATTCAAAATAGTCTTATGTAATTTATTATACATTTTTTCTAAATATGAAAATCATGAATAAATTTAGAAATGATCATACCATTCTATAGGGTACAAACACTAATATGTTTCAACATCATTCACTAACTCAAAACTAAATAGTCACACTTAATTCACATATTTGCTAAATGAAATGTGTTTATTTATATGAAGACTTAAATTAAGTTATCTTTATATAAAGAAATTTAAATTAAATAGTGAAGTAAATTTAAGCTCAATATCTTATCAATTTCCCATAACCTATGACTATTTAAATAAAGATTATTGTAGAAATTGTAATAAATGTAATGTTGAGATGTTTTTAATATATCACAAATATGAATTTATTGTAACATGATATAGTTTCATGTCACAATCATGCATTTACTGTACGTTTATATGGTCAAGATTTATTTGATGGCAATTCTTTTGATTTCTTTCAATAATATATGTATTTCATTTAATATGCTTCAATAATAAAACACTTATCAACATAATAATTTTAAAAAATAGTAAAAAAATAGATAATATTTTATCACACAATTATTTCAAGTGCAACAATATAAACCTATGAATACAATACACAACAAGATTAGAACATAACACTTGTGAATCTTACCTTTTAACACATCTTCAATGACCAATCCTTGCCTCATCATGTATGGGATATATGAATTCTTATCATATTACTTCTCATAACATTGTACTAAATCTGTGTCGACTCCTCGGACTCGGGCTCGTGGAGCTAGCCTGGACCCCTCTGTGTCTGGGGCTGCTTAATTTCTTTGGTTTCTTTAGCTGTTTGACAACTATTTCTGGTTGTTCTATAGTTCAAAGTCTGTTTTGAACTATGTTTGTTTCTTTTTGGCCCCTAGGGCCCCTTGTGAAGGGTACAAAACCTTGAAAATGCTGATTAACTTTTCAAAAAAATTGTACTAAACTTGAGAACATTCCATCATGATATAATTATAATTATAAAAAATGGAGCTCTCATTTGTTTCTCTCTTGCACGTCGCTATAGGGGTTTCACCCCCTTTATCTATGGCTATTCATGTGTTTAGTGCATCTATTGTGGGTCCAACTGCCCCTTCTTTTGCTCAAGACTCTCCCTATGATAATGTTGAGGCTGAAAATGTTGGTGTTGCTAGTGGTTCCACAACTCATGACAACCATGTCTATGTTGTGGGGGCTATGGTGAGGATTTTGGTTTGCTTGTTGGTGGGGTTGGTGTAATGTCCTATGTTGCCATGGTTGGGACAAGAATTCCTTCTCCTTGACCTCCTTTAATTGATAAATCTCAACTCATGTCCTATGCTCAAACCCCCCACGTGGTTTGTGGATAGGAAGTGCTAGATAATGAAACAAATTATGCTTGCTGAGGATTGATTGGAAGGTTTGACAAGTTGTGGCCTTCCCTTGGGAGATTGCATCGATGGGTAATTGTGTCATGGAAGCCTCTTTCTAATGGATCTATTGAGATATTTCCCTATGGTAGGGAGCAGTGATAACTTTAAGAAACTCTCCTAAAAAAAGGATATAAAATCTTGGCAAATCTTTCATTTTTTTGAAAAAATATTAATTTTATTGATATTTTTTACATCATTAAAATTTTCTAAAAAATCTTGGTCAATCTTGGAATATAATAGGAAAATATATTAATTATGATGGTGAATCCTTAAAAAAAAAAAATTCTTATGGAAAAGTAGGGGCTTGAGGGTGAAAATGATTGATGGGTTTAAGGTGTAGACTCTATAATATTTAGTTGCAATCATTTATTTAATCATAATATAATGGCCCTCATTGTATTCTGCAAGGTAAAATGTACTCGTGATCTATAATTCTCATGAGGCTTGAAATTGCTTTTGGATCATTGATCTCAATGAGATGCAAAATCAATTTTGAGCCCTATGAGCATTACAAATTGTGAGTACATTTTATCTCATGAAATATAATGAGGCCCATTATATTATAGTTTAAATCAATGTTGGAAACAAAAGTTAAACTAGTGACTACCAAGCTTTTTAGTAAAAAATTTGCAACCAAGTTGCCTTTAGAAAACAACTACCCTAACTTTATATTTGAACCCTTGCAATTCACACAACCTTGTAATCCATACACCCTTAACCCAAGGATGGGATTTTGAAATAGATTTAGGAAGACCTCTCTTCCTTCTTTGAATAATTATCTAGGACACACAAAGTTTGTTTGAGGATGGAGAGAGGAGAGAATCCTCAACCAACACCACAACCATAGACACCTCATGCGAAGAAAAAAGTCTAATCAAAGATGTTGCAAGCAACCGAGAATCCATAGACTAATTAGGAGCAAGGATCCCCACATAGCTTATTGGATGGGCAATGGGACTTGATGCAAGATTTTGATCAAGTTTAGAAGGAAAAGTCATAACAAGGAGCAATGACATTGCCTAAACCATACCCACCCTAGGGGATGCCACCTCAAGAAGTGCCACCAAGGTCCTATCATGGTCCACTAATGGGAGGCAAAAGACTCATCCCTCATAGAGTCTAAAACAATATATACATCCACTATCAAATGAAGGGAGGGTGTTTTGCCACCATATAGTATAGCTTGCTTCCTTTGGTGAGATAGAAGCAAGATGCCTTGTATCAAAGCATCATGTTTAATAGAATGTAAGACTTTCATAATCAAGCAACTAAATCTAAAATGTTCTCAACCATCAAAACAAAATCCCCATTAAACACTTAGAAATGTCGATATCCACCAAATTATGAGCAAAGGTAGTGTGATTAATGTTGGATGTTGTTGAATCCACTTTAAAAATATGAGCATAGTGTTGCCAATATCCTCAAAATATTAATCTTGTCAAAATTAAAGGAGATTGATAGAAGGGAATTATGTTTTTAAAGAGAGGGAATGCTCCCCAAAAGCACAAATGACCATTCAACACCAACTCAATGTCCTTTGGATTCTTAAATCCTATGATAAAGAAAACCTTAACACAAGAAAAAAAATTGATTGTTCATTTGAAAGGTCTCCGAGACTCCAAAACCCACCTATGCAGGTTTGAAAGAGAAAACCAGAAACAGTTAGCCAAAATAAGATTAATTGTCCAACAGATCCTACCTATAAACCTCTAAGGGAAGGCTTGTGAGTTAAGACAGGGACAAAACTTTCCCACATTGGGGAAGGTGACCAGAATCAGCTAGAGCCCCTACACGAGCCATGGGTACAAAGGACAAACTCCCATTCATGCCCAACCCCCGTGAAAAGTAGCAAGAAGATGTAGCATTGAACCTTCCACTAATGTGGCCTCTCAGTGCAGAAGAACTCGCGGTAGCAATAATCAAAGCATTTCTAATTCCAATAGAATGCAACACATCCCCATTATCTCCACACATGAGAGGTTGACATATAGGTAACATGGGCTCGTAGGAGGGGCGACAACTATAGGTTTCTGTAATGGGAGGGAGCGCTCTTTAAAATTCCACAGAGAAAAGTGTTCCTATAACTGAAAAATTAGACATAAATAAATTTCTTTTTGGCCAATAAAAAGCTTTGATTTTTATCAATTGAATTGTGCTCCAATTTTTGTGATGTTTTAATAGTTAAACTAATTAACTTTGACTAAAAATAGGAGAATAGGCAATCTCCATGCCTTGTCATTGGATGAAATCTTTTTAGGCCTTATTGGCACCGTGTGCTAATAAAAATGAGTGAAATAGTTAGTAAACTTAAACACACATCAATGAAATGTATTACATCTAATTAAAGAGAAATAATAAAGAAAACTATTATAATCATTCATTTGAAATCATTCCATTGTCCTCTATTCTTAGTGATCTCTCAATTCATGCTCTTGGAATTATGTGTTGTACATGAATCTATGAAATGCCAACCTAAGAAACGAGATGCTATATGAAAATGCACAACTATATTGCCTACATCTACATGTTTTTGATATTTTCTTGATTGAAATGCTAAATGCTCTAAGATTATGATGTTGTTGTGTTCAAATGATACTGAGATGATTTGTGATGAAAGATGCAATTCTAAATAAAATGAAGTAAAATGATGCAACAAGCTAAGATTCTAATGCTAAAATAGCCATGATAATGCAACTATGAACTTAAATGCCAAATACTAACTACAATGCTCTCAAATTGCATTGTTGTATTGACTAGGGCATTTTCCAAGATCTCTTTGTGAGCGGGTGAGATTTTAAGGAGCTCCAATATTGATATTTGTGCGGGGATCTTCTGGAGACGATCAACAATGTTATATTGATGCAATGGAGCAGCATGTGTTTTAGAAGTGTTGCCTTTTAAAACATATTTGGTTTTTTCCCTTGTGGTCACATTTACGGGCACACTGTCTTGTTTTCCCTTTATTTTTATGACATTAATTTGATTATCTATTCCAACCATGTCTTGTTGGATATGATGGACTTGATTAGAGGGGATGTTGGTTTCATTGATTGGATTGTTGGTTGCAACAAGATCTAGTGTGTTATTGATCTCAATATCATTTGTATGATCTTCAACGACTGAAATATGATAAATGGTAGTGTCATGAACATAATTCACACTTTTTCCTTTTTTGTTCGTGTTAGAAGATTCCCCTTTGTCATAATTGGGTAAGGGGTTCTTGAATACCCCATGATCAGTGTTTGTTTGGGGTTCTTCTATTTGTATGATCTTATTGTCAATCAAGTCCTGTATCTTGTGTTTCAATTGCATGTAACTATTGGTTAGGTGACCTTTGCATCGATGAAATTCACAAAAGTGGGCCTCATTCCACCATGATGATTTTACTTTGGGTTCCAAATCTTGAGTGTTGGGTAGAGTGATAATATTTTCCACAATAATTTCTCTCAACGCAGATTCATATGATTGAACCAAAGGTGTAATTTTTTTGCGGTTGTTCGATGTTTGGTATGGTAGGGTCTTGGATGTTGTGTTACTTTGATTGTTTTGAGTATTGCCTTGGTTGGTATTTTGGTTGTTGCTCTGGTTGGTATTTTGGGTGATCTTTTGATTGGTATTCGAGGTGCTTCCTAAAAAATTGAAGACTGGTTTAGCATTATGCATTTCAACTGAAGTATCATAGCCATTATTTTTGTACTTTTTCCAAAATATTAGTTTGTCATTGTTGGAGGAATTGGCTGAATTATTTTCATTTTAATTTTTCAATGATCGTTGTTTGACCAAAGCTTCTTCAATTTTGATCCCATTTTTGATCAATTTTTCAAAAGTTGGAGGACATTGTAATTCAAGCCTATAGCTCATGTCATCATTTAAATTGTCAATGAATACCTCTATCTTCTCTTTTTCTAGTATGGGTCGAGGATACCTTGCGAATAATCTTCTCCACCTTTGTAAAAATACTAGGAATGATTCACCCTTCTTTTGTTTGACATTGCAAAGGTCCTTCATTGTGATTTCATGTTGGATGTTATATGAATATTGGGTGATAAACGTGTTGACTAATTCCTCAAAAGATTTGATTCTTGGGGCTAATTGTAAGAACCATCGCATGCATTGCCCTCCCAAACTACATGAGAATAATCTCATCAAATATGTTTCCTCATGGGAAAATTCGAGGCTCATCATTTGAAATTCCCTTATGTGATCTATTGGATTGGTTTTCCCATTGTACTTATCATATTTAGGAAATTCATAATGTTTGGGAAATGGTATCATGTTGACACTTGGATGAAAAGGGTAGGGAACATATATCTTGTATGGAGTATCTCTTCGTAGTCCCAGTTTGCATGTTTTGCATTTGTTCTTGGAGGGTTTGGATTTGTTGTTTTAATGTATCCATGGGGTCATTGGTTTTTGCTTCACTTCTTGTTTCAGTTTGCTTTTTTGTTTCTGCCTTCTTAGGAGTTCTCTTTAATTTCATGACATCAAAATCTTCAGGTAGTTGGACCCCTTTGTTTACTAGCATCAAAAGGTATTTCTCACCCTTCTTTTCAAAGATCCTCTTCATGAATTTATGAAAATTTGAATCTTGTTGGGCTTGTTCTATGGTTTCATCTGTTATTTCCTCTATCTCCTCTCGGGGAACTCTGAAAAAGGGGTTATCTTCTCTTTCAGCCATGGTGTTTTGGTTTTTGATTTCCTTTTGCTCAAGTTTTTCTTTTGCAATCTCATTAAAACAAGCATACACGTGATGGAAATGTTCTAAGCATTTGATCAAAGTTTGGGAGTGCCAAAAGGACTAGTTTAAATCTTATTAAGCAAGCTTTATTTCAGGATAAAGGATGATGAACCTTGATGAAGGATGATAAATCATGATGGTGAAATGTAGCTGCTAAATAAGAGATAGGTATGATGAGGAGGCACTTTTAGATGTTTGATCAAAGTTTAGATGAGGGATTTTCACTTGAAAAATGTTGGTTTCAACAAGTTTGAGATTCTGGTATGGTCGAGAAAAGGTCATTGACTAAAAAGGATCCTAAATTATGAGGTTAAAATTCGGGCAAACAGGGGTTTTAGCTCTTTGGTTTAAAGATTTTATGGATTCGCTATAACAGTGAACAAATGCACTAAAAGGAACATGCGCTAGAAAAGTAGATGGATGCGCTAAAAGGTTGCATGTATGTGCCAAAATAGGCTATGTATGCACTAGAGAATAGTATGTATGCACTGCAAGATTGCACAAATGCACCAGAACAAGGGATGTATGTGCTCGAAAAGAAAGTGTATACGCTAGATTATGACAAGGATGCGCTAGAAAAATCGATGGATACGTTAAAATATTGCAGGCATGCGCTGGGGCAGTCAATGGATGCGTTGATCTATAAAATACTTTCTGATTTTTGACATTTTTGATTGAATTTCCGGTTTTCTTGGAGGGAAATCTGATTGTTTGATTGGATTTTCTTCTGAATCAATATTTGAACATTTTTGTGTGATGTTTTTTTGGATATTTGATTTAAAAACACATAGGTAAAACACATCAAACAAGCACAATCCTAGGTTGTGTAAGACAATATCTACTGGATTCCCACTTGGATTGCTCCAGCTGTGCTTACTTTTGATGAATGATTAGTGGCTTGACCACACTGGCTCCCCCTTGCATTGCACTCACTTCTTGGGTCAGCCAAGCCTCATGAATCTCCCATGATGGACTTCTCATTTCTACCAAAAGCCACAACAATGTGAGACGGCTTCAGAACGATCGTTCTTGCACCAGTAAATAGAAGAGAATTTTTTACTACAACAAAAGGGTTTTAGTAGGGGAATTTAGTTCATGGGGGATCATCCATATGACAAGAGACCATTGTTACCCTTCTTGTTGGAACAATCCTCATGATACTTGAACTTTCCTCAAGTACCCACATTTATATCTCGGGTGGAAATTGCTTGGCTTTAGTGTGTTTCTGATTG
Organism: Sequoiadendron giganteum; assembly: GCA_007115665.2. Taxonomy (NCBI): domain Eukaryota; kingdom Viridiplantae; phylum Streptophyta; class Pinopsida; order Cupressales; family Cupressaceae; genus Sequoiadendron; species Sequoiadendron giganteum. Next base: position 6,127,714 of record CM021104.1, read on the forward strand.
GGTCGTTCCCTTGGGTTGATTACCTCTTGTCCCACCAAGGTAGACCCTCTAAGGATTAAAATCAATAAAAAGAATGGGTTTGGCTTTTTGATCACCCAATTAAGGGGAGATCTTACACGCCTACCATTCCACAAACACAACGAGCATGGTGTAAATTTATCCCTCCTAATTATGCCAGATTCCTAACTTAACCAAAAGAAGTGACAAATAAATTCAACCCTGCACCCAATTGTTAGTAGTTTCAACTTTGAATTTCTTTGACAACGTTCTTTATTGTTTCATCAAAGTCTCTTTCTACGTGTAAAATTCCTACAAAATAGAGAGAAGCAAATTAATTCTCGAACTAATAACTTTTTGGAAAATTAAACAGATGTGCCATAACAGTAAACAAATGCACTAAAATTTCACACATATGCGCTAAAAGATTGCATGAATGCGCCAAAACAGTCTATGCATGCGCTAAAAGAAAACACATATGTGTTAGAAAACTCCCTGTATGCGCCAAAAAGGTGCAACGAATGCGCTACAAAATTCCACGGATGTGCCAAAACAAAGCATAGATGCGTCGAAGAATGTTTCGTATGCGCCAGAGGAACTCACAATCGCGCTAAAACTTTACACATCTGAACCTATAAACACACTTTTCCATAAAACATTAAAAATAAAAGGGCTATGCCCCATAGTGGGCACCAATTTATGTGTGCTAATAAAAATGAGTGAAATAGTTAGTAAACTTAAACACACATCAATGGAATGTATTACATCTAATGAAAGAGAAATAATAAAGCAAACTATTATAATCATTCATTTGAAATCATTCCATTGTCCTCTATTCTTGGTGATCTCTCTACTCATGCTCTCAGAATTATGTGTTGCACATGAATCTATGAAATGAAAAACTAAGAAACAAGATGATATATGAAAATACACAACTATATTGCCTACATCTACATGTTTTTGGTATTTTCTTGATTGAAATGCTAAATGCTCTAAGATTATGATGTTGTTGTGTTCAAATGATACTAAGATGATTTGTGATGAAAGATGCAATTCTAAATAAAATGATGTAACAAGCTAAGATGTTAATGCTAAAATAGCCATGATAATGCAACTATGAACTTAAATGCTAAATAGTAACTACAATGCTTTCAAATTGCACTAAGATTTCTGCAGCATAAGCTTTTAATCCCCTTCTCCTTGAAAAAGATGTAGAAATGTCCTCTATTTATAAAATTTTCCAAGCTTGGGCTGAGGTGGTAAAGATGGACGGTTGAGATCGTGATCTTGAGGCATCAACGGTGGAGCACAAAGAGGTTGGAGAGAATCATGGAGGTGGTTCCCTTTAAGAGAACACCTTGTCAAGTGTTGAAGAGAATCAGAGGAAGGAAGAAGCCATGTGTCCAAGGTGGTTTCAAATTTGTTGCAGGTTGTTGATGAAAATTCTCATTTTACAAATTAGAAAAATTCAATTTTATGTGACACATGGTGAGGTGGCAAGTGAGGTGGAAGGAAGTTAGAGAAATATGGAGACATGACAATTTGAATTAAAAATTCAAATTTAAATGAAAGTGAGAAATTAACTAAATAAAAAATTATTTAATTTGTGTATTTAATTAATTTAAGAAGAAAATGATTTTTTGAAAAAGAGGAATTAAGTGAATGAACCATATAAATAAATTTGTCAATTTATTTATATTATTAGAAGAATTAGGATTTATTAATTAAATATCGAATATTTAATTAATTGTGCTCCAGACCATTTTTATGTGCATGCATGCACCATCACTTCAGTTAAGGACATATTTGGTATGTGTTGAGTTCTACAAGCCTTTTGATGCCATAAAATAATAGCTACACTTTTTTCTACTTTCCTTCATTGAAATTGATAGATTTGGCTTCATTATGAATAATCTATTCATGTTTTTGAAATGGCTTGAGACAAATTCACTGCCAACAATTTACTGTGGGAAAATCCGTTGCGGATAATTCATCGCATTTACATTTTTTAATATATAATTCAAAGACATTGAGATTTTTTTTGTAAAAGAATAATTTCCACGACATTAATAATAGAGATGACTCATATTGTTGTATAATTGGTTTACTAGAATAAAATAAAATATATTGATTTTTTTATTCATTTTTATAATCATAAATCAAATTTTCTAATTGTATATGTGATGAATTATCCACGACAATGAATTGTTGGTGGTGAATTTTCTACGAGATGAATTAGTCATGACGAATTATTTGATGGTGAATTTTCTACAAGATGAATTTGTCAGTGGTGAATTTTCCTAACATATCATATAATTAATTGCATAGGGAATGTAAGAATGTTTTGGTTTATTATAATGAGAATGGTTTCTTACATGCTTGATTCATAAGAAATGAGGGAATAGTTTCAAATGATCCAAGCTAGGCCTTTGTTCATAGAATCAAAGTGTTTTAGAAAATGAAATCCTATAGTGTTGCATGGAGCTGGTGCACTTAACATGTAGTAAGGAACCATCAATGTGGACAATTAGAAGATTTAGGATTTTTATTGTGGAAAAAATATAAAAGTTGAAACAATTACAATCAAACACTAAGCTTGGAAGCCCTTTTCATGCAACAAGAATTTACATTTTGTAAACTTGTCTATCAAATAGTTTTAAAATTTAATTTTTTTTGTTGTAATGTTTATTCAAATCTACATGGTCATTGTTTTTATTTGCTACCTAATAATGATTTTTGTAATTTCATATGGTTTGATTATTAGGTTGAAGAGGCTTTAGCGAGACTAATATGATTTTTTTATTTTTCTTATTACTAAAATTTGTACTTCTCTCTAATTCTATACGTTATTATTCAATTTTTGATCCATTGTTTAAAATATGACAATTTGATCTACATTTGAAAATTTTCTCAGTGTTATTGTTCTAAGTTTTGTTTATAATGTGTAATTTCCACTCACATGAGTATTTAATCTACATTTTTTCCTTATTACTAAATTTTTCATTTCTTTCTAATTTTACATGCTATTATACAATTGTTTAAAATTTGACAACTTAATCTACTTTTGAAAATTTGTTTACAATGTTATTGTTCAGTTTTATTTATAGTGTTATATTGTAATTTTCAGTCACATGAGGCATAACAAAATACTTGATTTACGACAAAGAGCAACTGTCTAATATTCTTATTTATGTGCTTCGTTTATGATAGCCATCAATGTGTAATTGAATGGAAATTACTATAGGGGCTTACATTCTCACACTATTTGCAGTGAGCAAAATTCTTGATGCTAACACATTCCTACCTAGTTTATATTTGATTAATAAATATGATTTTACATTTTCCATATACCAATTTGTGCATATGTTGCGATCATTACAATGCATGTAGTTACATTTCCTTCAGTGAAATAGTTCATATATATTGGATATGCTTTTATATTTCGTAAACATGCCCACGAAGATGGTTGTAACCACAACTAAGAAAATATAGTCCCAATTATGTTGTGATGCTTGTCCACACCCTTTCCCAAAGCCCCAATTATGCCAAAGACTACAAACATGCTATTAAAGGTTTTGTAGATTGACTTTTAAATGCATTTAGATATGCAATGCCATCGCCCTTTAAATGCCTTATTATCTCCCCTTATTATTTCCTTTGTAACTTTTTGGATTTTTTTTTAACGTGTTTTGATATTTTAAAAAATAAACAAGTTGGAACAACAATTGAAACTTGCAATGTAAATGTGGATATGTCGGTAAGCAGATTGGCACTTGAAATAACACCCGATTCGCCCAATGGAAAGTGAAAATAACACTCCAATAGTTGGAGAGATTGTGTGTGAAATGATAATCTTCCTCTATGTTTGAGAGAGGCAACTCCCTCATATGATAGGGGTTTTTAGGATCTTTATATACTTTTAACTTGAAAGTACATAAAAGAATGAAAAGACAAAGTGGTTGAAACTCATAAAGAAAGCCTCAATAACAAAGATACCGATATCATTGGAGTGTAATGGCATAAATTTGCACCTTAGGCAAATTTCCCATTTATTTACCCTCACTTTAGGAATTATGTCTGATGATGCAAAACCCGGTGTTGTCATCTTGTTCCTTCCACATAGCCTTATCTTTTTGTGTCAGTGGAGGAATTTCTGTCAAGGACCTGTGTGTGCCGCGCGAACGTCTGCATGCTGCATTGTCGTCCTGACAAGATTCCTACCCTTGGAATTTGCAAGAGCATTACGTTTTTGGTTGGCTGCAAATGTAACATCTTTTGTTGACCCTTGATTGACGAGAAATGACTCTTACCTCCATTTTATCCATTTGAACATTTATTCTTTCGCTCTCTCTCTAGTTCTCTTGATCTCTCATGCTAATTTTCATTCTCTAGCTCTCTTCTTACTTTTTCTCTCCTTCCTGCTGCTGCAAGCTCTCTACTTGGCTTCTACAACATGCTTTTGCTACAATACCATTTCTATGCAGGTCTACGAAGCTCCATTCTCTTAGCGTGGTGCCATCCCTTGTCATCTTCCTCTCTTGGCCTTGAGTGCTAGCAGAAGGGAAGGTGATATTTCTCCTTTTATTTGCTTGCATCATTGTGTCTTATAGAGGAGCATTCAGGTTGTCTTTGCACTCTATTTGATAGTGTCTTTTTCTTTCTCCTCTTTATCACTTTCTCTATATCGTTGCATATTTGGTTGTCCATGGAGGTGGGAACACCAAAATAGGGGTCTGACTAAAACATACCTCAAAACACAACCCAACATTTTTCTTGTTCTTCTGTGTGTAGGTGCAGGTTCGTTTACTTGAAACCAATTGGAAGATTCTACTACGCGTGAAAGGTATCTTTTCCCACTCTTTCTTTGTCATTTTCATACTAGAATAGCTTTTCAATATTCTTCTTGTTGTACTTTCTACTTCCTGCATTTTCTTTGTTAAACTATAAAACCTCAATAGTCAGGTAGTAAGTAGGCCCTTTGTGCTTTTTGGTTGTTTATCAAACCTTTGTCTACATAGGACACCAACGTGTCCCTGGGACATTAGTGCAGTGTGTTGGAGTTTGATTTTCACGCTCTCGTCCTCAAACAGTAAGTTGTCTGGTTAGCAACTTGAAAACCTCTATGGCCGGCTCAACCCAGTTCTAGAAGCACCTGTTATTTAGCAGAAGGGAAACAAATTTTTGTTTGCTCTTCATTTTCAACCTGTCTCTCTTCCTTCTTTATCTATTGTTCAATCTGAGGTAGTTTAGGGTAGTTCATTCCTTGAGGCTCTCCCGTGATCTGGAGCCTCAGGGGTGACGAATCCCTCTACTCTACATTTTTGGTGAACCCAATGTGAAAGTTCTGTTTTCATTTCTTAGTGTCAAATATCTTTCTCTCATTTCCTGGGTGCGTTACAGACTTGTGCGTCGTGAAGCTTTATGATCTTTACAACTCAGTCAAAAACCTTTGGGCACATTGTTAGAAGGAGCTTATGACATATAGAGATGGATTCTAAGAAGGTCATTATTGGTCTTACCTTTGGAGAATTAATTTTAGGAACAAATACAAGTTTCTCTATCCCTTTTGGGGAAGCTCCTCATATTCCTACACCTCCTGGTTTTCCTTTCGCTTCGTCTATGGAGGAAGATGATGCCATTGAAATTCCCTTAGGGCAACTTCTTTCCCTAGATAGGATACTCAGAGAGTTTGAGAAGTATTTGGAGAAAGAGAGAACCTTGGCTAAGGTAGCTAAGGTTGTTAACAAATTGAGAACTATGTTGGATAAGGATCAGAGAGGTATAAAATTTCTCTTAGGTCTCGTAGACATAGTGGACACTCATGTGTCCCGGCCTATAACTCTAACTTGGGCGTTGCCCAAGAACTTGGCTTCGAGACCACTGAGAGATAAATAGAAGTCTCAATGCTTAGGGTATCAATATGTATGGCCGATACTAGCCCTTCTATTGACACCACCTCTAGTCCTCAATTGACCCCCACCTTTAAAGTAAACAAGGCACCCTTGGGTTTTAGCTCTACAAGCACTAATGCTCTCAGTGGTAATCTTGGAGTCCATGTTGGTCCCGGTGGTGGGGTCTCTGTTGGAATGGGTGTTGGTGGCTCTGGTGGTTCTAGTGGAGGTTCCACTGGTCATGTTTCATCCTTTAACCCTATCTTAAATGCCTTGTTGCAGAACATGGGTCAGATGCAAAACTAGTTAGCGAACTTATCCAATGCTACCTCCCAACCTATCTTTCAACCTTTCTTCCATCATAGTCCTCTATCCATTGCTATTCTAAACACTCCTATCCTTCAAGGGATGGAGATTCCAAAGTTTGAAAAGTATGGTGGTCGTGGAGATCCTCAGATGCACGTTTTGACATTTAATGCCATGTGCACTAATTTGTTCCATCATGATGCTCTAATGGCTAAGTTATTTTCAAGATCTCTTAAGGACACTACCCTTGAGTGGTACTGTTCCTTATTGGATAACTCTATCTTTTCCTTTGATCATTGGTAAATTAGTTCCTTAGGCAGTTCCAAGCTAACATCGAACCGAAGATGACCTTTTTAGATCTCGTTTGATGCAAGCAAGGGGACCAAGAAAAGGTGATTGATTTTATCGCTTGCTATCAAGTGTTGTTCTCTCAATCTCTTATCCATTATCAAATTTAGATGTTCAAAAGGTTTTCATTGACAACTTACATAAATCATGGCAAGAAAAGTTTGCCTTAATGAAAAATCCATCTTTTGTACACTTGTGTATTGCATTGCGTGAGTACCAATAGATGATGGCATAGTTCAGGGGTTCGTTCTCGCACTCCCATTCTGATAACTGGTCTGTAGTCTTGGTTTCTGGCAAGAACAAATGTGAATGTTGTCTGTGCACCTAAAGATAAAAGTTTAGGGTGCAATAGACACTTCACAAAGCTATCTGAGTCTTATACTATTGTTTAGAAAAAGTTAGAAGATAAAGTTATGACATTACAAGAACCCTGACCTTTGACCGAGCCATATCCTGAGTGGTATGACTCACAACATTTTTTTCAATTCCATCGAGTGCACAGACACGACACCGAGTAATGCGTGCATCTACATCACAAGGTCTAGGACCACATCGACGACGAGACTATCCATCTTGATGAGAAGAAACAAAATTCTAATAAATCCGTGGCCAATGCTAACAGTGAGCTGCAAATTTACACTAATCCATTTCCCTCTCACTTAGTAAATTTGCTAACTCCATCTTCTGCATCTTCTGCATTTTCTGAATTAGTTCCATTAGAATAAGTGAACATGGTCTCGTTCACATGTATCCCTCCTCTTGAAAATGCAAGTGTGATACTTGATATAACATTCACCTCGCATGATGTTCCTTTAAATAAGGAGCCTTCCCCACTATACATTCCTACTCGGATTAATGAAAATGTCGTAATTGGCATCTTAGTTGATCCGACGAGTCGGGTAAATGTTATAACGGAGAAAGCTCTATTAATAAATAGTTTACACAAGGAGAGATACGAAGAGTCGCAGACCACTCTTTGTACCCACGATGAACTCTCTATTGCCCCTATGGGCTCAATTTCTTTGTTAGTTTTTGTTGGACCCAAATCTGTTGATGTGCCATTTGTTGTGATCCTAGAGTTCGACCTGTTCAGAGTAAGGCTACACATTATGTGGCTAGCTTCTATGAATGGTGTTTCCTTTGTGATCCATAAAGGTTTAAAGTTCCCTCATGAAGGCACTGAGCACATAGTGCATGACACTGGCTATAAACCATTTGTGTCGTGTAGGGGTTTCTCACTGGATCACTTCTAGCTTGTCTCGGTTGGACCTCTCCCTCCTAGGGGAGATTTTTTATATAAGGTTTATTTTCAATATAAGATTGGGGGCTCAACGCTGAATGTTAGATATTTGGTGTCTCCTTATGTTGTCTCAGTCAAAGCCTCTTTCATAGCGCAACAACAAGTTGCCTCTTCTGCCCTGTCAAAGGGAACGGGGAAGCTTGCTTGCGCTCTAAAGCCTTCTCTTGTTGTGTCTACGATTCTATCTACTCCTAATTCTCATCCTATTGCAACATCTTTGGCTCCCACTCCCATGCCTTGCATGGGAAGTGCGATGGTACTCGCGTGGCGGAAAGCAAAGTGCCAAGATTTTGAGCTTCCTATTTTTTCCACGGTTCCTCGATCCATTGTCTACGATAAGGGGAAGGGTTCTCTTGGAGCTGCTCCTGTGTCTCGACCTTTGCGGCCTCCTATTGTCCCTCCATCTGCCCTTAGGGCAATGAATGGGAAGAGGCCCATTGTTGAGGTGCCTATGGTTGTTTCTACTCCGGTGCTTCCTCCTCCTACTCTTGCCCAAGAAACTACCCTTCCACCAATGATGGTTGTGAAGGATACTCCTGCGACTGAGCAACAATCTTTGATTTCTTCTCAAGTCGCGTCTTCCAGCATCCATAACTAACGTAAATGACTTGTGCGTGAGCGCAAGTGCAGATAAAAGGTTCTAGCCATTGAGACACCACCTTGCAAAATATGGAGGGGGAGTCAATGGCCCCTATTTTTGCATCCTCTTTTGTTGTTCTACCTTCTTATGTTATTTCTGCCTCGGTTCCCATTGCCTTTGTTTTGCTTCCAGCTCCCCTGATAGGTCCCGATGATGCCCACCCCAAAAGGGTGCAAGTTTTCATTGCTCCTTCCGTGGAGCTCCCTCTCTTGGTGTCTCTTCCGAACATCCTCCATTCTCTCAGCCCATAGACATGCTGAATACATTGGTGGTGTCTGTTGTGGCTTTGTCCTCTTCATCCTCTGCTTCTGCTTCCTTTGTGGGGATTCAATATCCTTTGTTGAAGTGCAAGTTGGAGGATGACCTCGCTGCAAGTGGAGGTCAAAAGAAGGGTTCTCCTTCTTCGGAAGCTAGTTCTTTTTTGGCCTGTGTCGTCCTTGTGACGAAGGCAACCCCTTCTTCTTTAGAGCTAGTCATCGCCCTTCTTCTTAAGGTTGACAGTGGCTCCTAGCTGCCTCGCCCCTCCCACAAAAAGTGCATGTTTAAGTCAATGGAGGGCATCTTGGTTCTATCCTCGATATTTGCAAGATTGTTGACTTTTGCTTCACATGAGCTCGATGAAGAAGAGCTTGAGGGGCATTCTTCCTTGGCCCTTGTCGCATGCAAGTTGGAGGGTATCGCCCTCGCTATCTTGCCCTTGTAGGCCCGTCCGTCCTCCCCCTATAATGATCTAGATTGGGAGCATGACGACTTGCTAGTCGATGAGGACTAGGGTGGTACCTCTTCTCTATCTGTAGCGTAGATTTGTTTGTGTTTCTGTATTCCCTCGTGCTTGTCTTTTTATGTTTGTGATCTTTCTTGGAGGACCATCACTGCCCTTGTAGGTGCTTGGATACAAGCGCGAAAAATCTATAGTACACTTCTTCTATTTGTATAATCATTCTTCTATATGTCGTGAAATTGTTTGTGGATATTGGGGATGATGCAAAGCGTTGGGGGCATTTAGGCCCTCTTCCATGTTGACCCAATTTTTATTTTTACTTTGTCTTCATGCGCTCTTCTTCATGTTAGGAACAAATCTATTATTATATCTATTTGTATCAATGAATAGATATGACCTTGAACTCTCAAATCCCCCTATCTCTTGATTTCTTCATCTCTATCTGCTTCATGATGTTGTGGTTCTTATGTATTGTCCCACTCAAATTGAAGATGGACTGGTTATAAAGTGTGTCAATGGTTCAGTGGTAAAGCATCCTTAAACTTTTTAATGGACTAACTATGACTATCTTTAATTTAGGTATGACTCATTTACCAACAACAATGACCATGGAACATGTAACAAGATCAACATGATTAAACATTACATGCAAAGAAAAATGAACAAACTATAAGTATCGATACACTTCATGAATTTGGCAGAAGCTAACTTTCCCAAAGCTTTAAAAAAAGATTGAATTTTACCTTATGTACTATTCTTCGTTTGTACTCAAGTTTGAGAGCCTATGTTAGTAACAGGAAATTAGAATCTTTTAAGAAATATTCACAATGGTCTTTAGAAAAGAAAAAGTTTTCTAATTTTCTTTTAAGAAATATTCACAATGATCTTTAGAAATTTTTTTTTTTCTAATTTTCTTTTAAGAAATATTCACAATGATCTTTAGAAAAAAAAAAGTTTTCTAATTTTCTTTTAAGAAATATTCACAATGGTCTTTAGAAAAAAAAAAGTTTCCTAATTTTCTTTTAAGAAATATTCACAATGGTCTTTAGAAAAAAAAAAGTTTCCTAATTTTCTTTTAAGAAATATTCACAATGGTCTTTAGAAAAAGGAAAAAAGTTTTCTAATTTTGTATGGTGGTTCTTTGATTTCATATGTAACTAATAAACAATATTTTCACACAGCTTAAAAAAAACTGCAACCATGCCTCTATTAAAAAAGTGATCCAATGACTTCGGTAAGACTTGTAATCACAGAGATGCACATCAAAATATTGTTGTTTCTTGCCTGCTTTAATGTGCGCTCTTGTGAATAATAAAATACCAATGTCCTCATAGTATGCAATATTAACTTTTAATAAGTGGGGTTTACCTTTGACTTTTCAATGCATATAGTTCGATTCTTATCACAGATGAGTTTCCAACCTTGATCTTACCCTAAAGCTAGTGAGTGCTTACAAAGTTTTAACTTTTGACTTGGAGTTCAGTCAGTATGCGGTAGAAGCAGGCTTCTATAGCACAGTTATTCCTGACCCAATTTACCTTGACTATTAATCAGTTTAAAGAGATTTAACAGAAATTCTCTTACTCATTATCATTTACATAAATCTCATATTTATCATTTATGTATTAAATTAAAATGACCTCTAATGATTTTACTTTTACTTTGTCATCATTGGTATTTTCTAATAATTAATTTCAATTAATCAAACATGCTCCAAAAAAAAAATTGTCATTAAGAACATGAAAGCCCAAGGAAGTTAATGTCTAAATAGAAAATTCACTGAAGTACTTGAAGATGAGGGCCCGCTACCATTTTCTTTTTGTACTTCTAAAAACATGATGGTAAGTTCACTCAACTTGTCTACATAAAGACTCAAATCTATACATTTATGCGTCATCATATCACTATCCTTCACAAAAGAAGTGTTTTGAAAACACTTTCCCAAGGGCATTCATCACATTTGATCATTATTAAAGACTAAAATCTTTATTGAAAAATATCTTTAGGGAGAATGAGTAGAATATACGTATTTCATTTAACAAGTCTTGAGTAATAAAGAGAAAAAATCAAAATCAGTCCCAAATGGATTTGAAGCTCTTCCAAATGCATTTGCATTGTGCAATGAAAGTGTAGCAAACAAAAGACCAAGATCTTTGAGGAGAAATAGAATAAATCTGTCTTCATCCTTCAAAATATATTTGGTGGCATGCTAAAATCAACAAAAGCTTGATTGGTTCCAATTACCCGAAGTCCAAGTTGAATCTTGGTGGCCAACTCTTACATGAGGATCTCAATGAAGTATGTGCATATGCAGAAGCTTTATACAATAGAATAATGCAAAGACTCAGAGAGATATAGAACTAAAACAGTAAGTGTATTATTATTATCTGTTTGTCTTGGACTCTTGTGCATTGCATACTCTTGAGAAAGATGCATAACTACTATCTTGTAATATATTTACCTGTTTGCCTACTTCTGTGTTTGACGTACATCTGCTGATGTTACAGATATGTACAGATATAGATTGCATGCTATGGAGACCAAGAATTGTTATGAAACTTGAACTATTTTTGTATGGAAGTGGAACCATTTCCATTTATCACTCCTCACCTCTCATTGGTTTTGTATTTTCGAACTATATATTGGTAGGTGCGTGATGCAAAGCATGAGCCTTAGACGTGCTACCTTGATGACCACATCAACTATACTATCCAATTTTTGAATTGTGACGCTCCAAACATGGTGACGAGTGACGAAAGTTAAACTTGGTGGTTTGGCCTAGAGATATATTTGGCCCCATTGAAGCCATGGAATAAACTGCTCAAAAGTTTGGCATAAGTCTAGTTACAATAGGAGCATCCCACTCTGTGGATGCTCTACACCACTATTGGAATATGTGTGAAACTTGTTGGAGATGAATGGATGATCCTTGTTTTACTTGCAAGAATATGGGAGGTGATTTGGAGTACTATAGACCATGGAAGTGTTCCCATAGTTACCGCAAGCCACAAGAATGGTCTTGGAGTTATTGTAGGAACCAATGCCAAAAGATCCTCCTACATCAATCACCCCTCCTTGTGAATCAATAATTCAAATTGTGTTAGTCTAGGAAAGTAGGTGCAATGCCTTGAATTCTAGCTGCTGCTTACTGAATCATTTGGCTTGTTGTGGGAGTTGACCCACTCTGATTACTTTGTATACAATCATACAACAATTTTATGTAAACATGGTTTCCAAAATCTAATGTCTTTGCTGCTATAGGTCATATGCTGGTGGTGAAGTGCAAAAAGTTAAGTAGCATAGCCATATGGCATAGTCTTCTTTGAAGTTGGAACAATGTGTTGAGCATGGACTCACTTCAAGAATTTGGTATCTCTTACTACTCACCGACACAAGCACCTGTGAGGATTTGTGTTGTACATACACTTGTGACTATGCATGTATGGATATCCAAGGAGTTCATTACAGACTTCCATTGGCACCACATCCCAAACTATGTCCTACTAAAAAGGATGAATATCACATTAAAAACAAGATTGACTAGTAATATGTTTATCTTGTGTGTTGCAAGCATTGAACAATCCCAATTTGTAGGGCTGCAGAAAAGACAGGGTTGGCAAATTTAGTTGCTGCAGAAGTTAGGTTCTTCATGTGATAATGAAGTCCACTGGCTACCCTTGCACCTGCATCTATGTGTGAAATAATTGCTCAACTTCAGCTTCTACCATTGTTGTGCAATGTTGACTACAATGTTGGGATCTACGTTGGTAATTCCATCAAATGTCTTGACATCATCATCCTCTGTTTTGACGTGTACAAGCACAGTCTTCTGAGAATGGCGCCCAACATTGGAATGACTACTACTTTTGTGTTTGTTGCACCATTTTCCTAGCTTGGATGCTTTGTTCTTGTCCAAAGGCGGTGTTTTCTTTGGTGCAAAGTTTGTCTCTCACTTTCCTTTCTACTTGAACTCCTACTCAACGATTGCTCCATAATTATAGACTTCTCCCATCATCTTGATTTTAACCAACTTCAGTCTAGATTGAATGAATGGTTGTAGGTTTTTGTGGTACATGAGGACTCAATGTTGCTTTGACTTGAATGAACCTACCCTTTCATAGAGTTTGTGGAAGGCATCAATGCAGGCTTGGACTAATTGGTCATGACTTTGTTGCATTGTGACCACGGCATGTAGCAATCATCATAGACATATTCAAGATAATATTCATCCTTGAAGTTTTCCAAAAATTGATCCTAGGTTGGCTGAGATTTCCCTCTTGTTTGGTCTTCCTCACAAAGCACATGGGCTTGCCACCACTTCTTGGAATGCAATCTTGTTCCTCTTCATAAAAAAGGTCATTCATGGAAAAATATGACTCTAACTAGTCTAACCAATTATCTACAACATCAGCATTAATCTTGTCCTCAAACACATGAATGTCTAGGTTTCCTTGAAATCTAGGGGGCACTCAACCACCAAAAGCTTTACCTGTAATAACGTCCACTGAATTTTTTTTGGGATTTTCTCTAACCAAAGTGATTCACAACAAACCCCAAACAAATGGTAATGCCAACAACTATTAACACAGTCATAACTTGATATGAATTGCAAATTAACAATAGGCTGTCATAAACAGTTGATGCAATGGAATATAGCTAGCAACTATTTTTCATACCTCATGGAATGACCACACTAGTCATAGTAGTCTTATTCATAAACGGAATCGAGTGTAAACATGTCAAGTAACTACCTTAATATAGAATGACAGTGAGTTGTAAACTGGCTGTAGCTGATTACAGAGCATTTGGGTCTTTATTAACACCCAACACCTTCATACTCAACATTAAAGAGCTCTCACATCCCCAATACCACCCAGATCTGAAAAGAGTTCCAGGAAACTGCTGTTAAAGGGCTGCAGATGCAAACTGCGCTAAGGAACAGGCTGACAGAGAATTATTAGTCACTTTCACACCAGAAAACACCTATAAACTGCCTCCTAACAACAGCAAGCTGCCTTCCCAATGTTCAGTCCCACTCCTTCTGCCCCCAAGAAACTCCATAAACTCATTGAACTCATGAAATCACCATATTAGAAGACCCCAAAGGAATTTGCACTGAAAGTCTTTTACGATCCCGCTGTTATGAATTTATTTGTAATAATAGTTTACATAGGCCTTCAATACACCTTCAGCTCTCACGCCAGAACACTCAGCAACATTTCAAAGTCTATGAAATACTTGCCTAACTTCAATAACCTCCTTAAATATGCCCCAGATAGTCAGACCAGTTTATCTACTATTGTTCACAACCCTGTTTATGCTTCCCAAGCCACTCCCAAACTGTTATTATTTCAAACACATGGACAATCATAGGGGCGATTGGAGAAATAATTCATATAAAATTATGACCATTCAATATTGTCTTCTAACCTTTGGGATCTCTTCATACAACCTGGGCACCACTTTAGGAATATCTTACAGCCATGATGATGACCAGCAAGGGCAGCAAACACTAGAAAATTCTGCTAACCTGTATGGCCCAGCCAGAAAGGGGTGATTTACTTACTAAAATAATCTGCAACTTAGGGGATCGTAAACCACTACTAGAATGGTCAATCAACCTTGGAAAAGACAATGAAATGATACTCATAACACAACAACCATCACATAAGCTTTGGTGTTCAACTTGAGGGGGTACGGCCTACTACAAGAAGGGTACGACTAGGCATATAGAGCTCTGCAAAAATCATTTACCAAGCACACCAAAAAACCCTAAAAACTGAATAATAATCCACACCAAAAATTTGCACTTCAAAATACCTCATATATTTTCATTTTTTGAAACCCTAGAAACCAAAAAACTCCATGAAATACCAAGGTGATTTCTGCGTGAAATCACTCTACCAGCTAGGGAGGATATTTCACCATCGAAACTAGTGATTTGATGAGGGTTTTCGTCCTTGATCAATCCTTGAAAGAACTTTGTTCACTCCAACATCATCTTATTATGTGTGCAAACTTGAATAATGCAAATGAGAGCAAGCCCCACACCTCTTTCTATAGATTTTTCGCTGTTTTTTCAAAAAAAGAACATTTTGCTTTTTCAAAAAAGCGCATTTTGTTTTCTTGTTGCTTTTTTGAATAAGCACTATTTTGCTTTTCTTGAAAAAGCATTTATTTTAAATTACTTTAAGTCCCCTTTTCCCCTAGGCATCCAACGTGGGGAAATAATCTTTTCAATTAATAATATTTAACACTAAAGTAATTCCAACTATCTTACAGAAAGCACTAACGAAACATCTGAATAAAAACTGATCACACCAAGAAGCTACTGATGAAGAGGGAAGATGTCGGATGCCAAAATGGGCACTTGCTTAAATTAGCCATGTTCTCCAAGAAATGTGGAAAACAACCCAGATGGCCAAAAATGCAATAGAGAACACCACCATCCCGAGTACGAACAAAATGCCAACACATGTTGAATGTTGAGAAACCTTGCTACCGAGCTCTCCAAGAACCTTGGAGTCCACTAACCATTGCCAATTAGCCTACGTGAACTCAAGAATAGGCTAAATGTCACAAAAGCTGACTAGGCTTGAGAAGGGGACATTACATTACCTAATAATGAGGTTGATAGAATCATCCATTTAAGAACTTCCACAAATTGGTTGAATGTCATGTCTCCAATAAAATATTGAAAATATTATAGCAATAGAAAAAGTAAAAAAAAAAATATAAAAAGAAAGCAGAGAAACAAAAAAAAAGAAGGAAAAAAGAGAGATAGCCACCTCGACTTGGATAAGGCCAAAAGTGGCCGCCTTAAATGGGGAGAGATCTGATTTTTGCTTGTTTGCAAAAAATAATAAAAAACATGACTAAGGAGGTGGCCACCCTAGTAGCCACTGCCCTCGAGTTTGCAACCACTGCCCTTGAGACATATGAACCTATTTAGGAAAGCAATAGGCAGTCAGACAGTTTTGCAGATTATTATTTTTCTCTTGAAGCCTCATTTCAACAATTGTTCACACAGCCCCAGGACAAAAACCCTTGAGCATCTCAAAAGAAGACTGAGGACAAAAACCTTTAGCCTTCTAGTTGGTGGTTCCAATTTGGGAATTGCACAGGGTTTGAAGATTTCAGTATAGTTCTAGTTTAGCAGTTTCAGTGCAAAGTTAGCAGCCAGCTCTAGCATCCTCCTAGTTGTAACATAATAGTCTAGTTAAACAGTCTATTTTAGATCGATTTTGGGTTCAACGTAGCGTTTAGCTTGACAGTCAAATCTAGAACCATCTAGTCATAGATAACTGCAAAAAAGGGCTTCCTGGGTGTGAGTTAAGGACCGCAGATCGCAATACAAACCAACAGCAACTCAAGGAGTTTCTAGAACCAAACATTTGCAAGGTGGTTTGAATGAAGGGGACTTTATTATTGTGTGGAAACCAAAACTTCCAATAGCAGAAACTAAGATTAGATTGTCATATTTTTATTTGTAAGAATTGTGTAAGTTGTTAATCTCCCTCTATAATCAGACTTGCAATTAGCTTCCATTTTGTAAAAGGAGTAGCAATTTCATAATAAAGTGTTGTTTTTATAATTTAGTTAATTGTCATATACATTTGCAACCAGATTATTAAAAAAAATTAAAGCTGTATATTAATTTGGCATGATAATCGTATTAGAGCAATAATCCTACCAACCTATAGAGTATGTGTAATATCCCCAACTCAAACGATGAGGATTAATAGCATATTGGCTGTCCTTTCCTTGGATTACCCAAGAAGAAGAGGACTTAGAGCATCATTGGATAAGTATTGGAGTCTTTGGCTTGTTCTCAATTCTATCCTTAAGTTGTGTGCACGTCTTTTTATGCAACTTTAGTGAACTTAAGTTATTTTAAGTTGAGGGCACGCCTTTTTAGGCAACTTAAGTGACTCCTAGCTAGAAGGCTTAAGCTGGCCCATTTTTATGTACTTTAAGTGACTTTTAAAAAGCATGTGATAAAAAGGCAAAGGGGGTGTGGGTTTTCTAGCAGCTTATTGATTCAGTTTTTAGGTTTTCAATGTGGAGCATTGGATTAACAGGTGGTGAATCAAGGGTTGAGATTAATGCATCTCTTTGGGGAGATATTATAAAACTCTCAAGGGGTCTTTTAGAGCTGATTTGTTATGAGTTTTTTGTTTATTGTTGCTGCAACTTGGCTTAAGGTCTAAAACCCTTGAGTATCCTTGGTTTCAGAGAGACATACGAGCTCCCCCTAGTCAGAAGGGTTTGTTTTGGTGGAAGAGCTTTGGTTTGTGAAACCCTAGCACATCATCTTTTCTAGGCTGCAATTGTTTATCAAGTTTGGAGGATGATTTAGAGGTGAAATTCAGAGTTGAAGGTTCAGATTTGGTTCAACTATGGCATGATATCTTCATATTTCTGAGCATTCTTGAGGATGGCAATAGATAATTAGACCCAACGCTGATTTATTTTGGGAGTTGATGCCATATTTGAAGATAGCTAGGGTTTGAACAAAGATTGAGGTATTTTGTATCTAAAATCTGCATTCTTTATTCTTCTTTATTTCAGAAAAATTAAAAAAAAATCATTGTAATGCATTTCTGAAATTTCTGGGCAGAAATAAAAGGATTTCCTATACTTTTCCTAAGTTCAATAATACTTAGATATTTATTTCTTTTAGCAGAAAAATTAGTTCATTAACCTCATTGTAAATTTGAGTTTGTTGTTGAAATTCTTATATGCAAATTAAGTTTTAGATGCCCTAGTTTTGGAAATATTGTTATTTTTCTATTATCCAATGTTCCACGAGGATGTGTCCCCCCTAAAACACTATGTTTCCTAGACATCCATGTCTTGAAGACTTCGAGACTTGGGGGGAACACCCCCCCATAAGCCCACCACCAACGTTGCTGTCTCCAAGATGCCGCTAAGACTTTGAGGATGTCAAGGTGTCCTCAAGACGTCTAGGGGACTCCTAGTTGTCTTCGGACCATCTTGAAGACACCCAAGCGTCTCTTGCAACCAAATGTCCAAAACACAATTTAAAAAAAAAATCAAAATTTTATGTGCCCAAGGCCAAACCCTAATGGCCTATGGGCACCACCCAAACCCCACAAACTCTACAAAACTGTCTCCTATCCTCATTTCAATTCACAAAAAACAATTCAACAAGAAGCTATTAGTGTGAGTGTGAGAGTGAAAGTTGCAAGTGTAAGGTGAAAGAGTGAGAATGAAGTGCAAGAGGGTTGAGGAGCAAGATGAAGAGCAAGAAGTGGAGTGATATAAAGTTAAGGTTCACTTCAAAATTCAAATGCTTAAAACTAGTTTGCTAAAGTTTCATTTGTAATTCTTATACTTATACATATTTTTATAACTATTTGTTCAAGTACTATATGTATTTCAGTGTGACCACCCCACCGCCACCTTGCCAGCTTCCCCCTGCCACCCCCTTGCCGTCCCCAAATTTAGGCCCTTGGTCCCCCCGTCCCCATGTCCCCATACCCCCTTGTTAGGAAAATTCATGAAACTATGCTATTATCCCTATTTGGGAATATTACAGTGGTATCAGAGCTGCAAGATTGAGTAGCTTGTTTGGGTTGGTTGTATGTGTGGAAAAAGTGATCATAACTTGGAAAAACAAAAGGAAATAATGGAAAGCAATGATCAACAACCATCATCAAGTGAAGAGGAGGTAAAACGTATGTTTGTAGAAATGCTAAGACAATTACAAAACACCAATCTTTATTTAAGTCAGATGGCTCACAATACAACAAATGGAAGAAACATAGTGCATGTGGAAAGAGAGGACAGTAGCAAAGCTGCAGAAAACAATGAACACTCTACCAAAAAACCTTTAGGTTCATTACAATCTAGACCATTCATGCCTACATTTATACAAGAGGATGAGCTTACGGAAGATGAACCTATGGAGGACAATGAGGATGCTGGAATTTTGGCTAAGTATCAAGCTTTGGGGGCAGATTTTCAATCAGCCATCTCATTTAGAGATTACTTGGAGGTCACCAAACGCACCAAGCCAAAGAAAAAATAGTGGAATCAAGGGAAGCAGAATTATGGGTTGCAAAAAAGGTTGGGACATCTATCCTTGCCGAGTTTTGATGGATCATCCAAGAGTACAACTAGGGCTTGGATTCAGAAATTGGATACTTACCTTGCCTTGAATCAAATGAAGGAGATTGAGGCCATCAAATTTGCTACCCTTCACCTTGAAGGAGCTGCACATGAGTGGTGGTATCATGGATTAGTGACACAAGGTCATGGTGCAATAGTCTCTTATGACCGATTTTTGCACTACATTGATAGAGCGGTTTGATCGTAAGGATTCAAAGGCACACTCTAGAGAAATGGCTCAGTTGAGACAGGTTGGGAAACTTGATACATACATTTCAGAACTTCAATGGTTGTCAATAATGGTTTCTAATGTGTTTAAGAAGAGGTTGATTTCGTGGTTCATAGAGGGTTTGTTAGAACCTCTCAAGGGTTGGGCCAAATTTTTTGATCTGCCAACCTTGTAGAATGCTCTTAAGCGTGCAAGGAATATGGAGCTAGCTACACCAAAAGCTAGGTTTCCTAGCAAGTTTCTGTAGAGACCCTTATTGCAGAGTTTGCCACAAAGGACAAGAAACCAAAATGTATTAGACCAACAAGTGAGATGTCTAAGCCAGTTGGTGGTGCATCTCGTGATTCGAGAGATGAGTTGAGACGAAAGAGGCTTTGCTTTGATTGTCGTGAGCCTTGGACACTTGGACATAAGTGTAAAAGTATGGGCAAGGCCCATTGGATTGAGGTCTTTCAGGAACCTAGTGATGATGAGTTGCATTCTATAAGTCCTTATGTCACAGACTTTAAGACTATGTAGTTGAGTTTCACAGTAGGCATGTCAGAAGGTGGTATTACGAGGCTCATCTTCAGATGCTCCAAGAGTTATTTCAGCTAGGAGAATGGAGAGAGTTTTTCGGCATTCAGTGGTTGAATGGGAAATACAATGTTTCATTTCAGATAAGTCCCCCAATACAGGACAGTGTGGATATCATGTTGACATACAAGGCTTGTTGGACAAGCATAGTATGGTATTTTCAGATCTACCGCATGGACTACCTCCAGATTGTGGATTTGAGCATGTTATTGAGCTTGTGGATAGCAAGCCAGTTGTTATTGATCCCTATTGTCATCCTAAATGATTCAAGGCTGATATTAAGAAGACTATTCAAGAGTTATTGGATGCAAAACATAAATGGCCTAGTTCTAGTCCCTTCGCTTCTTATGTCGTCTTGGTGAAGAAGGATGGTACTGTGAGGATGTGCATTGATTATCATGCACTAAATAAGACCATCAAGAACAAGTATCCTATTCCGTGTATGGATGCATTGATGGCTGAGCTACATGGAGCAATCTATTTCTCCAAAATAGATCTTCATTCAAGATACCACTAGATTCGGTTCTAAGAGCAAGATGTGCACAAAACAGCTTTCAAGTGCCACTATGGACATTTTGAGTATTTGGTGATGCCCTTTGGGTCATCAAATGCTCCAACTACTTTTCAATCTTGCATGAACCATGTATTCAACAAGCAGTTGCGGAAATTTGTGTCAATTTTCTTTGATGACATCTTAGTATACAACAAGACATGGGAGGAGCATATTCGGCATCTTGATGAGGTGTTAAGCATCTTAGCGGCTAACTCTCTTTTTGCGAAAGCCTCTAAGTGTGAGTTTAGTATGATCGAGCTATTGTATTTGGGATGTCATCGGAAATGGTGGAGTGAGGGCACATAAGGAGAAGATTCAAGCTATACTTGATTGGCCACCACCAAAGGATATGTCCCAATTGAGGGACTTCATTGGTCTATGCACATACTATAGATGATTTGTGAAGGGGTTTTCTTCATTAACTGCTTCTTTGATAGATTTGACCAAGAAGGATGCCTTTGTTTGGACAGTTGAGACTCAAAGAATCATGGATCAACTTGAGAAGGTAATGAGTACTTGTCTTGTTTTGGCTTTACCAGATTTCTCTAAACCTTTTGTGCTTGAATGCGATGCATTTGGTATTGGTATTGGGGCTGTTTTGATGCAAGACAAGCATCCAATTGCTTATGAGAGCTGAAAATTGAATGAGGTTGAAAGGAGGTTTGCTACGTATGACAAGGAAATATTGGCAATCATGCATGCACTTGAAAAGTTTCGTCAATATCTTGTGAGCAGCAATTTTATAGTGAGGACTGATCATAATTGCCTCAAGTATTTCATGGAGAAAAAATGATTAAATGAGAGACAACAAAGTTGGGTAAGCTTCAAGGGTATGATTTTGACATTGAATTTGTCAAGGGAAAAAATCATGTTGTTGCTGATGCATTATCTAGAAACCCTTCATTTTGCTCACTTTTAGAAATTTCAGCTTCTTGGAAGGATCACATATTAGTAGAGTATTCAAAAAATCAGCATGCTTGTGAGTTTGTGACATTCTAGATGATAAAATCAATGATGAAAGGTATAAAGTGTTGAATGACGTCATCTATTATAAGGATAGAATCTATTTAGTATCAGAAAGTAAGCTCAAAAATAAGATTCTTATTCCTGTCCATAACAATCAGCTTGTTGGTCATCCGAGTTATTTTAAGACATACAGATACTTCGTGAAAAATTCTCATGGAAAGGTATGAAAGATGATGTCCTCAAAAATGTGAGGGAATGCATAGAGTGCCAAAGAAACAAGGCTGAAGTTTCTTTCCCAGTAGGGCTGTTACAACCACTTCCCATTCCCAATCATAAGTGGGAAGAAATATCAATGTATTTCATTATTGGGCTGCTTAAGGTCTATGGTAAGCACTGTATTTTTGTTGTGGTGGATAGACTCACTAAATATGCTCATTTCATGCCAATGCCTTTTGAGTCTAAAGCACCACAAGTTGTTGGTTTATTTTTTGAACAAGTATTTAGACTTCATGGTGTGCCAAAAAGAATTGTAAGTAATAGAGACCGCATATTTATCAGCACTTTTTGGCAAGAGTTGATGAAGCTAGCTGGAACAGAACTCGATCATAGCACTAGTAATCATTCACAAATAGATGGTCAAACTGAAATTGTACAATAATGGCTTGAGGCTACTTAAGGAACTATGTCTTGGGACAACAAAAAGCATGGACAAAGTGGTTACATTTGGTAGAATTTTGTTGCAACACTACATGTCATATGAGCATAGGTATGACACCTTTCAAAGCTTTGTATGGTTATGAAGCTTCTACATTTGTGGATTTGGTTTTTTCTAATTCTAGAGCTCCAAAAGCTCTAGAGTGGGAAAAAGAGAACCAAGATATCCTTTAAGACACTTAAGGATAATTTTCAAATTGCACAGGAACATCAGAAGAAATATGTTAATCACCATAGAGTTTAGAGGTCTTTTGAGGTAGGAGACATGGAATTTTTGCATCTTCAACCTTATAAACAATCCTCATTGAAAGTAAGTGGGGCAGAAAAGCTTAAATCGAGGTTTTATGGGCCTTTCAAGGTGATTAAATGAATTGGAGCTGCCATCTACAAGCAAAATTCTCAATGTTTTCCATGTGTCATACCTAAAAAAGGCTCTTGGACAGCATGTGACTCCTATGGAATTGCCTCCCATGGATGAAGAAGGTAAATTGATACTAATTCCAAAAACAATTTTACAAGAGAGAAAAGGTTGAGGAATAAAGTAATTTCAGAATATCTAGTGAAGTGGAAAAACTTGCCTTTAGAGGATGCAACATGGGAAGGATAAGAGATTCTTAAGCATCCTAGTCTACAAATCCTTGAGGACAAACATTCTTTGGGTGGGGAGGACTGTAATATCCCCAACTCAATCGATGAGGATTAACAATATATTGGTTGTCCGTTCCTTGGATTACCCAAGAGGAAGAGGACTTGAGCATCATTGGGTAAGTATTGGAGTCTTTGGCTTGTTCTCAGTTCTATTCTTAAGTTGTGTGCATGTCTTTTTATGCAACTTAAGTTATTTTAAGTTGAGGGCACACCTTTTTGGGCAACTTAAGAGACTCTTAACCAAAAGGCTCAAGTTGTCCCCTTTTGATGTACTATAAGTGACTTTTAAAAAGCATGTGATTAAAAGGTAAAGGGGGTGTGGATTTTCTAGGAGCTGATTGGTTCAATTTTTAGGGTTTCAATGTGGAGCATTGGATTAAGAGGTGGTGAATCAAGGGTTGAGATTAATGCATCTCTTTGGGGAGATATTATAAAGGGGTCTTTCGGAGCAGATTATGTTATGAGTTTTTTGTTTATTACTGCTGCAACTTAGCTTAAGGTTTGAAACCCTTGAATATCCCTGGTTTCAGAGAGACATGTAGGCTCCCCCTAGCTAAAAGGGTGTGTTTCGGTGGAAGAGCTTTGGTTTGTGAAACCCTAGCACTTCATCTTTTTTGGGCTGCAATTGTTTATCAAGTTTGGAGGCTGATTTAGAGTTGAAGGTTCAAATTGGGTTCAACTATGGCATGATATCTTCATAGTTCTAAGCATTCTTGAGGCCGGCAATAGAAAATCAAACCTAGTGCTGATTTATTTTGGGAGTTGACGCCATATTTGAAGACGACTAGGGTTTGAACAAAGACTGAGGTATTTTGTATCTAAAATCTGCATACTTTATTCTTCTTTATCTCAGAAAAATTAAAGAAAAATCATTGTAATACATTTCTGAAATTTCTGGGCAGAAATAAAAGGATTTCCTATATTTTTCCTAAGTTCAATAATACTCAGAAATTTATTTATTTTAGCAAAAAAATCAGATCATTAATCTAATTGTAAATTTGAGTTTGTTGTTGAAATTCTTATATGCAAATTAAGTTTCAGATTTTTCTGTGCTCTAGTTTTGGAAATATTGTTATTTTTCTATTATCCCTATTTGGGGATATTATAGTGGGTTCATGCTATACAGTGCCAAAGATCTCTAATATTCAAAAAGGGAAAAGAGGAAGAATTCTTAGACTTTCGATACAGAAGTAGAAAAGATGGGTGATAGAGCTAAGAATCATATGATAAGGCCTTGAGAGAATTTGCAGCCCAACTCACACAGAGCCAAGAAGCATTGGCAAATTTAGTGAGGGACTTCATAGCCAACCTAATTCTTGCCCTACATGACTACAATACAAGTAAGGATAATGATGGAGAAGGTAGTCCATTAGTAACTAGTTGAGTTCCTAACAACTTAGTTCCACCTATTCCTACCCCAAGATCTTTTGCTCTAAACTCCTACCATGGGAAGAACCATAACCAGAGGGTGAAGAATAGCAATGCCCAAACCCAAAGATGATGAATATCTATCACAAGAAATATTATAATCTCAATCCAAGATTCTAGTTGGACATGCCCCTCAAGGATTATTATGATTTGTAGATGAGGAACGCACCAAGAAGGGGAGGAAGAAGGACCCCTCGATATCAAGCTCCTAGAGACTTCCAATGTCGAGTTGGAAAATTAATCATTCCTACCTATGATGGGTCCAACAAATGTTCAACGCAAAGATTGTTACAAATTATTGACACCTATTTTTAATTGAACACAATGATCGAAGGTGAGGCTAACAAATTTGCCACTCTTCACCTAAACGGAGTGGCTCACAAGTGTTGGTATGATAGGATAATCGCTAAGGGACATGACTCTATCATCACCTTAGAAGAGTTTGGGAAGAAGGTATTGGATAGTTTCAAAAGGAAAGATTCAAAAAATCAATTTAGAAAGCTAGCCCAATTATAACATCATGGGTTGGTAGAAGACTAAGTGACAAAATTTCAAAGGTTAGCAGTAATGGTACGACATGTCTTAGACATGAGAATCATAGTTCTTTTCATCAAAGGGTTAGCCAAACCCCTCAAGGACTTAGTGAGAGCCTTTGATCCATCAACTCTTTAGGATGTAGTCAAGAAGGCCCTAAATCTAGAATCTTCGACACCAAGGAACCTCTTCATTCCGAAAGAACCTCCTTTCAATCAAAACAAAAGGAATACTAGAAAAGAAGGGTGGAGGTCTACTCCACCTAAAAAAGATGTGGACTCCAAAAATGAATTGAGAAGGAAGTCATTGTGCTTCAATTGTCATGAGCCATGGGCACCTGCTCATTGTTGTCTAGGGAATGGACAAATCCATTACATTGAGGTTGCCTTTGATGAACTTAAAATAGAAGATCTTGAACCAATAACCACATAATAAGAACTTGAACCCAAAATAATGGGAGAAGGAACCAACAACACTTTGGCTGAACTTTCAAGAGCTCCCAAGTTACACTCTTAGAGTTTATGGGATCTTGTTGGGACAAGGCATCACCATTCTTATAGATAGTGGGGCCATGCATAACTTATTGATGAAAGATTGGTAAGCAAGAGGGACCTTGGGACAAAGGAGTTCAATGGTTTTAATGTCATTGTTGCAGATTGATATACCATTCCTTACACATGAAAGGTGAGACAAATTGGTATTACCATAGAGGAGCAACAAAATATACAATGACTTTCATGTGGTTAAACTGGGAGAAAAAATATGGTTTTGGGTGTGCAATGGCTACAGTCCCTCAAGGAGTTTACTCAAAATTACCAATCAATGGAACTCAAGTTTACATCAAACAAGAAGAAAGTAGTGCTTGTAGAATTTTCTTATGGAACACGCAAGATCATCATTGCTAAGAGGATGGAGAGATCTTTTTGTAAGGAGAAAATTGCATGGGCTTTCAATTGCCTCATCAACTCGTCAAAATCAGCTCCCAAAAGAGACTCATATCCAATAGATATTTAGATAATTCTAAAGAAACATAGTAAGGTCTTCAATGATATAGCCCAAGGCTTCCACCAAATTGTGGTTTTTGGCACATTATAGAATTTGAGACAGGGGCAAAGCTTGTCATTACTACCCCTTATAGACATTTGTGAATGCACAAATAAGAAATAGAAAAGTCAATCAAAGAATTGTTAGCAATAGGATATATCAAACCGAGCTCTAGTCCATTCGGTTCTTCAAATGTCTTCGTGAAGAAGAAAGATGGCACTATTAGGGTGTGCATCAATTTTAGGGAATTAAACAAGAGATCTATCAAGAATAGGAATCCAATTACTCAAATTGATGAACTAATTGATGAACGCCATGGATAAGTATATTTTTAAAAAATTGACTTGATCCGGTTATCATCAAATTTGAGTCCATGAAGAAGTAGCCAAAACATATTTTCATTGTCACTATCGACACTTTGAATTCTGTCATGTCCCCGGACCAATAACAGTGAGATAAGTGATATTGGAAAACAAGTAAATAAAATAAATATATAAATCATTACAACTTAATATTATTATTATTATAATTACCATCAATCATATTATAACTATAATTATCAAAAAGATAATATTATAATTGTAGTTATAATATATGAATAAGCCAGCAATTTAAATATCCTAAATAAATATTAAAAAATACAAAATTAACAATATTACAAATATAAAAACAATAATTATTATCATAAAGAGGACATTACACTATGCTCAGACCTGACTGATACCATAGTCTTCATTACATATAATCTGCATTATATTGAGATCATCATGCTACCTCTCAGAATCGAGGGATGGCTATTACATTGATTATATTGGAGATTTAACATATCAGGGTCATCCGACAAATCTATGACCATCGTTCCTTGCAGCCACTTTATTACTTTATAATTGCCGAATAATTGAGGGGCGCATATATTCGAATGAATAAGTATTGGAGCCTATGTACAGTTAACACAGCCTTCAGTATCTTCATTGGTATTTTGGGACTGACTTGGTCAAACTGACCACTTACAGAGCAATAAATAAATATAATCAGAAATCGATACATGGTGGGTAGAGCGGAGTGGAATCAGTGAAGAACACATACTCTATGATGTGAATAGGAATAGATTGACGAAAGATAGTATGACAAAGTCTCCGATGAAATAATCGAAGAGGGGAATAATAGAATGATGAAGCAGAAGCAATTAATAATAGAAGAAACGACGATTGTTGGCCCGTGAATATATTCTATAAGGCAGCACTAGTATTTGTATGAGCAAAGGCTTCAAAAATATCCATTGGTGGGGAGAACCACGATCAGGATTATCGCTGTGGGAGAAATACAGATTTATCTATTGAATATTATCATAATTGCAGACTATATATATATATAATCAGATTTTATATCTGATAGTTTCTTATTTTTATCAGCAATAAATTTTATCGCTGCCTTAAGGGAGAGCAACTAAATTAATCAAGGTATCAACTAGTTAGTTAAGAAGAGGCATGGGACACAACGTCTCATATCATGGTTGCCTCAAACACTATATAAGGAGATTACGATAAATGAAGAAGGGAAAGGGATAGACAAGAAGCATTGAATAGAATCTACAGTAGGAGACCAGACACGCAAATCAGGTGAGAGTATTCACTTGGCACTAATATCTAGCATATTCGAATATCAAAATAGAAGAATCAATCAGCTATAAGATGCTGTAATATCT
The DNA here is from genome assembly GCA_007115665.2 of Sequoiadendron giganteum. Classification (NCBI taxonomy): domain Eukaryota; kingdom Viridiplantae; phylum Streptophyta; class Pinopsida; order Cupressales; family Cupressaceae; genus Sequoiadendron; species Sequoiadendron giganteum. Next base: position 6,155,448 of record CM021104.1, read on the forward strand.
GATGCAGCAATTTTAGATTTTTGCATTCTATTTTATGCGTCCAATAGATTTTCATCATGACCCGATCTGTTGCTTCTGTGCCATGTCTGATTCCTTACATGTCTCTAATGGATAAGTAGGCACCTGAGTATGCAATTCCTATTTACAATCAAGCATAATCTGGTTGTTAATATTGCTGCACTTTTTGAAATAGCAAATCCTAATTTCTGTATTGAAAAAAGCATTGTCTGTTTAGCAAATATATAATCTTGATGCTATTCACATATCACTAGAAAAGAAATATTGATAGGATTGTCCCGAGGCAGATATATATTGCTTCTCATTAATTTAGAATTGCATATGTGTAATAGATGTTGCTAATCTTATTATTGGTACAATGTTTTCTTTAGTATTATCATGATTATGGTTTCTTTAGTGTTGTCATGAGTATAATTGCTCTAGGCCATGATCTTTCCATTGACTTAAAAAAATTAAAGATGAATGCAAGTGTATTCAATTGCTTAAAGATTATCTTCTAAGTGTTTGCAAACCTACTAGGGAGGAAGGGCTTGAGAAAAGTGGTGCCTAGAAACCCCACTCAAGATTACGCCCCCGGAACCCAAGGCAAGGATGGGCCATGGATGAGTGGAAGCTCCACTTAACATCCGCCCAATCCAAAGCATGGGTGGGCCATGGAGGGGTGGTAGGCCTAGACCACTTATAAGCTCCGTTGGCTTCCCCCAGTAGGTTAAGTGTTTTCCGAGGTGATGACATGGGTAGAGAAAGCAGGTACCAAGTTGTCGAGAAGAGAGGGTTGTGGTATACAACCTCTTGGGCTTGGCAAAGGACTTCGGGTGGATCTACCCATGCCACTCCTCCTATGTCTTGATAACTGCTTTTTGATTATGTTTATATTTTGAATATTTGGATATTAATGCTAATGTGACATGTGTATATGAGGAAATTTTGCTCATATGATGAATGCAGGTTTCAGCCAAGGTATTCCCCCATTGAAGCATTATCCGATTGATCAACCCTAACCCTAAACAAGCGAATTCGAGGGCAAAGTTGGTTAAGGGACATTACAAATTCTTGGTCATGTCATCTATCTCACCAATGCTCCTACCACTTTTCAATCATGCATGAATCACATGTCCAGTAAGTAGCTTTAGAAATTTGTTTTAGTATGTTTGATGATATCTCGATTTATAGCAAGAAATGGGAGAAACATTTGAGACACCTAAATGAGGTACTTGGGATTTTGGGGCAGCAATCCTTGTATGATAAAGAATCCAAATGTGAGTTTGGGTTGATTGACATTCTATACTTTGGACATGTTATTAGTGCTCAAGAGAGGTGGATTAGCAAAAAATCCAAGTTGTCATTAGTTGGCTGATTCCTAACATTGACATAGTTAAGGGGATTTCTAGGTCTTTGCAACTACTACAAAAATTTTGTTTGTGGATTCTCTTAGCTGGCTGCCCTGTTGACTGATCTAACCAAAAAGGGAGCATTCTCATGGAACAATGAAGCACAAAGATTGTTTGAGTGATTCTAGGAGGTAATTAGTACTTGTCTCGTACTTGCAATACTAGATTTCTCACTTCCTTTCGTACTTGAATGTGATGCATCTAGAAAAGGAATTGGAGGAATGCTAATACAAAACAATCATTCCATAGCTTTTGAGAGTTGGAATCTAAAGGAACCAAAAAGAGGATTCTCCATTTATGATAAAGAAATGCTCGCCATCATGCACACCTTGGCAAAATTCAGGCAATACCTAGTGTATGGCAAGTTCATGGTGAAGATGGATCATAACAATCTGGAATTCTTTCTAAACCAGCAAGACCTTAATGATTGTCAACAAAAATGGCTAAGTAAGCTCCAAGCTTATGATTTTGAAATTGAATATGTCAAAGGGAAAAATAATGTAGCGGCTGATGCATCTCTAGGATGCGAAGAATATGTTCCATTTCTGAGATTTCTAATGATAGGAAAAACTTGTTAATAGATGAATATCGCAAAGATGCTTTTTCCAATGATATTTTGACCAAAAATTCACTGATGAAAGGTTTAAGGTGGTCCATGGATTTATCAAGTACAAGTAAAGAATCTTCTTGAATCCTAAAGCAAAGTTGAAAAAGAAAATCCTATAAGCAATTCATGATTTTCCCCTAGTAGAACATCTAGGATTCTACAAGACATACATGCATATTAGAGAAAGTTTTCTTGAAAAGCATGAAAGAAGAAATGCTCAAGCATATATGTGAAAGTTCCACTTACCAACAGAACAAGTTAGAGCTGTAATGTCCCCCCTTGTCTGTGGTTTTCTTTTTTTTTTGTTTTTATGCTTTTCTGATTTTTTCAGATTTTGCCAAGAAACACGAAAAATACATATATTTGCAAAATAGCAAAACAAATAGGAGAATGCATAAACTAATTCGAACCCAGTTCATATATTGGCAACAAGATTACAATGAATGCATACCCATTTGATAGAATGTGAAGTTGCAGGTCTGATATGCATAACCAGCAAACTGAAGGCACATAGATTTGGATGCCACTCTTCAAACCCTCATTTCCTTGCCCTGAAAATGGTGTGCAGATGACTGTTAACCTAAATGCCTCAAGGGCAGGTGACAGCAGCTAAAATACCTAGGCATTTTGCCTTGAAAAACCCCACATCCAGCTAGCAGGTGTGCGGCCTGGCTGCCAGCCTATGGTGCTCACAAATGCATGTTTTTTCCTCCAAAAACTCTTGCAAAATGTCTTCTCAATCTCGAACAATCTTTCCAGCTGATTACCTCTATCAATCTCTCCAAAATACGGCTGCAAATTGAATAAATGAAGCATGGGTGTAACCCCTAGATGGAGCTATCAACCAATCACCCTTGGGATATCATGCAATCCTGTAGATGATGTTCTTCGCAAGGGTTTTTGTCCTCACAAAGTGAATAACCAATCAACCAGCAAACTTCTCTTCCAAAAATTCTCCAACCTAAAGAACCAATGAATTAGCTTTTATACTCCTCCAAACCCCCACGCCCATGTTGGCAATTAAAATATATTTTATTTTATATAATTTCCCGCCTTATGAATCCCTTTTAGATTTGGGCACCCAACTTTTTATTATAAAGTACTTTTTAAATAACACTTATATCCCCCTTTTAATATAAGTCCTTATAATATATTATAATAACGCATAAAATTTATTAATTTAAATTAACTTTATTATTAACATTATTAAAATTAAACACATAGGACCATTAACAAACCAAGATAACTCCAAGATATAAATCCATCATCATGCCAAATATAGAAAGATTGCCAACTTACCATACCAATGACCCTCTGCGACTTACTATAAATAGTAATTATAGTCAAAAATGTCTAAATAACGCTCTGAAAGGTGCACAAAGAAACCCTTGAAATGCTCTGAGTTGGGAAGCACCAAATAGAACCAAATGATTAACTGATTACCTAATAAATACCCTCAAAAGGGATCCTCTAACCATACTGTTAGCCTACAAGGACCAATTGGTAGACTAACCATTCCATCTGTCAACTGCCTAGGAAGGGGACATTACAAGAGCACACATTTCTAGTGGGTTTGCTTCAGCCCTTACCCACTCCTAAATAGAAGTGGGAGAGTATGTCTATGGATTTTATCGTAGGACTTCTAAAGGCACAAGGTAAGGATTGTATTTATGTGGTGGTGGACAGATTAACAAAATATGCACATTTCTTCCCTATTGCAGCTGATTAATAGGCACCACAAGCAGCAGATTTTTTTTCAAGGAAATTTTCAAATTCCATGGGCTGCCAAAATCAATTGTAAGTGATTGCGACAACAGATTTTAAGTCTATTTTGGCAAGAATTGTTCCCTCTCACTCCAAGCACAAGCTACCATCCACAGACAAATGACCAAATGGAAATAGTTAGCAAATGGGTAGAAAGATATTTAAAGAATTATGTTTCAAGATAGCAAAAAGCACAAGTCAAATTCCTCTACTTGGGAGAGTACTGCTACAATACAACACACCACATATGTTGATTTGGTCATTTTAGATAGCAAGGAGCCAAAGATTTGATTCAAACAAGTCAAGACATGTTGAAAATCATTAAGATACACTTGCAACAAACTCATAATCAATGCAAACAATATGCTGATCAGCAAAGAACCAAAAGAACTTTTGTTGTAGGGGACATGGTTTTCCGAAGATTGCAGCCTTACAAACAATCATCTCTTTGAATGAATGGAGCAAAAAAGTTCAAACCACATTTTTATGGACCATAGAGGATTATATGAAGAACTAGCATTGTGGCATATGAGCTAGAATTACTAGAAGGGTGCAAAATCTGTAATGTCTTCCATATACCATGCCTCAAGTGAGCAATTGGGTAGCACCTTGTACCTTCTACAACTTTACCACTTTTGGATGATGAGGGGAAATTAATTCTTGAGCCGGAAGCCATTATGGACATTAGAGAACAAAAGCTAAGAAACAAAAGCACTATTGAATACTTGGTGAGATAGAAAAAACTTCTTGAAGAAGACGCCACCTGGGGAGGTTTGAAAATCTTTGAGTATCCAAACTTGCATTGCTTAGGGACAAGCAATTCTGGGAGGGGAGGTTTATCATGTCCCCATTAAAATATTGAAAATACTATAGTGATAGAAAAAGTTAAAAAAAGTACATAAAAAGAAAGTAGAAGAAAAACAAAAAGAAAAGAGAAAAGAGAGATGGTGGCCTCAACTTGGATAAGGCCAAAAGTGGCCACCTCGAATGGGAAAATATTTGTTTTTGTTTGTTTGCAAAAGGCAATTAAAAACATGAGTTAAGGAGGTGGCCACCCTAGCAGACACTGCCCTAAGGACATATGAACTTATTGAGGAAAGCAGTGGACAACATAGATTATCTTTTTTCTCTTGAAGCCTCATTTGAGCACTTGCTCACAAAGTCCTAGGATGGAAACCTTGAGGATTGTTGGAGATTCAAAGATGGAAATGCTTGAGAAGGAGACCGGGGGCAAAAACCCTCAGCCTTCTAGTTGGTGGTTCCAATTTAGGAATCGCACAAGGTTTAAAGATTACAGTATAGTTCCAATTTAGCAGTTTCAGTACAAAGTCAGTTAGCAGCTAGCTCCAACACCCTCCTAATTGCAACATAATAGTCTAGTTTAACAGTTCATTTTAGATCTTTTTTGGGTTCAGCACAGCAGTTCAACTTGACAGTCAAATACAACACCATCTAGTCATTGATAACTGCAAGAAAAGGCTTCCTAAAGTGCAAATTAAGGATTGCAGATCACAATACAGACCTGCAGCAACTCAGGGAGTTCCCAGAACTAAACGTTTGCAAGGTGGTGTGAACAAAAGGGACATTACCATTGTGTGGGCATCAAAACTTCTAGTGGGAAAAATAAGGTTGGATTGACATATTTTAATTTTTTATTTGTAAGAATTGTGTAAGCTGTTAATCTTTGTAACCGAACTTGCAACAAGTCTACATTTTGTAGATGAAGTAGCAATTTCATAATAAAATGTTGTTTTCAGAATTCAGTGAGCTGTTATATTCATTTGCAACCAAATTATTATTATTTTTTTATTGTTGTAGATTAAGTTGACATGACATTGAACATAAGTTTCCACTGGCCCGTGAGTGCTTCTTTAATTTCACTCTTGATCATGATGTGTATCAACTCTTGTATTGGTTTGGCCATCTTGTATGTTGAGGCTTAGATACTTAAATTGAGTTTGATAGGTTGTGCAAGATGAAGGTCAAACACTCTGATACAACTGATCCATAGTCTAGGCTGAATCCTAGTGTGCAACTATCTAGATGAAGTTATGTGCATATGCATTATGCAAAAGCTTTTTGAGATAGAATAATGCAAAAATTGAGAGAAATATAGAATTTAAAACAATATGTATTATTATTTTAATACTTGTATTGCACATGGCATACTCTTGAGAAAGATGTATGCCTATTATCTTCTAATCTATTTACTTGTTTGTCTACTTCTATGTCTTACGTGTATCTGTTGATGTTACAAATATGTACATATATAGATTACATGTTGTGAAGGCCACATGTTGTTATGGAAGTTGAACCATTTCCATGCATGACTTCTAATCTCCCAATGGTTATGTGGTATTGAACCATTTGCTAGTAGGTGGGCAATGTGTTGGTGGATGGCTTGGCATAGCATAAGCCTCATAAGTGCCCCCTGGATTGCTGTGTCGAATATAATGTTCAAAGTCTAAAGTGTGATGCTCAGTATAGGAGTTCGACTTTGCCATTTGACTTGGAAGTGTGTTTGACCCTGCTAAAACCATGGTAGAAACTCGTGAAGGTTTAGCAGAAGTTCGCCGGAGCATACAACTTTGTGTAGAGTGCTCTGTAGCACTTGCGGGAGATGTATGGACGATACTTGTGTTACAACAAGCATCTGGGAGGTGCTTTGGTGTACTGAAAACCATGGAAGTGTTCCCATAGTTACTGCAAGCCATGAGAATGGTTTTGGCATTTCTTCAGGCACCAATGTTGGTAGTTCCTCCTGGACCATCCAAGGATAAATGGTCGGTTTTATCATATTTATTGCATGCAATTGCTCATATATTAGAAAACAGGACAAACATTCCAACAAAGAATTAAGTACATTGTTTAGACATTAACTGTTACAACATAAAAAGCTCAGCCTTTTACATAATACCACACATGAAATAATTACTTCATACAACTCATACTCTACATATGTTCTTTAAAAAGCCAAGCTATGTGAGGCCCAGCACCCACCTAGTCACTCCACATAGCTTGAATAGGTAAATATAAAGAGTTGAGAACTAAAAGATAGATAGCTCTCATATACAATGTTTAAGTAACCCAAAACTTGATAAAGAATATTCACAGTGGCTCGAAACAAGTAAAGGACGTGCTCTTGCTGTTGAATTCTTAGTTAAAGCTATTTACCCTGTCCAGACATGGTTGTATAAGTAGATAAACATTTAGGAAGATCGATGGCTCTGCCACTACCACTGTCTTGGACATACCTATTGCTCTTTTGCCATTCAATATTGACGACCATAACAAATTAGTATCAGAAACCTGATCATCTCTTCATATTGTCATGCTCTGTCCCAAGGTCATCCTATGGCCTAGCCAAGTTTAATTATTAGCAGAACTCATGCACTGTCTGACATTCCACTAAGCAGCTTGAGACTCCAAGAAAGGGTATTTTTGCCTGTTTCAGTAGCAATCAGTCTGAAGAATGATGTGATTGCCTGTGACCTGAAATGACTTAATTATCTTTAAACTTTCCCCATTATGGAAAACAGCAACAGCAGACACAGTGTTCAGGTAACTGATGAATGGAGATAGGGAACCCCTGGAGTCACCAAAAAGACAGATATACCTGTCCCTGATCTTATGATTGACAGTGCATGAAAAAAAAAATCTCCTTCAGATTCATCTCCGATGTAGCATATCAATTTGATGTTCTTGAGCAATTCCAAGTTGTTAGAACAGAACAGATCATTATCATTGGCAGCATAGTCCAGACATTTGATCTTTCATCTGTATTTCATAAGATCCTATACTATTATCATTTAAATTTTGCACAAGTTAATCACCGGTACAGAGAGGAATGTGTTTCCTGCATTTTCATTTCATTCTTTCTCCTACCAAACTAAATGCTAATTGCTAACCCATAGACAGCCTGAAAGAAGACACATGACAACATAACAGATATGATATAACAACTCCCTAAAGAGTATGCTGCCAGTGTTCATAGGCAGGTCTTTTTGAACCATGTCTCCAGTTAGATGGCATGTGAAAAAGATGAGACAATGATACCTGAATCACATCAGTGCCAAATAGTAAGAAGTTGAAATAAATGAATAGTCGATGTCTTGCAGTGTGAGTTGGCCTGAGAACAAATATTTGCTGTGTTCCGCACAAAGTGGGAGGCACTTTCTGTCTAAAGCTTCATGAATGGCACCCAACCCAAAAACCCACTTTTTTTCGTCACATGGATTTATATTCTGCCGAATTTGAAGGAGACGTATGCGATATAGCACAATATCAGTCTTATCACAGCATTGGGCCCAACACCTGGAATATACCCCATCAGAAAGCATTCTGACAAATGCTAAAGAAAGAAGACCATCAACAGGCATGGGATCAGCAAGGTGCTGATCACCCATCATTTTTATCTTGTTTTCTAGGGGAAAGTATATTTCCTCAAGTCCATTCATATCAGCAAGTTTAAGATCTTTGGTATAATGCCTCATGGCTTCATGTTTTGTAGTTTCATGTTTTTCTGCCAAAGTAAGGATACAAGAAAACCTCAAGTGATAATTTACAAACTTTTTCACCATTTTGAAATTATGGCAACAGCAAAAATAGTTTAGCCATCTAGTTCCCAAGCCAGCATACCATCGTATTATCTCCTCATCCTCTAGAGGAATGAGTAACTTTATAGGTTGAGGTCGTCCCATGGAATTTATCAAGCCACCAAGCCTAAGGGCCTGTCTTACCAGCTCTATTGGCGCATGAATTTTGATGCATAATTTTGTGAGATCCTTGATTGTCTGCTGTGCATTATTTTTATCCTCCGGTTGTGTTTGTCTTTCTGTTTCTATAATTGAGCTTCTTATATCAACGTTAAGATATTTGTCTACTTTTTCCTGGAATTGGTCATAGGCATCCAGTAGCTCCTGGGGCAATTGGTCACGAACTGCCTCAATAGTCAGAAATCTACCACTAGTGAACCGTCGATGCCAAGACCAACGGTCTTCGGTTGACTCTATAAATGTTTTCACTACTTCTTGTGCCCAAACTTTGAAGTTGCTGTTGATTTGTGGCACTATAGGTAACTGAGGGTCCCGAAGACTGGCATCCTTCAACTTCTTCAGTACTCGTGACAGTATTTTCATACCTGTGCGTTTACGGAAGGTCTCCCGAGCATTCCTTTTTTCTTGAGCCCGGGCCTGACGGCGTTTTATGAGTTTCTTCCACGCCCGAATTGCTTTATCTGACATTGGAGGAAATAATTTAGAATGGGTAACAGCCTGGAGTTCCATTCCTAGAAACTCCATCTTCTCTTCAATGGCATTGTGTAGGACTGTCTTTGATTGATTCACCCTCAATTTTAGATTTCCTTCTAGAAATTCGACTACTTTGTCTTTTAGCTCGAGTGTAAGTTCTTTGGATCCTGAAGAAGCTATTAGAATCTCATCCAGGTAGCGACAAGCATAAACCTTGATAGGCTTGTAAAAGAAGACGGGCAATCCTTCTGGATTCTGCTGCACTGTTTTCTTTTGCACCCATATCCTAAGTGAAGACAAAGATTCCGTCATTTGAATGTCATTCAACACAGATTCCCTGAGCAACTCTGGTGAAGTAGGATCGCCTGGTTTACTCCCATGCCTTCTCTCTGGATTTTCTTCATCAACTTTTCTCCGAACATTCTCAATCTCTCTATCAAAGAAATCCAAATAAATATTAATTACAATAGAACACAGATTAATTTCTTGAGGGAAACCCCGTCCCAGAGAAAGCCCTCCAAATTCTATGTTCAAAACGTTAGCTTGAAAGAAACTGTATATAAGATCAACGAGCAATTTATCTTGTATCTTCTTCACCAAAATGGAAGCAAGTATTCGTACCCTTTCTGAATTAAACTTCTCTTTCTCAAATGCAACAGTGAACCACCAAGTTGGATTAGTCACATGATTCTTGATGTATCGCAGAGCAGTATGTCGCCCCATCCCTACTCGCCCACCATATGCAAAATTCACAAAGCCAGGCTCATATACAGCTTCCAAGGCCATTCTCACCGCCTCCATTACCACTTTGAGCTTCAAATTAGGAAGAACCAATGACTCCCCCTTTCGCCTCAGTGGCATCACTTCTACACAGCAGCCCTTCACATCAAAGCTCCCTTCTTTGAGCTGTCTTGAAGCACTTTTCAGCCATAGATAATCAATGCCATCATTGGCAGCCCTGGCTACTACATCATCCACCCTTGTACTAGAATCGACACTCAGCTTCTCATAGGCAGTCAACAACACGTCTGGCCTGGCTATTACTTTTTCAACCAGATTACGCCATTTTTGATATCTGAGCCTTCTTTTGACAAGTTTTTGGAATTTATCTTGGCTCAGGGTTTTCAGTACAATGTCCTTGTACGGCGAAACCATACTGGTATTTGGTCTTCTAAATTGAAAATATATTTGGTTACTCATCTGTGCCCTAATAGCTGGTGTTCTAAAGGCAATAAAATGAAGCAAACTCCCATCTGAAAATAAAAAATATTAGGTGAATAATGTGTAGGTTTATTGATTTGGAACTATTAGAAAAACTAGTTTTCAGAGCAATATACCTTGTTTGCTGGAGATGGGCTTTCCCAATCTGTAAATTATACAACAGCCCAGCGTTCCCATTATTTATTTTCCTTTTGTTTCCTCGTTGGTCGGGAGTTCGACTCTGCTGCATCTTAGAGGAAATTCTGATAGTCACATGTTTTAAATTTGATCTATTGTTGCCCATGCCCATGTTTTAAATTCTGATGAATTTGGTGGGTACTGATTCTAACCTCCTTTCCTCTTCTTTTGTTCATTTTCCTTTTTAATTATGATAAGGGTGCTTCCATAATATTACTGGAAGATGAAGTATATCAGTACGTAGACATCTTAAATACATAGGAAATGTTAATTTAGAATTATTTTGTTTTATTTCTATTTTAAAAATTATAGTGTATATTTTTTAATATTTTCATTTATAGATATTAATATGTATTTTCTTATTTTGATGTCTTTATATTTAAAAAAATAATTAGCAATCGCATTTTGGTGTGCAATGGGTACATCAAAGAAGTGTGGAAGGTCAATTAGGAATTTTTTTGCTTTATTTTTTACATACATTTGTGTAGCATACATGAGGTCAATTAGTGAGCTATTTAGAAAATGTTGTTGTTTGTGCAACAAGGTCTCAATGGAGAAGTGATATCTTCAAATCAAATATGCATCTATTTATAGGGATCTGAACACAACTAAAATAAAACTTCTGAATCGAGAAGATAATAAAGCTTTATTACCAAATAGGATCATGTTATGTTTGCAATAAGGAGAGAGGTAGAGGGAGGGAGATATGGGGATAGAAAGAGGGAGAGATATAGGGGGGGGAGAGAGAGAAGGGGGGGTAAGGAGATAGATATTGAGAGTATGTTATAGATAGAGATGGAGATGGAGAGGGAGAGATAAAGAGAGAGAGGACAAAGGGATATATAGAGATGGAAGAGATAAATATATAGAGAGGGGGGAGAGAGAGAATGAGAGAGGGAAAGATAGAAATATAAAGAGAGGGGTAGAGAGAGATGGGTGGATAATGAGAGATAGAGGGAGATATGTAAGAATTTAAATATGGAGATAGAGATAGGGAGAGAGAAACAAGGAGTGTGTGTATGAGTAAGAGAGAGATATGGAGAGAGATAGAGAGGGAGATAGATATATATAAATAGATAGAGAGGGAGGCAGATGGAGGGAGAGAAATAGAGAGATGAGAGAGAAGTAGAGAGATATAGAAAGAGGAAGTGATAGGGAGAGGGAAAGAGGAAAAATAGGGATATAAAGGAGAGATAGCGAGATGAGTATAATTTGGGAAAGATAGAGAGATGAGAGAGAGAGAGAGAGAGAGAGAGAAAGACAGAGAAAAAGACAAATAAATATAAAGGGGGAGATGGAAGGAAAGAGGAAGAGATAGAGATAGAAAGAGGGAGACAATGAAAGAGAGGGAGATCGAGAGAGAAATATAAAGATATAGGAAGTTATATATAGAGAGAGGTAGAGAGGGATATATATATATATAAAGAGAGAGTAGGAAAGATGGAGTAAATAAGAGAGAGAGAGAGAGATAATGAGATATAAATAGAGAGGAAGAGGGAGTTATGGGAAGATAAAAATAGAGGGGGAAAAAGTGAGAGATATATAGAGAGAGGTAGAGAGGGATATATATAGAGAGTAGGAGAGATGGAGTAAATAAGAGAGAGAGAGAGAGAGAGAGAGATAGGGATAATGAGATAAATAGAGAGGAAGAGGGAGATATGGGAAGATAAAAATAGATGTGGAAAAAGCGAGAGATCGTTACCCTACTTTTGGTCATTGCTCTCAAAATTGATGCCTCTATTCAATTTTTGACTAAGTTTACAAGTCGGGTGGTGTTTCGTGAAGGTTTTTCTAACTTGGGTGGTGATTTCTCCTATCCATCTAGCTCACTGTTTTATCACCCTTTGTTTAACTTATTCTTTATTTTCCATGAGCAGTGTATTGTGATATCACTTTAACTTCTCAAGCACTCTAAGTCTTCCAATTTGATGGTTGGCAGTCCATACCCGAAGTTTGTGAACTAATTGAAAAGACCACCAGTGATAGATCTTTGAAGTTTTCAAATTTGGATGGGAGTTTTGGTGGTTTCTAAAACCATCAACGATCTTTTACTTAGTTTCATGAACCTCCTGTTTTTCCACTTTGAAAACATGTTCAAAAGAAAACTAAGAGAATGATAGTGCAGATTGTTTATGTTATGAAACATTTCAGTTTCAAACAATGAACCCCATTTATGCAAAGAAATGGATGCCTAAGAAGTGTATAATTAAAAGTTATCATATGCAAAATAAATGAATACAAACGAATACCATCAAAGATACAACAAATGGAATTAAAAGGTACAAGAATTTAGAGAGAGTGGAAACACCAAAATATCAAAATGCTATATTTTTATTATATATATATATATATTGATGGCATTACAAAATTTGTTGTTTGATTACGAAATTGGGGGAACATCAAAACAACATTTTTCAAACACACAAAAAAAACATAAACACATGGATTCCCTCCACCACCACCTAAAGACACTCAATATAGGTTGGGGACAATCGATTTTCATGGGATTGAAGGAATTAGGCAAATAGCCCCATATCATTCCTCACTAGCTCTGCACATAAAAGGGTTGCAACTTCTTCAGTGGCTTCATTCTGAGTTGCAGTTGTGATGCAAATGGCGTCACCAACCAGCCTACTTTGTTGGAAGTTATTAAGCCCAACGATTGCCACATTGGCTTTATGATGAAATTCAGGTCTAACTGAGCGCTCTGCTGCCCTCATTCCCTAGTCTTGATGTCCAGATGTACGAATGATGGTATAAACAAAATACTCAAGAAGCATGGTATTGTGTACCTAATTCAAGAATGTTTCTCCCAGTATTTCATGCAACACCTCTTCTTCTATTTCACTTTGAACAACAAAAAATTCTCTCAGTTGGTATGATAGTTACCTAAAGAGGGGACTGCACTCAATCTCCTGAATGACAATGAAGTCATTCATGGACACTATGTCACTCTGAGCACTTTTCATTTTGGATACTTCAGGATGGTGAAGTGTGGTTGTGTCCATTGAATCTATAGAAAGTTGGCGAGACATTTAAACTAGTATTCTTTAAGACTGATAGAATGATACGATGACAATGCAGTCAAAATTAACTACTAATGTGACCAAGATCCAATTGATCCTCCAAATTGATATTTCGACTGGATAGTTTGCATGTGCAACTCAATTGCACACCTGAGATAGCTATTTAATGTGTGGCTTGTGAAGCATGTTAATTGCACAAGAATTGACAACCACGTGGAAGGAATTAAAACAAGTAATGTTCAACAATCGCCTAAGGTCGCATCATTAGCAAATGCAATCATACTGGTAATTTTTTATTCTCAACTATTGGTTTTCAAGGTAGGCACTTAAACAACAAGAAAATGTTGCTATGTTTAGTAATCACTTAGTAACTAACAAGAGAGGGAAGAGATTCCTATATCTTGGTAGAGAACAATTCAAAGAGGGCTTGAATTCTCTAGAGTGCACTATGTTGTAATAGAGAGAGGAACAATTTATTATGGTTTTAATTTAATTCATGTTGCAATAACTCACAATCTATGAATTGTGAGTCCTAAATGTAATGTTGATTGATGTGTCATGTGCGTATTTAGAACACATTTTATGTGAAAAATCTACTCTACTGCATTTAATTCATTTATTGCAACTGTGAATCCTTCTTATTTCTATTTTAATGATCATTCATCATTTTAGTATGTGTGCTAGTTGGTTAATGATTTTCTTGAAGTTCATCTGCATTAGTATCATTTTTATGAGTTGATCTTTGTTACCTTTACTGCTTTCTGGTCAAAAGCATACCAATTATCAAATTAGATCATACGAGGGAGTTGTACCTCTATAATTTAGAGGAAAGTCACAAATGTAATTGTGATGTTTCTAGAACTGTTAGCATTTTGGTCATAGTGCTTTACGAGCAATAGAGTTAATAATTTAGTTGTTTTCAAAAGGCCAATTCATTCATTAACAAATTTTTGGCAACCCCGTTGGGGAATGGGTTATAATTTTTGATAAGTTGTCATTGTGTCATGCAGTAAAATGGTACTTCCCCATAATAATGTATTTCATGTACTTCAACCTAATTTGGATTGGATACAGGAAGAATAGGAGGATATTATTTTGCAATTAAATATGCTTGCTTGGAGGTATAGAAGAAGTGCAGTAGATTATATATACGAGCCAACTTTGTCTTGGAAGAGGAAGAAGAGCAGGCCCAATGTCCACCTAGACCTATGATTGAATGCCCTCCTAGGTTGGTTTTTGAATATTACAATAATCAACCTCACCATCCCAATCAGTGTCCTAATCAACATCCAAACCAACATCCTAATTAGCAACAAAATCCTCCTCCAACTCAACTGCCACCTAGGGACTAACCTAGGGGTACCATCTTTTACTCTGTTAGGAGTTGGTGACTCTAAATACTTATGGCTTTAATTCCCTAGGGTAACTGTATAAGACCTTTCACCCTATCACAATGTAATGAATTGCCACGTAGTTCCAGAAAAAGATTCCCAAAATTCTCTAGTAGGGATACATAAGATCCAAAGGAGCACATCTTGTCCATGATCATAGTAAGTGGAATTCTAGGAATTCAAGAATAAGACATCTTTTTAAGGCTTTTTATTGATAATTTAGTTGAAAAAGCAGCTGAATGATTTAGAGGATTGGAGAAGGGCTATTTAACTAGTTGTAATGTCCTCCATAGAAAATATCTCCAACGCTTCGAAGGTCTTATTGATATTGTTGCCTTTCTCTGATAGTTCTTTCAGATTGTGAAAGAAAGAAAAGAGCCTATGCGAGATTTTGTATATCATTTTAATAAATCTCTTCAATGGATTCCTACACCAGAATAACCGAGCAAGATAATTCAGTTTCATGTATTTACTTCTACACTTGATCTGGATGTCCAACTCATTTTAAAAAGAGATAAAATTTATGGGATTGAACAGGTTCAGCTTGAGGCAATAAGTCTTGAAAATGATATGATCGTTGTGGAAAAATGGAAGTTGGATGATGCTAATAATTCTGTTATTGTTTTCCCACCACTCATTTGTAGATTTTCTAAATCCCTAAATTTTACAAATCAGCCCCATCCTACTGCTAAAAATATGAATTTGATGATATTGAATAACATACACCCTCTACATGAGGGAAAAGAAGATGAAAAGAGGGAAAGTCAGTTTTGGTATGTCCAGGCATACAATTTAAATAATTCAACTAAAACGAAAGATGATCTTAACTCATCAAGTAATGATGAGGAATTTTCACCACGAGGAAGGTATGCTCCCACATTTAAATTATTTCCACTCCCCCTAAGGATAATTCATTTCCTTGTAACTCTATCAGAGAAAATCAAGTACTAGATCCTCTTTTCATCCCAGAGTATGAGGCCTTGACCTTTTAAAATCTTGTTTATGCAGATTCATGTGTAACTGAAAAGGATAATGAAGAGCCTTTGGGTGAAAATGCGAAAGCTGGAATAAAATGGTTAACCCATTCCAATCCTCTATTCATTTTTGATAAGTCCTTTGAGATTCATCATAATCTTTTGTTTGAGGATTTAGATTTATGTTTGCAAGATATGCCAACAAGAGAAGTTATTTTTTTAAGAGTCGATAGTGAAGGGGAAGACCTTATAGCAGTGGAGGATCGAAATCCAATGAAGTCACAAGGTAGTTGTGGTAATGACATAACAACTTACAAGATAAAATATTGTGATGCTATAGTAATCTTGAAAGACTTAAGTTTGTTACAAAGGTGGGAGATCATTCAGATGACTAAGTCTCAAGAAGGAGCCAAAATTAGTCCAAAATTTTTAATGCAGGATTATCTACATCGGGAAGAGATTTATGATAAAAAATGGTTGTTTGCGGACATTAAAAGTTGTGAATTCTTCTTCCATGGTGCCAATGTTTGGATAGTTCTAATCTCTGCCATACTTCAGAAGCTGCATGCAGTGATGGGCCTTTTCAGGACTGGATCATTCTTCTCTTAGCTTGTCAATGGTTTCGAGTGAGCAGTCTCTTTCTCTTTCCTTGGTAGGTTTCATCCTACCTTGTACATATTTTCTTTTGGTGTTTCATTTTTGTTGTGCTTGTTTGGGTTTTGGGTTTCTAGTTTTGTTCCTCCTCTTTTCTTGACTTTGCGCCCAATGGATATAACACTGGTCATGACATCTTTGGGTTCCTTGCTATGTTCTTTTTAGTTCTCATCCCTGGTTAGAGCCACTTTTACCCTACTTTTGGTCATCACTCTCAAAATCGATTCCCCTATTAAATTTTTGACTAAGTTTACGAGTTGGGCGATGTTTCACGAGGTTTTTCTAACTTGGGTGGTGATTTCCCCTATTTGTCTAACTCACATTTTTACCGCCCTTTGTTTAAATTATTCTTTATTTTCCATGGGTGGTGTATTGTGATATTACTTTAACTTCTTGAACGGTCCCAGTCTTCCAATTTGATGGCTAGCAGTTTGTACCCGAAGTTTGTGAACTGACCAAAAATATCGCTGGTGCAGGAGCACCTAGGCTACCTTCATTATTTTGTCATTTTGGCTTGTATCTAACCTTAGCCAAGTTAGAAGGTTTGTGTATTTTCTTTAGACCTTAGATGGTCTTGGTTTTGTTTGGGCTAGGTGACCTTAGTCCTTAGGACTAAGGTCACACTATTTGCCAATATTTAGTACTTTAATGTTGCTTAGCATTTATAGCTTAGGTTGGAGTGATTTAGGAGTCTTTATGTTGTTCAAATGCTTAATGAGGTTGTAATGATGCCTTAAGGCCATTTATTGAGTTGGTTCCTCAAATTATTGAGGGAAGGATGATCCTAAGAAAGAGGCTCAAGGCATGGAGGAAGATGCCAAATGGAGAAGGCAGTTTGCATTGGTTGTTGCATGCAAACCAGTTACCCTTGGATTCCCTTGGGAATAGGAAGTGGAGGAGGAATTCGACCAACAAGCCTAGAATCATGGTGTGGGCATCCATTATGAAAAAAGACTCGAATCTTTGTGAAAGTAGTAAGTTTTTGTGACAGGAGTTAGTCGTTTTTGTAATGAAGCTTTCATGAATGAAAAAAACAAGCAAGTCTGCAAATTCTGTGTTTTCTGGTTGATGCCGATTGTTGTTGAGTGTATGTAACTGTAGATACTTCAGATGTATTGAATTAGTGTTAGCATTGTGTTGATAGCATAGTTGTAAGTCGTTTCCATTTGTTAATCAAGCTAGTTTAAGTTAGATTTAGTGTTAGTTGAGTCATTTTTGTGGTAGAGCTCTTGCTGGTCCTGTCCTGACCAGTCGATGTTCTCATGGCTCCCCCATGAGCTCTAACCTTGGGAAACACCTGAGGAAGGGTGTAATGGTAGGGGAGTCAGTATTGTACATAGTTATTAGTGTTAGGAAGCATGAAAGTGAGTGGAGAAGCTTCCCTTAACTGCTGATCTCTAGGCGAGCAGGAGGAGCCCGGTTAGAGAGCTAGAGGAGAAGCATTAAGGTTACTTGCAGGGAAAGGCCGTACAATACATTTCCAGGTGGGTAAGGGATAGGTCTTGATGTGACAGGAGGTTAGAGATCTTGTGGAGTCATTAGAGTAAGGTTTGAAGAGGAAAACTAGTCAATTCCTAGAAACTAGGCCTCCAAACCCTACATACCCTAGGTTATAGGAACCCCCTGTATGGTCACTGTCAGGCCAGAAGAATCATTGGGCGATTTAAAACTCTTAAAAAGGTACTCAAATATGTCTTTAGATTTATAGAGTCTTTGGAATTATTTTGCAAACAATAGCAGTTTAGGACTGGTAAAGACTACTAGAATTAGGCCTAAATTGAGGACTCCTATTGATGCAATCTTGAACCCGACCAGAACAAGGCCCAAGAATCTAATGAAATGGTTCCAAATGGATATGTTATGAAGGTCCTGACAAGCAAAAACACCCCTACAATGAAGAGCAATGAAGAATGAGAATTTGGGAGAAAAAGACACTTAGAGTTCTCTAAGTGAGGAAGGAAAGTGAGCAGGAATTTGACATTGTAAAATGTTGTTTGACCTCCAAGGTGAAGCACGAAGGGAGAAATCTTAGAATAGAGCTAATATTGGACTTAGTTTCCAATCAGGACCTAGAGGAGACTAGGTTCCTAGAAGAGTCTAGCTAGGTCTCTCAGCAAGGTGCAAGCAAACCGAGGAGCTCATACATCAATCACTAGCGATAGATCTTTGAAGTTTTCAAGTTTGGGCGGAAGTTTTGCTGGTTTCTAAAACCATCGACGATATTTTACTTAAAGTAATTGATAAGTAGGAGGTTTCTTCCACAGTGTTTCAAATTATGATATTGCTATCAGGATTCAACCATTTAGTTTTCGAGTCAAACTCATTGACCCATGATTCATGAGTAGTGGTTCACAAGAACCCATCTCTCATGATAATGAATGGTCCACTTAGCACTCATTTCATCTAGGTGATGCTCATAGAGGTGAAGCATTGGTCCGTCCCGGGAGGTCACCCATCCCAGTACTGCTCTAGCTCAAGCACGCTTAACCATAGAGTTTCCCCCAAGGTTAAGCCCACTTAGCTTGCTACCCCATTTGAAAAACCTTCAACAAGTGTTGTGCCTTATGAACCATTCATTATAGAGCCCCTTTAGCTCATCAATTGATAAGTAGGAGGTTTCTTCCACAACGTGTCAAATTATGATATTGCTATCAGGATTCAACCGTGTAGTTTTCGATTCAAACTCATTGACCCATGATTCATGAGTAGTGGTTCATTAGTCATGATAATGAATGGTCCACTTAACACTCATTGGATCTAGGTGATGCTCACAGAGGTGAAGCATTGGTCCGTCTCGGGAGGTCAACCATCTCAGTACTGCTCTAGCTCAAGCGCGCTTAACCACATAGTTCCCCCAAGGTTAAGCCCACTTAGCTTGCTACCCCATTTGAAAAACCTTCAACAAGTGTTGTGCCTTATGAACCATTCATTATAGAGCCCCTTTAGCTCATCAATTGATAAGTAGGAGGTTTCTTCCACAACGTGTCAAATTGTGATATTGCTATCAGGATTCAATCGTGTATTTTTCGAGTCAAACTCATTGACCCATGATTCATAAGTAGTGGTTCACAAGAACCCATTTCTCATGACAATGAATGGTCCACTTAACACTCATTTCATCTAGGTGATGCTCATAGAGGTGAAGCATTGGTCCGTCCTGGGAGGTCACCCATCCCAGTACTGCTCCAGCTCAAGCGCGCTTAACCACAGAGTTTTCCCCAAGGTTAAGCCCACTTAGCTTGCTACCCCATTTGCAAAAACTTCAACAAGTGTTGTGCCTTATGAACCATTCATTATAGAGCCCCTTTAGCTCATCAATTGATAAGTAGGAGGTTTCTTCCACAACGTGTCAAATTATGATATCGCTATCAAGATTCAACCGTGTAGTTTTCAAGTCAAACTCATTGACCCATGATTCATGAGTAGTGGTTCACAAGAACCCATCTCTCATGATAATGAATGGTCCACTTAGCACTCATTGCATCTAGGTGATGCTCACAAAGATGAAGCATTGGTCCGTCTCGAGAGGTCACCCATCCTTGTACTGCTCTAGCTCAAGCGCGCATAGTGTAGATTATTTATGTTATAATACATTTTAGTTTCAAACAATGAACCACATTTATGCAAAGAAATAGATGCCTAAGCAGTGTATGATTACAAGTTATCTGATGCAAAATAAATGAATACAAATGAATACCATCAAAGATACAAAAAACATAATTAAAAGGTACAAGCATTCACAGAGAGTGGAAACACTAGAATATCAAAATGTTGTATTTTTATTATATATATATTGATGGCATTACAAAAAAAATTGTTCAATTACAAAATTGGGGGAACATCAAAACAACATTTTGAGACACAAAACATACATAAGCACACAAATTCCCTCCACCACCACCTGAAGGCACTCAATCTGGGTTGGGGATAGAAATTTTTTGTGGGATTGAAGGAATTAGGCAAATAGCCCCATATCGTTCCTCACTAGCCCTGCATGGAGAAGGGTTACAACTTCTTCAATGGCTTCATTCTAAGTTGCATTCGTGATGAAGATGGCATCACCAACCTTCTTGCTCCATGAGAAGTTACTAAGCCCAATGATTGCCACATTGAATCTATGATGAAATTTAGGCCTAACCAGGTGCTTTGCTGCCCTCATTCCCTAGTCTCAATGCCCTGAGGTATGAATGACAGTATAAATGAAATGCTCAAGAAGTGTGGCATTTTGTACACGAACCTGATTCAGGAATGTTTCTCCTAGTATGTAGTGCAACACCTCTTCTTCTATTTTTCTCTAAACAACAAAAATTTCTCTTAGTTGGTCTGATAGTCCCCTAAAGATGGGACTACACTCAATCTTCTCAATGACAATGAAGTCATTTATGGACACTTTATCACTTTGAGCACTTTCCATTTTGGATACTTCAGGATGGTGAAGTGTGGTTGTGTCCACTGAATTTATAGAAATTTGGTGAGACATTTGAACTAGTATTCTTTAAGACTAATCGAATGATAGGATTACGATGCGGTTGAAATTAAGTGTTGATGTGACTGTTGGTCTAACAATTAGCACCTCTAGAGTGTGAGTTGGTACAAACAACTATGCACAGTGCGTAATGACTACTCTTCAAATTAGGAGGGGAAACTCCCTCTTTTGCTGATATGCGTAAAAGTAAAGTATTCTAAAATCCTATCTTTTTGACTCGAATAGAAGAGACACAAGGTTAAGGAAACCCAGAACATTGCAGCTAAGAGTTTTCTCTAATTTTGCAAATCTTAACTACAACTAACTAAATGATTTAATCTATCCTATTCCCTCGAGAAAAATAGAGCATGAGGAATTACGAGCTCAGGAATGTGATATATGATAAACTTTACAATAGGATTTCCAAGGAGGAACCTCTATCTGAGGCATAGACTACTATGAAGTTTATTAGGCATGGCATCAAATGATGAGCTCAATTACTAAATTTCCAAGGAGGAGGAACCCCTATCCAAGGCGTAGATATGCAATAAGATTATTGGCAAAAACACTTAAATGATAATTCTTCTTTCCAAATTTCCAAGGAGGAGGAACCCCTATCTAAGGCGTAGATATGAAATAATAACTATTAATCACAACATAAGATAACAAACTAGGACAACAAATTGCATTGGCGAGACACACATACAATAAACGATCAAACTAGCACCTATATTGAACTAAGATGAACAAGTACCATAATAATAACATTCAGGCAAGGTGGTGCAACTATTTATTATCATAGTAAAAGCTCATGAATAGATACAAAACAACAATATTCCAAGCAAGGTGGCTCAACATATATTACTATCGTGTGCAAAAGTTAATTATAAATGAGAAAGGGTGCTCTTATTTATAGAACTCCAAGGTGTAGGCAACCCTAAAATCACCTTGAGTTTACACTCAATCTTGCAAGCATGCAAGAATTTATTCTCGAAGTCTAATCAAATGAAACTATATAGTTAACTGGAAAGCTACCATCAGTTAACCGAAACAAACTAGACTAAATGGACATGTGCAACATGCACGTCCTTATTGAAATAAAAGTTAACTGATAACTAACATCAGTCCAATGGATCCTAACTGAAAGTCCATCCTCCTGTGAAGATATCCACGAAGACGAGATAGGCGTGTATGAGATCAACAATTAGAACTCAAGACTAATGTGGAGTTAGCTGTTACTTCTAACTCTATCCTCGAAAATAACTATAGGTTCTAACTGGTTGTCTTCTACAAGCGTTCTTTGTCTATCACCTCATCTAGGAACTTGTCGATGGTCTCGTCCTCTAGCACTCTGACGCTATCCACGATGATGAATTGCATGTTCAACTCCCTCTCTCCATCTTTGATCACTCTTTGACACTCTCTGACCTCTACATTCGCCTTGTTGAAACTGGTAGTCATCATTGAGAAGTGATCCAACTTGGACGCCTCAGGATCACCATCAAGACATCTCATGAACCAGATTCTGGAACTTAGTCTGTGCAACATCGACTGGCAATTCACTGATTGGTAACTCTGGCAGCTTTGCAACTGGAGTGATGGCCTATGTTTCTTTTGCAACTTTATGCCTCTGATGCTTTTCTTGATTCTTCTCATGGAAAAGTGTTGCATGACAAAACCATGAAGTTTGACTGTGAACACTTTGATTGTGAGAAATGCACACGAACTCGCCACACACGTAGAATTCCAATGGTATCAACCCTCTAAACTGGCACGGGAAGGCTATTAGCTATACGAGGTATGAAACCATGTGGAATTTGAGTGACTATGTCTGCCAAATTGTTTGAATCAACCCTTCAGATGCACTTGATTTACAAAAATGCCTTATATACAATATTAAGACAAATATGACAATGATACTTATGAGTACAGGTCTTATTGAGGCTTTTAATGATTTTGTAGTTTCTAAAGGATTTAAGTGCTTGTCCATGGAAGGTTTTGAAAATATTGATACACATGTTTAGGTTATTTTTATTTATTTTTTCATGTAATTTGTGTGTATGCACATGTATATTGTGCTTTCACCTATCATTGCAAAACTTCTCTCAAAGAACTGCTAGGTTTTTTGTTAATGTTGTGATACATTTGGAAAGATTGGTTTTATGCAGATTTTGGTTTTTTGTGCCATTTAAGCTATTTGAGTGTATGAATTATTGGGTTTAAGATTTGCACAACTTAAGTTGAGAGTGTATTAGTTTTGGGCCTAGAGTATGAAATTTGGGTAAGGTTTTCTTACAACTTAAGCTAGATTATGGTCGAAGGTGTTCCCTTTTTTAGCACATATAGGTTATAAAATTACGTAGTTAAGTATAAATTAGCATAATTAATATATAATGTATATTTTATATAATTAAAAATAATATATTATTTATTATATATCTTACTTTTTAACCAAATTATCAAATACATATATATTAGGTTTAAAAATTTTAGCATCTTTTATTCTACATAGTTAAATATAAATTGTTGGTGTAATTAATTATTTAATTACACTTTATTAAGTTTACTTGGGTTTTGCTTAGGTAATAATTAGTTTACTTAATTAATAAGTAAGTTTTATTTAGTTGAGCTATTTTTAGGTCAACATTAGGGTTATACATACATTGCTTTTATAAAGTAATTCATCTCATGTAATTTCTCAATTCTAAATAATATCAATTTGCACATCTTCATACAAAGCTTTGTTTTTTAATTTTTTATTTCTTTTGTGGAAGGCCTTTTGGTTTGCATGTCTGATCTTGGTTTCTAACATGATATCAAAGCCTTGACATGCAACCCCTTCTCAGATTTTGAAGAAAAATATTGCAGAGCATGTTCGGGGTTCCTCTAGGATTTCATGCCTTGAGCCTATTGATGCAAAATTTTGGATCAGATCGGGCATCTCCATTGGATTCAGAGCACTGGAAAAAGTCAAGATTGGCTTTTATTTTTCTGATTTTGGTCATCGTTGAAGAAATCTATGAGGGTTTCAAGCTTGGTGATTTTTTGCAAGCTCTAGGGGTAGCTGATTTTTTGGGGCACTTTGGGCTCAAATAGAGGTCACCATCACATTCGTAGCCGCCAAAAACCCTAAGAACATTTTTCATTTCGTTGATTTTGGAGCAGTTGATTTTTGAGGCAAAACTTTTTTGCCAGGGAGGTCGTACGGCTTCCCTAGCACACTTCTCGAGGCACAATTTAAAAATAAAATAAAAAATGCATTTTCAATCAGTGCCTCCAATAAATAAGGACACCTCCACTACCGCACCACCTGACAGCCACCAAGCGGTGCCCCACTCATGCACCGCTAGCCTCAGTAGCCCCGACAGGCTCCTCGTCCCGCGCCTTCGGTCACATGGGGGACTGGGCGCTATGCACCCAACCCTGACCAGTCCATCAACACTCGCGCAAGTCACATGGGTGACCAAGGGCTCCACCCCATCCCCCTGCCCGCTAGCCCCTGGTTGCGCACAGAACCAGGGGCTGAATTTGTTTTAGCCCCCTAGGTTGCTTGTAGGCCAAATTGGCCATTCTGGAGTACTTTCACCAAATTGGGCATAACTTTTGCATATGGTGTCTGTTTTTTGCAAACAAGATACCATTGGAAAGATGATTTTGACATCAATCTAGTCATGGAGGTAGTTTTCTCTAATTTTTCTCATTTTATTTTTTAGGTCCTTGAACTTAGATGTTGTTATTTTCACTCTGGAGGGCATATCTTTTGACTTAGTGATTATTTTTTCGCCATTCTCGTGGCATTGGAAAGCTGGTTCAATCCTCTTCATAGATTTGATGTTCATTTTTATCAAGGAGGCAGATGTAAACTTTGTCTTATGCATGCATTTTTTTTTTTTCATGCTCTAGGTTTGTATTTTCTCTTTTGTTTATGCATGTTTAGCATTCTCTCCTTTTACAATCATTGGGTATTGTAATAAATGAACTAATATAAAATTCCATTAGGGGGGTTTCTTGCATAATAATCTGATTAGAGTTTTGTTGCACTTTGATCTCATCTTGATTTTGATGACAACTCGCATGGGTTGTAGATCTGGTTTCTTAGTTTCTTTTGGCCACATCTTGCTCTTACTTGACAGATATCAGATTCACATTGATTCACACTTTAGATTGAGAGCCTATAGTTATTGATCTGCATTAGGTCACATCTCAGTTCGAGGGCCACTAAATTTATGGTTAATGTTCTAGAATCTTCATGGTACTTGCTCCTATGGATCAATTTTAGTCACAGTTTGGCATTGGCATCAAGATACACATGGCTTCCAAATTCTTTCATCATATCATTCTCTCTTATGGGGGGCATCATTTTATCTACTGTTGCTTCATAGATTCTAGGGTTGTTCCCATTTTGGAGTTTTCGAGTGTTCCATGGCATCGGGTTTTCTGTTGCATTATTATGATTTCGATATATGGTTTCTTGTAAACAAAAGTATCTTTCCTTGCTTGCCGTATTCAGGTTCCAATGTTACTCAACAGTGTTCTTCCAATGCTTCTTTGCAGCAGGTCATCTCATTGAGGGGGGGTTTGTCCCATTGGATTTTCTCCTCTTTCTCTTTCATTGCATTTGTACATGGGTACCTGATTAGGCCTTGTTGTCGGGACCCATTCATGCTTTCTTGCATTCATCCTAGCATTAGGTGCATGCTTTTTTAGTCTCCCTACGTTGAATTTAAGGGAGGGTGTTGGTGTAATTAATTATTTAATTACACTTTATTAAGTTTACTTAGGTAATAATTAGTTTACTTAATTAATAAGTAAGCTTTATTTAGTTGAGTTATTTATAGGTCAACATTAGGGTTATGCATACATTGCTTTCATAAAGCAATTCATCTCATGTAATTTCTCAATTTTGAATAATATCAATTTGCACATCTTCATGCAAAGCTCTGTTTTTTTATTGTTTTTCTCTTCTGTGGAAGGCCTTTTGGTTTACATGTCTGATCTTGGTTTCTAACATAAACTAGCATAAATTACAACCCTAATAAGAAGCACATTTAAATTTTAACATTACGACATAATTAATTAGTTTTATATAATAAATAATTTGATTTATAATATATAATGCTATATTATATAACAATATAATAGTTAATACAATAGTTAATACATAAATAATAACTAGCACTTGCACCAGAAGGAGGTGCAAGGATTACATCGATAGAAAATTATATATAAATTAATATTAGAGTACAATTTGATAATTGAAAATCATCAAAAATTGAGGCTAGCTCCTCTAATTATTTCACATGTAGTGATAACTTGTCACGAGTGTGGATGAGTTTCAAGATGGTTTGGCATCAGATATTATAGGACTACGTATGTTTTTTTGTCCTTGTTGTAGCATAGGTATTTTTCTAGTGGCATGTATACTATAAGGTTTAATAATATTTCTTCAAAATCAAGGTGTGTTGCTATATTAAGTAGAAATGTGATAGAACATTTAGAATCTTGGATATCATAAACATAAAGTGTGATTCTAGGTAGGAGAACATAGGAATTTCAACATGTGACAAAGAGTGTAGAACCTCTCAATGTTCAAGTTGTGAAGGGACTTGAAAATGAAGATTTAACAAAAATGGATGTTAATGAGACTTTAACTAAGTGATGTAGGATAGAATGTCCAAGGCAATTTATATCTTTAAGCATAAATATTTTGAATGTTTTGAATAGAGGGTGTGATTCTGGGCAGGAGACTACATGTTTTTTGGCAAACATTTTAGAGCATGAGAATCCTGGTAATGTTCAAGCTCCAAATGAGGCTGAAGTATAAGATTTTGTACAAGTGAAAATGAATG
The DNA here is from genome assembly GCA_007115665.2 of Sequoiadendron giganteum. Classification (NCBI taxonomy): domain Eukaryota; kingdom Viridiplantae; phylum Streptophyta; class Pinopsida; order Cupressales; family Cupressaceae; genus Sequoiadendron; species Sequoiadendron giganteum. The sequence continues at coordinate 6,182,234 of CM021104.1, forward strand.
AGACATTAAGTGAATGGTATGAAAATGACTGCAGTTTGATTCCAGGAAAAAGGAGATCTATCTAGGTGGACTTGGTTGAGATGTTAATTGATGTTAAAGTAAAGTTATTTCCAAGTGAAAACTCTTTATCATGGGAATTAATATCAAATCAAGCTATTTCCATTAATATATAGTCATGTTTTCAACTTGATCCCATTGACCAATAGTAGAATTGCATCCAACAATGTTGCCAAAGACATAAGCATGCTTCTTAATACGAACTCCACACATAATGGTGCAATGTGACAATCTCACCACAACCTCAATCACACATCTTGGGCTAATCCCCACATCTGGCCCAATCAAGCAACCATCACCTACCTATGTAGTATTGCCAATTATGACATTTCCAATAATGTGAGATCCATTTGCGAAATTTTCAAATTATTTTCTCCAAAGAGAATCTAGATACAAACTCAGGCTTGAATTATAGTCTTTGGGTTGCCCAATATCCATCCAAAAACAAGGCAAGACCATGAAAAATAACTTCTTCTTGTTTGCAATTTTTGGGAACACTTCATTTTCTATGGATGTAGGTCTCAATGAGTTTTGGTCCAATCGAAAAATCTCTCTACTAGGCCTGCCTCATCATCGAGGACTGCAACACCATATTTGGATGGTTCATCAACCTAGCACAAAAAGATAATCAATGTTTGTTTTTACAATCATTAGGATAAATTTTGGATGTAATAATTTACTTTAGGCAGTTTCAAAGATACACGATTCAATGTGTAAGAGAAAATTTTACCTTGGTCACCACCATAGATGCTTCCCTCCTTGTTTTGCATGAAATTCAATCATTTTCTTTAATGGGAATTCACTAATGACATCACTATTCAAAACAAAAAATAGTGCTCCATATCCATCTATTAGTTTGTCTCTTGCAAGAGCTAAAGGCCTTGTAGTACCCATGGGTTCAGTTTCCTAAGAACATGTAATTTTCATCCCAATTTTTTATTTGAAGTCCATCAAAAAGCTTAGCATGACCTAAGCCAAACAAAAAGTCCTTAGTTTTCATCATGTCATTATCTCTAGAGAAGGGAAGATCTAGCTATAAGTAAAAGAAACCTACAATTTACCTCAAGTTGATAATTGATGGCTAGTACAACTTCATCAACATTAGTAGCTTTGAGTGCTTCAATCTAAAAAAAAAATTCCAATTCAATTTGTCAGTATTGTAATAAGAGAAGCAAAAATATTTAACCAATCATATTGAGAAGAGTATATGAACCAAACCTGGTGCAATAGGGATGCTTAGTGTCAAGGGATGCATACGAGTCCCAAAACCACCAACCAATATGAGGGCCTTCATGATGACCTTAGTGTCCTGACCACCTAGAAAACAATTTATCCGAGTAAAGAAACATATAAGTTGTTATTCCACAGGATCCACAAGATATAATTGCATAATGCATCCCAAGAAAATCTATGTTTTAACTATTTTACAAGAGGAACACAATCCACTTGGTTTATAACATATAATGCTATATTATATAACAATATAATAGTTAATACATAAATAATAAATATAATAGATTAATATAATAATAACATAAATAATATATATTTATATAATAATATAATAGTTAATACATAAAATTTAAAAAATAAATATAATAATATTATTTTATAATTAAAAAAAATTAATAATAATATTAAAATCATTTTCTAAATGACCTATCAATTTGATCTCATTTATTATACAAATGTGTGAAAAAATAAACCATTTTTTTCCTAATTGACCTTCCACACCTCTTAGACTACCCATTGCACAAAATGCCATAACTAGTTATTATTATTATTATTATTTTAATGTAGAGGTACAGGGCGTTTTATACCCCACATGGGCCCCTTGAAAGATCTCAGCCTTTCTTATATTCTTAATAAAAATCACGCAAAATTGAAGCGCAATTTCGTCTTCCCTTTCGTCACGAGAGATGCCAGAGCGACACAAGGCCTACAAAAAGTCATAATCTTATTTCTCAGGGGAAAATAACTAACTGAGCTGAGGGGCAGGTTGGGGAAGTGCTTCAACATGGACACTGTCATTATATTTGATTTCGATCTAACCTTGATAGACTGCAACAGTGATCCATGGGTGGTCAATCAGCTCGGGGCTGCTGAGTTAATGAATTCTTTACTAAGAACTAATCTTCCCTGGACATACCTAATGGTGGGTCTGATTCACCTTAGTTATCATCTCTTCCCTTATATTTTTGGCATAATTAGAGAAAGAATTTTTTCATTTTGAAAATATGGGATTGAATTTTTTATGCATTGCAGGATAGAATGATGGAGGAGCTGCATGTCAAAGGAAAGAATGTGAGTGATATCCAGAACAGTTTGAAGACTGTTCCCCTTCATCCAGAAATGATCAGGGCAATCAAATCAGCCCATGCATTGGGGTAAATTATATTCTTTCTACTAACACATACTCTCCTGTTTTACTTCTACTTCAAAAGCTGCCTGACTCAATCTTGGCTCTCTAAAGGCATAGCCATGATCACAATATTGTCCTGAAGCTCGGTCCCTCTTAATGATCAATACAGTTGTAACATATGTAATTGTTGCCTTGTGGGCTTTTATTTGATACTGTTTATGCCGGTCCCACTGCCCCACTAGAAAAATGTCACAAGGTCCAGGAGGCAAACACAAGGTAACATCTTAGTTATTGCTATGGCTGAGCACATAACACGATTTGAAATAATTGCAGCATACAATAAAATTTATCAGGGTTTTTTGATCCTCAATTCTTGGAAAACACACATTGGCTGTGACTTGATGAGGCTAGGGGCTCAAAGACTAAGAAATGCTTCCTTAATGCCTGAAAATTTCCAGCAGGCTATCCGCACATGCCACCAGATGCAGCCAATGCTGATGACCCCCTTTATTACAAATATTTGAAAGAAGACCAGGTTATCCACGTGAAGAGTAAATGCCTAGACTCTGACTCTGAACTCTGCATAGCCAGTAAGAAGGAATTCCCGAACGGATTGGATATCAGCTCACATATGCCAGTGTCCAAGCCAGTCAGAAAAGACTTAAAGGGCAATAAGTATGTTAGGAACCAACATAGGATAAATTTGCCAGAGTCGCGCCATATTTGGCTCTGTATATGTCAGAATAATGATGATGCTTCTTAATGTCCTTTGAACAAATTGGTATCTAGGACCTATCAAATTGTATGTAGACATTAAAATTTGTATTCATCCTTGTTGTGAATCATAACTTATAGTTATACAGCTCAAATTGTGCATTGTATTCCCATATATAGTCATGGCTCACTTCCAATATAGTTCCAAAAACTCATGTTTGGCAGCTGTAAGATCATGACTAGGTTTAGATTATTTGTGATCTGGAAATTGGAAACTAAAATTTTGGATTTACAATTCTATTTCTTATGAAAAAATATAGTTTCATTCATATTCTTCTTTACAAACTAGAGGGATTGGGAAATGGATTTCAGTGAGCAATAATTGGCAAGTCTAGTTGTAGAGAATTTGTCTAAATTGATTTCTTTTATTCACGACAGTTTGTAATGAATTCTGAAAAAAGTAATAGCCTAAATTGGATTGATTATTTTGCAGTTGTTCTAAGAGATGTTGTAACTTTTGTGTATTTGCAGATGTGATCTACGGATTGTGAGTGATGCCAACTTGTTTTTCATCAAAACTGTTCTTGAACATTATGACCTCCTCCAGTATTTTACTGAGATTAAAACAAATCCAGCAAAAATTGATGAAGAAGGGAGACTAAAGATATTCCCTTTCCATTCAGATACTGCTGTACCACATGGCTGTCAACTTTGCCCTGCTAATATGTGCAAGGTTCAAACACATTGCCCTCTACACCTATTTTTAATGTGTGGTATTAACAAAGGTTGTGCAATTGTAAGTTGCTGTCTAATAATAATTAAGTAGGCATATCCTACCCATAAAATCTTTTGCAGAGTTGTCTGATATAGTCTGGATTTGGAAAATAAAAGACTCTTCCCCTGCTAAAATCACCATTAATTAGAGATGTTCCACATGACCTACTCTGATATGCTTCTTTGTTCATAATTCTTAAGTTGTTTATGCATTAGCTATATTTACCCTTTTATTTATTGCAGGGAACAATAGTAGATGGCATAAAAAAATGCTTCCCTCCAGAGTCTAAGAAACGCTACATTTATCTTGGAGATGGCAGGGGAGATTTTTGTCCTTCGTTGAAGTTGGAGAGTGAGGATCATGTCCTTCCAAGAAAAGGGTCGGTCTAGTTAACTGTTTAAAATTTTTACTATTTTAGATAAACCTTCATTTTCTGTTGCACTGAACCATACACATATGTGTGCAGGTACCCACTGTGCAACCTTCTAAATGCAAATTCTAATCTCATTAAAGCTCAAGTGCATAGTTGGAGCGATGCCAAAGATGTGGAAGATTGCCTTAGCAAGTTGCTTAATTCTTGAGGAAGCAAGATTTTCCTCTTTTTGAGAAAATGCATCTACATAAAGTTTGTTTTGAAACAACACTCTTGAATATTTGTTTGATCAGAGGTGTCAAATTAGTCCATGGTTAGGTACTCAAAGTTTAAACAATCTTATAGAATCCTTACAATTCATAATTTCATAAGGAAAATCACAGGCTATATTCTAGAGTCAAACTGTGCTATTCTTTGTTCACATTTATCGACAAGCTCAGAGTATATGCCCAGGGAAGTTGCATTTAAGTTCATGTCATTCATATAAATTTTTCTCATTGTTATTTTGTTCTATTCTATGGATTCAGAGTCAAAAAGAAAAAGTTTATGGTCTTTTCCAGAAAATGCATTATAAATATCTTTTCAAATGCCCATACCTTATAATGATGATATTGGAAAATTAAGGCATTTGATGCAGGTAGTTTTAGGTATGATTTGGGTATTTCCCAAAGATTAGAAGTTAATATTACTCTCAGCGAGTCATTTTTTCTTGTTTATGCTTCACTAGTAATTCTTCTGAACTTGGAAGCATTAAAACCAGCAAAATATTATTTCGAGGTGGAGATTGATAAACTGTATCAAGAAGAGACACGATCAAAGACTCAAAAATATTATATTGGCAATCAAACTGAGGAAAAGGAAATGGAGAATATAGATTATACAACAAAACAGAAGTACATCCAATTAAAATACTGGTGGCTGAAACCATGCAGAAGATCATTGAACTTGAGCATGCAGCCAACGGATAAGCAACGCAGGCTACAAGATAGAGTATTACACAAGCACAATGGATTGGAGGCTTCCAATCTGCAAATAAACTACCAGACTGACTCTCCGATCCAATTAGGGTCAAGTTGATCCCATGCACGCCACTTTTCAAAACAGAAGCAACCTCTTGAATGTCCCTCATAACCAACTTCCTAATCTCCAACGTCTTCTGTGTGGGCAGTACTAATAATCTGTCTTTCAAATTCCCAAATTTGTAATTCGTAAAGCATAATCTTCATGAAGATGGAGATCAGTGTGTATGCATGCAAGCAATTTTAATATGGACAGTATAGTAAAATGTACAGACACTAGATTAGATGGTTTGAAGTTCTTAAAGTAGAGGTTTTTTATTTTTTCATGCGCTAATTTAATGCTTTAGTTCTGATTTACAAGGTTATGTTTGCAAAAGTTTGACGAACCAATATTTTGCTCTTGATTTTTCTCATTCATGTTGTAATATTCTCTTATAAATATTTTGACTCTTTCCCCCAAACCGCCCTGAAGAATACTTCTCAAATCATTGCTTTCTCATACATTATACTCATGAAGAATATTTTTGAGGAACCAGATAAACTGAGAACATTATACTCCAGCTAGGAATCTCCACATGCATTATCTGTAAAGCGAATTCTATTGTTGTTCTAAATCCTAGTGGACAGATGCCACTAAAAAAATGTACTTATATGTAGGAACTTCTTATCTTTTCCATTGGCAGATAAGAAGGTGAACTTGGCAGATGCAGATGGAAGGTGAGACAGTGGAACAGCTAGCAAATTAGATACAAATAACAACTTATGTTTTCCATGTTTCTGCACTCATCTCCAAATTTAAAAAAGTAGGCATCACACAAGAAGATATGGTTGTACTATAAGGATTTACAGCGATTGGCTTAGGAACCTAAGGTCAATTAACAATTTACATAATTTTCTAATAAATAGATGTTATAAATTTTCACAAAGATGTTTTGTTGAGTAGTACATGCCTAATCTTCAGTTCATATGTGGTGGCATACTTTGCATAAAGGTACAAATTTTCACAAGAAGGGTAGTTGGTAGTAAATGTATGTCATCTTCAATGGACTGTAGGTGAAATATTTTGCGATCAACATTCGCTGCTATATCTAACATCAGCCAGAATAGGTATTCAACTATTAAAGGTATCCTCAGGATAATAATATGATGATGTTTGTTTTGAAGATGCCCATCCAATGGGTAAGGAATCATGTGCCACATTCATTGCTAAACTTCAGGATTGGCCAAATCCCGCCCTTGAAAAAAATATTGCAAAGTCACTGCAGATGCTCTTCTTTGGTTATTTTTTCAACAGCATCAATTCGGCATCTCTCCTAGATTTGGAGACTTATCTTAGCGACCATCCCTACAAAATGCTAATGTATGAATTAATAAGAATTCGATAATGCCAATTGAAAGAGAAGATTTTGTATGATGAAGCCTTAAAAGTGTAATCGCTCTGAAGACAATCCCTACAAAATCCTACTACAGTCACCAGTGACTAGAAAATTAAAACCAACAATAGGACACCGACAGAGAAAAAGGCTTACAAATATGTAAACATTGGTTTACATAAAAATCTATATTTTGAGATGCCATTTACGAGAATTTTTCTGACAAAGGGGTGATGAATACTTAAATAAACGAAGCAGACAGGGAACTGCAGGAGCAGAAGTGAATCAGTCACGCGTGGCTCTTGAGCTATAGACGTCATCAGCCTCTGGACACATTCATAGATAGTAATCAGGCATCAAGTGTCAAGCCCCAAGGCATGCCTTTTCACTTTCCATCAAATGCATTAACAGTAGCAAAAAAAACCAAACCTTGCAGAACTAGCCATGGTACAACTAAAAATTCGTAAGAAAAAAATATAAATATAGAAGCAATATGAACTCAATAAGACATTCAAGATGAAATCAGTTCTGCTATACCCTAAGAAACCACAAAATTGGTTTGAGATAGGCTATTCTTAGTGGCCCAATCGAGAAGATGAGCCAAAAACAACTTAAGTACATTGTCATGGCAACGGAGTACCTAATGAAGTGGTCAGAAGCAAGAGCTTTCAGACAATTCAATGGCATGTATGGCAAAATTACAAGTTTTGGGGTATAACCTTCCCTCACAAATGGCACAGAAGGTAACCTTGTGAATGAATTTATCCAGTATTTGACTAGAGAACCAGATCTCATTCTCTGTCTAGTCCATAATATAGCCCCAAAAAATGAGTATGAAGTGGCAGCCAACAGTGTTTTGATTTCAGTGACACAAAGGTCATCTAGGATCGAGGGCAATAATTAGGTGGAGAAACTTCCAGCCATGCTTTGGCTTTACAAAACATGTTCCAAGGTTGCAAGGCTTTGCACCCTATTCCAACTGATGTATGGCATGCTTTTCAGCTTCTAAAATCATAGATGTGCATAGTAAGTTTTTTAAATATATTGCCTTCCTCTAAAGATTTTTATTACAAAGAGTTAACGCTCTCACATATACATGGGGCAACCCTGCTGATAAACATTTTGTATCTTTCTGTAAGGATTGTGCTCAAGAGGACTATGAAATTGAATTTAACTTTATGTAGGAAACAAATAAGAAACTAACAACAATTAGGTTTAATCTAGGAAACAAATAAGAAACTAACAACAATTAGGTTTAATCTACAAGGGTCCAAGAATTAAGACATTGTTCTGCAAACAAAGGGAAACCTATGCAAAGACTGAAATTGAGGTGATTTTCCTATCAAATTTGTACGAGAGTTAGGTGAAGGCTACACGCATTAGCTAGTAATTGGGAAAAATACTTGAAATTATAGTAAAAATGAGCAAAGGTGAATATTCAATATAGACCTTTAAATGAAAATCTTATCATTAAAAACCAATGGTTTCATGAATGGTTAACCAGTGGACTTGTAGATAATCCAATACGTGTTGTAGTCTGATTTTATTTATGTTTTATATGTGTTTCTCCTTTCTATAAATGTAAAGATGTAAAATTTGCACAATATATTCTCTAAGATTGTTTAGGAAGAATTTTCATGTGCCTTTCTTCCTTTCATTTGGTATTAGAGCCCAACTCCTATTCTAGGTGTTTGATATAGGTTTTTTTTATAGTAATCTTCATTTGAGTGATAGTTTGCGTGGAAGAGTTTGATTTTATTGCAAGAAGAGATCACAAGCACATCTAGAGTAAAAATGGAGAAGCTTTCAAGCATAAAGTTTGAGCTTTGGAAGATTAAGACAAAGGACATGCTCATGGATAGATATCTATCGGTTGTAGTACTTAGATCCAAACCTACTACTATGTCACAAGAAGATTGGGGCAAAAATGGACAGAAAAACAAAAGGTCTCATTAGACCTTTTTTTTATTGATTCAATATTGCTAAATGTACATGAAAAGATCATTGTGGCATTTATTTTGGAAAAAATTAAGAGATTTGCATAAAGTTAAATCTCTAATTAGCAAATTATTTTTGAAAAATAAGATAAATATATTGTTAGATTTGTGAATAACATGAGACGTATGATCAAATAACGAACAAAACACTTTCCATGCAAGAGCTCTACAAAACAAAGAATTGCTCTTCCTCAACAAGAAAATACTTACAAAATGAATAATACAAAGAGAGAGTGAGAGAGTGCTTTATAAGAGAAACCCTAAATGATAAAGTGATTAGATCATGACAAGTGTCAACATCTTGTGTGATGAGACAAAATGATCTAATATTAGCTCTCTTGTTAATAGAAAAAAAACATTCCTAAGTTTAACTTAAGTGTATGAGAATTAGAATAATAATTAATTAAAGATTAATTAATTATTATCTAATGCATGATTACTCAACACCCCACCTTAAGTGTAATATAGGGAGTACCTAAAACTCCAAAACCAATGCATAAAAAACAAAGAAAGCAAGAACAGGTCCTGACAACTAGGTTTGATGAGGTACCCATGTACAATCAAAAAAATCTTTCATAATTGGAGAAAAGAAGAAAACCTCATGGGAAACTCCTCTCCTAAAGAGAGATGAAAGCATGCAAAAAAAACAATGAAGGAGGCCTTATGAAGACCCCCCAAGGGCAACTTCTTCACCCCAAGCATCGATTGCAACTGGAGTGTCATATCTCGATTTCATTTCTACATTTTAAAATTTGAGGAAATTGAAATGATTGGAAAATTAGAATTTAACATTTTATTTGATAGAATGCAATGATGAAATTGAAAATGAATAATATGCAATTTTTTGATTTAAGAAATTATTCCATGAGATTATTAGTTGAAGGTTACTAATAAGTGGACAAGTGTAAGAATATGTGTGTAGGAACCAGGTTGAAGGATGAGAACTTGATTGAGGTAGGCATGCTTAGTCAAATGACCACAGTAAGCAAAGATGAAATCTGGAATATCACACACCACAATAGAATGTGACATTTGCATATGTTTGAAAAGTTGACGAAATTGCATTCATACTTGGTGTGAAAATTATAACTAATGGAAAGAACAAGTTGTGTGTTCTTATCTCATTTTGTCTATTTCAAGATTAATATTCAACAAAAAAAAAATGAAAAGGAGAATCCAATTTGTCTTGTACAAAAAAATGATATCCTGTGTTCATTCTTTTGAATAAATTTGAAATGTGATTTGAGTATACAAGATATTTTGTATATGTATGTAATCTTAGGATAATGCATGAAAAATATTGGTATAAATGTATATGTGTGTGTGTGTGTGTGAAACATATATATACACACACACATACAAAAGAAAATGAAGATGGTATTTGAAAATCACGGGAAAATTCAAAATACATGTAACTTCCACCAAATTCAGGGAGGTTGACTCCCTCATGTAGAGGAGTGGGTGACCAACTAACACAATGAGGACTACAAAAAATAAATTTCCATATCATACCCAAAATAGCAGGGACAATTCGATTTGGGGAATGGGGGAGAAAAAGCCAAGAAGAAGGAAAAAGCAGGAGAGGAGAAAAATCGACTAGTTAGAAGGGAAAAAGCAGAGCAATTCAATGGAAGGAAAAATCATCAAGCCAAAAATTGTTGGAGGTAATTCGAATTTGAGTTTTTCCATATGTTACCATTTGATCTCTAATTCTTTTTACACCCAGAATGTGTTTATTGTGCATGTATGTTTTGGGGTTTTGCTGTCTGAGTTGATCTCTTGTGAAGCCCATGAGGACCGAGCTTTTGAAGCTTTGAATTATTTTATAAATGAATAATCAACCTAGTGTTTGGGGTCGGATTCCTCACACACAATGTGACATTTTGAATGCATAAAGTTATCCAATATGGGTCCCAGCCTATCGTCTAACCCAGATGTATTTCACTATGAACAACTTGTATGTGTTCATTGGCATAGGTGACAAGCAGAAAGGCTAACCCTAGTCTCATTTTATTTAATGGATTCTCATTGTATTTTTATCTACCACCTAACACTAGGTTAGGGTGGTGAAGAATGCCTCATAGCATATAGGTCGAGTGAAGCAACAACCACTCTTAAAAATGAGTCTCAACTTTCACTGTACATGGTGGCGAGATTGACCATTGAATGCTCGATGGAAACTCTTGGATGAAGCCATGATGGCCTTCTTAGGCCATGAAACTGGTAACCATTATTCAAATGCATGGTCAAGTATATATATATGACTTATATATATATAGATACATATATATGCATATGAGCTTTGTCTCTTATTGATATTTGTTCCAACCTTTGTTAAAATCTGGTCACAAGTATCAACTATGTATGTTATTTTATTCATGAATTTTGGGTGTGATAAATACTGAAATGGGTAAAACCCATAGCTTGAATGATATCAGCCAAAGTTAGCAACCTAGAGGCATACAATATCATGTTATCAAGAGTTGATAACATGCGTATCATATCCTCTAGAAGAGTTGGATTAATGGGAAGGGCTTGCATTTGATTTTCGTGATTATTATGAACATGAAAATAAGCATGAATTCTCAGTTTCAAAACATATCGAAAAACCTTGTATTCCGTTATTGGGTGATGTTTTTCTATTTTAATTCATTGACCTTATTTTATATGAATCCATGATTGTGAAGAAATTGATGGTTTCAATTTATCTGAGACTGGAAAATAGATGATACTGTTATTTCAATTAATCATCAGAACGGGAAAATAGATGATACTGTTATTTAAATAAAATATCTGAATGAAATGATTTTATATTTCTTCTTTGAATATGAAAGTATATTTGTGTAAAAGAGATTTTTTTCATTTAAATTTCAGAATGTATATACATATTCATAAAGTATTCATTTTTAGGCATATATGTGATAATGCATAAAGATTCATTTTATGTAGACATCCAAAATTTGACAGTCAAAATTGTCTGCCTATTCATCTATTTCATTAATAGTGATTAAAGGATTTATTTAATCATTATTTTATTTTCTGCCTAAGGTTCCTAAAGTATGTAATTAAATAAATTAAATACTTTACCTTATCCCTTTCTTCTCTAAATTAAATAAATATGACAAATTATTTAATTTAGTCTTTTAACCCATTTGAATTAAAACCAATTTTTAATTCCCCTTTTTCTCTCTCCTTGTCACATTCTCCATAACCCTCTCCTAATCCAGATTAAATTAATTAATCTGTGATTAGGATGTGCACCACTTAATCAAGATTAAGTGTCACATCCTCCATAATCTCCCACTTGCCTCTAATCTCCCATTAATTACCTTAATCATGTGTTTGCACAACCTTAATCAGAATCATTAGCCACATTTGGCTTACCTTTTTTGGTCAACCTTCCCACTACCATTTTTGGTATGGACTCCCTTCCCCATGTGAATTTTTAATTCACATTTATTCAACCAAGGTTCCCCTCTTCCCCATGTGAATTTTTAATTCACTTTTATCTTTCCAAGGTCTTCCCATCCCCCATGCAAGATTCTAGAAGCCTTGACTTGTCACTTCACATGTGCCAAGGGCTTCTAGAACCTTGGACTTGTCACATCACCCACATGTGACAAATCTCCAGCTTTTTGGAGACACTCTCTTATCCACTAGATTCTTCCAATCATTGTGAATTTTAAATTCACTTTTATTCCTCCAAGGAATCTTCTCATCCCCAAGATCCACCTCATCTCCACATCACTCCACCCTAGGACATCTCACCCTCCACATGTCAAGATGTGAGGGCTTGTGAGTCCTCAACTCACCATAGCCCTTCATCTTGATCTTTGTTGGATCAATCCCAACCGTTGAATTCTCTAGAGAATTCAATTTGGCCTATAAATACCCCTTCAATTCCTTCATTTTTGAGGATCAAGTCTTTTGGAAATAAACTCTTGCAAAATTGCCATTCAATCTCTCATCTATTTTAGCATCCATATTGCATCAATTCATCTTGCATCCACTTCATTTTCATTGCCATCCAAGGAGCACACAAGACTTCAACATCAAGAGCCAACCAAGGAAGCAACAACATGAAGGTATAACAACAATTTATTTGTTTATCTTGCTTTCATATTGTTCATCTTCTTAGGCTAATCATTGAGGTGCCCTATTATCTTGTTGTTTCTCTTTATTGCACTATTAGTTTCTTATTTAACATCTCACATTTAAGAAGCAGCACTTTATTAGGATCACATTTCTGGCACGCCCGGTGGGACCCGCAAGGGGGTCTCTTTCTTTCACGTTTTTTGTTGTTTGCTTGTTGCAGATTCAGGTCGCAAACGGGCAAACTTGCCCTCCCAGATGCCGCAGAGGGGCAACCTGTTTCTGACTATTTTCTGCAGAGGGGTGACCTTGCCCTTTTCTGTTTTAGACTATATTCTACAGAGGGGCGAACCTGCCTTTAACTATTTCTGACTGTTTTCTACAAAGGGGCGATCCTGCCCTTTCAGGCTATTTTCTGACTGTTTTCTACAGAGGGGCGACCTTGCCCTTTTGACTGTTTTCTACAGAGCGGCGACCTTGCCCTTTTGACTGTTTTCTATAGAAGGGTGACCCTGCCCTTTACTGATTGACTATTTTCTACAGAGGGGCGACCTTGCCTTTTTTTTGATTGTTTTCTGCAGAGGGGCGACCTTGCCTTTGTTGATTGTTTTCTGCAGAGGGGCGACCTTGCCCTTTTTGACTATTTTCTGCAGAGGGGCGACCCTACCCTTTTGACTGTTTTCTGCAGAAGGGCAACCTTGCCCTTTACTGATTGACTGTTTTCTACAAAGGGGCAAACTTTTCCTTAACAACACATTCGAGAGGGTAAAAAGGGGCACTTGAATTTTGTGTTTGTCTTCTTGTTTTTGTTATTTCATGCGCTAATCGTCTAATCTCATTTGGTGGTGAGTGAAGTCAGATTTGCTGCACATCACAAAGAAGGGCAAGAAGATAAACAACTAACATTTCCTTGCAGGACCTTCTTTTTTATTCTGATTTTTAAAAGTCTTTCCTTGCTACTTTATCTAGGTACTTAGAATAAGTAGGGGAAAGTAATATTTGTTGTTTGTTGTGTCTATTTTACTTATTTTACCCTAAGGGGGCATTAGTTTGTTTTCACCTTCCTCCTTTGCACGTTGTGCGGATCCGAAGGAGGTAGTTGGAAACAATTAGTGTCATCTTCTTAGCGGGACCTGCTTGGGGATTTCATCACCCCAAGGGACGATCCCAACCATGCGTACCGGCGGGGTATATAAAGGGGGGAGAGCCAAAGTTGTACCTCAATCCAGTTACGTCGTAATTGGCGGAACGTCGAAGCTAGGGTGATACCTAGCTAGACGTGAAGAGTTGGTCCGAGCCTTTCAGTATCTCACTGGGGCTCCCGACTCACGCTTGTGACGGACTGGTGTTCACGGTTGTGCCTCACGTACCGAGCGTATATCGAGGACTCCCTAGAAACCTTGTTCATCCTAGAGTAAGACCTTTGCCGACCATACCCGTTAAAACATTAATCATAGGATTGTGCTTGTCCAAAGTGTCTTTTTGTGAAGAACCAGTAAATTTTGGTAAGTCAAGTTGTCATTAAACCATTTTAAGTCCTTGCCAAAATCCCTTATACAAACCAAGTTCAAGTTTTCATTGCAGAGGGGCAACCTTGCCCTCTGTTTCAGCCATTTTCTGCAGAGGGGCGACCCTGCCCTCTATTTCAGCTATTTTCTGCAGAGGGGCAACCCTGCCCTCTATTTCAGCCATTTTCTGTAGAGGGGCGACCCTGCCCTCTGTTTCAGCTATTTTCTATAGAGGGGCAACCCTGCCCTCTGTTTCACCCGTTTAACCTCCGTTTGAATCCCCGAAGCGTCCATTTGACCATTTGATCAATCCAAACCTTCATTTGTCCATTCCAAGCCCCCGTTCACCCCTCCCACCCATCTATCTATCCAACCTGAATATCCGATTACCCGTTTCAAGCAGTCGTTTCCCTGTCTTGAGTGGTCAACATTTTTTGAAAATTAACGTTTCATCAACTAGACTGCATGAGTGCTTCTTAGAACATCATTGGAGTCCATATCTATCATCAAATCATCCATCCCAATCACCTAGACTTCATTTTTGATTTTTTTTATTTTTATTCTAAAACTTCCGAAGGCCAAACTTTTGACTCGGATGTGGGTTTTGGCTGAAATTTTACGGGTGGTTGCATTAGGAAATGGAATGTGGATTCCCAATGGACTACTAAGTCCATTGGATCTTCCTTCGACACGTTTTCAGAGCCTCAAGCTTTCATCTTGACCCTCAAAATCACAAATTGGCATTTATTTTTTTCAATTTTCTAGTTTTTGATGAACTATTTCGTTAATAACTCTGAATGTGTGTCTCATATTTCTGATGTTAGTTGGCAATTCATCCTATCTTAGTATTGGGTATTTTTTGGAAAAAACTGGACTCTCAAACGTATGCCTACGAAGTTTCCTAAAATGGCAAAATTTGACAATTTTTGAAAACTGCCAAATTTGGCAAAAATCTGATTGTCAACACCTTACGTCCTCTAGTTAAAACCCATGATCTTGGTTTCAAATCAATTCTATCATATCCTCTGATCCAATCCCAATCTAAGCTCCAATCTAGTTCTAATCTGAACGTTAATCCCATCATCCTAATCTAAGCTTTTATTCAATCCTAATCTGAGCTTTTATTCAATCCCAATCTGAGCTTTCATCTAATCCCCATATGAGCTTTCAATTCATCCTAGTTCTCTATCCATCATCTATTCTTTCCTTCTAATCTATATCCATCATGAATCTTTATCCCCCTCTCACACGACCAATAATAGTAGTCAAAGGGAATCCTAACTCCGGTGATGACGATAATGAAAATCTTGTTGATCATGAAGATTGTTATATAGATTCCTTTGATGCTATCATTGCTAGCAAGCTCTCTCCAACCGCCTCCCAAAATCCCACTACTTCTTCAAACTATCCCACCATGCCTTCATCCACATCCAATAACGGTTCTTATGTTACCCTTGACAAGGGATATCCAACATCCTCACCATAGACATATTCATCATGTCCTCTCGTTCAAACTCTATCCTATCCCACATCCACATCCTCTTATCCTCATCATCATCAACAATCCCAATATCTCTACCTTAATCCCATATCCCAATCTTCTCATCCTAATCCAACACCTACACCTTCCTATCACAATCTACCATCCCAATATTCCTCCTATCCTCATCCACCATCTCAATTCCCTCATCCTAATCAACCATCCATATCGTCCTATGCCAACCCACCATACATGTCCTCCTACAATGGTTCACCACCTCAATCCAAATATTCTAATCCAACATCCACACCTTCCTATCACAATCCCCCATCCCCATACCCTTACATTAATTCCACATCTCCCCATTCTAATCCTTCATCTACATCTTCCTACTATCGCTCCCCATCCCAATCTAATCCAACATCCACATCTTCCTACATCACTCTCCCTTTCACCGCATTATATCTTAATCCTCCATCTAATCATAATCCTACATCTCCTCCAACCACTCCTAGTACTCCATCTAATCCCATCCCCACATCCAATCCTAATCCACAAATCCCTAATCATAATCCTCCATCCATTCCCATCCCTTCACCTAATCCTAATCCTCCATCTCCTCCATCCATTCCCATCCCTTCAGCTAATCCTAATCCTCCATCTCCTCCTAGTCCTACATCCAATCCCATCCCTTCATCTAATCCTAATCCTCCATCCATTTCCATCCCTTCATCTAATCCTAATCCTCCATCTCCTCCTAGTCCTACATCCAATCCCATCCCTTCATCTAATCCTAATCCTCCATCTAATCCTAGTCCTCCATCCATTCCCATCCCTTCATCTAATCCTACATCCAATCCCATCCCCACGTCTAATCCTGATCCTCCATCTCCTCCTAGTCCTTCATCTAATCCTAATCCTCCATCTCCTCCTAGTCCTACATCCAATCCCATCCCTTCATCTAATCCTAATCCTCCATCCATTTCCATCCCTTCATCTAATCCTAATCCTCCATCTCCTCCTAGTCCTATATCCAATCCCATCTGTTCATCTAATCCTTATCCACCAATCCCTAATCCTCCATCCATTCCCATCCCTTCATCTAATCCTACATCCAATCCCATCCCCACGTCTAATCCTAATCCACCAATCCCTAATCCTAGTCCTCCATCCATTCCCATCACCCTACCTAATCCTATGTCTCTTCCAAATGTCGCCCAAGGACTCATGCAAGAAGAGCCACCATGCCCTCCCACTCTATCATGTACTATCACTAGTGATGAGGCCCTCCTCCATCCTACACCTATCCCTCTCATCACCCTTCCTACCACCATCCAAATGATTGAGCTGGTCAAACCCATCGAATCCATTGAATCCCCATATTCTACTACTAGATCCACCGAATCCATTAAAGACATCCAATCCCCTCCTCCTAGTCCTAATGTTCACAAACTTCAATCCAATGACCTTCATGAATCCTCCATCCTCCTCTCTCCCCCAGTTGCGAAACCCCTCCAACACTCTTCCATCATCATACATCCCACACAAGATGAGTCATGCCAAGAGATTGATCCAAAGCATACAAGCACATCCCCTCCTCCAAATCAAGATCACTCCATCCCATCTACTCCATCTCAAGAAGATAGTCTTCCATCCATTGCATCTCATGATCCATACCCTCAACCAAGTCCTATCCTCCCATCCACCCCATCTCAAGATCACGCTATCTCCTCCACTCCATCCCATGATCCCATTTGCCTTCAAGAGCCAATCACTCCATCTCATGAGCC